>JAJJWW010011228.1:0-269862 GCA_023531295.1 Papaver armeniacum | reverse complement strand
ACCTGTATGGTTTGGTTCCACAAGATTGAAATGGTTTAACTACGTTAGAAACTCAAGCGAGAGTTTTTTTTTTTTTTTTTGTGTGTGTGTGTGTGCGCATTTTAGCTCCAGTAACTTCAATCCTAGTACCTTACTAGTATGCGACATTTTTCCTTTTATTTTTTTAATAAAAGAGGCGAACCTCAAACATCCATTAATATAGCCGATTTAAGGAAATCGGAACAATTACAGAGTTTGTTCAAAATCAAGTTACAATCATCGAATCTAAAATACCTCCACCGGTTCTTGACTATCAATCCTACCATTACAGACCTTACAACCATTTCAGATATCCACAAGGACAATTCCATATCAAGAGGCCAATTTACTTTTGTTTGGAACCAAACAAAGCAGAATTGCAACACTACACAAAGCAGTGCTAGGATCTTGGATAGATCCAACCAAGGTTTTTTACAAACATGCATTCTAGAGGATAAAACTACATCAGGTGGCCAAATGACCAGTTTTGTCCAAACAAAACCAATTTGCATCTCTGCACATAGCAGTGATGGGATTTTGAAAAAATCCATCCAAGTTTTTCCTACAACATGTAAAACTAAGTAACAAGAGTTTAAGTAATCAGAGTAAGAGTAACAGTGGTCTTCGAAATCGGTCTTACAGTGTCTGAAACGGTCTGAATCGGAGGCCTGAATCGGCAATGGAGTCTTGGTAGTAGTTGATGCAGATGATGATGTTGTTAATGGTCTTGGTTTTGATCTTGCTTTTGCTGATGTAGCCAAAGTTGAACTTGTAATTGCAGAAGATTTTGTTCTTGTGAAAAGAACTAAAACCCTAATCTTCATAGACATCGACTTTGAGCGCAGATTTAAAACTTTCAAATCCCTAACACTGATACCGAAAACAACACAAGATAAATCTAACCCTATTTGGAGAAATCAGGATCTAAAAGAAGAAATCAGAAGAAAAAAAAAAACAGGAAAGGCTGAAACTTAAATCTATATAAACAACAAAATAAAGGAAGCACTTGATGGAAAGAGAAGGAGGAGGAGAGTATTTGGGCGGTGGTAAATAGGCTCAGATCGCTCTCATGGAGCAGATCTGAGCCGACGACAGTTTAGCTGTTTTTGGTCTCTCTTATCGCTGGAGATAAAAGAGAGAGAGGAGAGATTTGAATTGTGACATTTTTACTAAATGCGGATTGTTGTATTTGAATTATGAATGGAATCTCAAAATTTGACTCTCCCGTGAAGTTGGATTATTTGAAGTTCAATGGAGTCTCAAATTTGATGCTCTACTGAAGTTTGAGTTTCTCTAATGAATATAAAATTAAAATTTTAATTCCTTCCATGCATTTATATTAAACACTGTTATAATTTTTTAGTTATTGATATATGAAGTTATGCAAGGGGATGGTCAATTTCTCGTATTTCTTGTTTTTATAAAAAGGTCAGTACGGTTATGCTTTATAGTCATAGAATTGTCATATTTGACGATGGCGGATGATATATTTTCCTAATTGCAGCTTGATTTTATTTTTCTATGATAAAAATCTCCCCTTATCGCAAATAAAATCACGCAATTAGGATCACAAAGCATTCGTCCAAATACTTTATAGTCCTGGAAATCAAGCCCCTCGGTATCATTTGTGTACGCCACAAATATTTTGCGGCCCAAACATGTTACAATTTATTTTACTTCTTTATTAAATTAATTAAAGATTAGTTGTGTTTCTTTATCAAATTAATTAAAGATTACTTGTGTAACTTGTAAGAAATAGATCTAAAAAAATAATAATATTTAAAATAAAAACTTTGAAAAGCCGTTCAACTAAAATATTATTTTATTTTTGTTTGGGTAAGAGGGATGCATCGGACAAAAATCCCTTTGCATGGAAGGCTCGTGGACCATTATTTTGCAACCAGTTAGATAACTAATAGACAACTACTATCAACTTTCGGTTACTTTTGTGCACTTGCTGCATTCACCGGAGGAAGGCGTTAAACATGAATGTGAGCGAATATGATTTGCGTGAGTATCTTGAGACTTATATAAAATCATTTCGAAATCACCATCAATCAGAATTATGAATCCAAAGCAAAACATAAATATTATTATTACAAGTTATTAGTACATTCCATGTATCTCACAAGTTTTAAGTTTATATTGAGTTTACAAGCACAAAGGTCAACAGAATAAGATGTTTGGGGAAACTGTAGTGTCAAAATAACAAGGTATCTATCTCCCTTCTGATGCTTGATATTTGCTTTCACGGCACTTAATATTGTAAGAAGTATCACTGTCTTTACTTCTGTCTTTTATTGTTTCCTTTAGTAACCAATGTATTATGAGTGTTAGTTTTATCTTTATCTTTGAGTCACTCAATTTAGGTCTTATCTTTTAGTTTAGTTGTTTCTATAAGTAGAACGACATGTTATGTTAAAAATCAATCAATACACAACATTATCTTTCACCGTAAACTCTTTCTTACTGCAGTTCTCACTTGCTAAGAAAAAAAAATGCTTTTTTGAAACCGTATGTCCTGGTGTGTTAATTGTAATGATAAGTACAATATGCCCTGTTGTTTGCGTCATCTATAAAATGATTGGAAAAAGATATACAAGGTTCCTATGTTGTAAAAGGCGCACTAAGCGTTGGGCTGGCGCCTGGGAAAAAAAGGCGCCCAGGCGCCAAATTAAGCTTACATCTTGAATTTTCTAATAAAAAGGCGCTAGGAGCTGGGCTTGGCGCCTCGCCTTGCCTAGCGCCTTTTACAACATAGCAAGGTTCTGAATTCATCCTTATAAACTAATGAATAAGTTATTTTATAGTTTTTGCTTGGTTGATGAATAAATTAATGATTTTGAAAGTTATGATGTTTGTAGGTCTTCAATACACTAGTAAGTTCATATGATTGAATCGGTTCTGATGGATGCCAATTGCCTTTATACAGATTCGGGTATATAGGTCTAGTTTTATTTTCTTGTTTCAATTAATGCTCCTAGTGAGCTTTGTCAAAAAAAAAAAATTGTTGCGATGGCTCAGACAAGTTACAAACGTACAATGCTCTTTCAACTTTCAAGCACGCAGTTTTGACGGTAAGAGTACATTTTGTACAAAGCCCAACCCTTTTATGTTCACGTTTTCTATTGGTGCAGATTTTGAATGCACTAGACCACCGAGAAATGCTCAGTGAACTGATAAACAAAAAGCTTCTCGACTTGTTGTTGTATCTGTATAATTGATCCAACCCTCAGTATGATTTTGTATTGTTTGCGCATATAGCTTTCAAAAGTAAAAAATAAGAACTTGAAGCAAGTTTCCTTCTCAAAAAGTGAAACATTTCATTCATAATTTGTTAATCAGTTTGGTAAAAGAACTGGATTAGACATTAATAGATGGACAACATTATGGCAATCAAGCACAATATTATTACCGATGAAAAGATGGTTTTTGTCCATGATTATAGGAATTTTGTGCAGCTATTGTGTCAGTGCCCTCGTGGGAAAACTCTTCAATGACAAGGTTGCTTATTGAGCGACGACTCAATGTTTTACGCGAGGTTCCGGTTCCCCTCCGTATACTTTGTTCAAAACATTTTCAAATTTCTGTTTTGCTACAAGAATTTGGCTTTGACTGGGGCCCTTTTCTGCCGGTTGCCGCCTCCACATTAACTTCTCTAGTTCAGTACTAGACTGGGCATTATTATTCATCTAACAAAGCCCAGACCCCACCTTTGCAACAAAACCCTGACCCAACCTTTGCACGCACCTATCCCGATGCTCGAACCATTCAACAACTGCCGCACGATCAGCCTTCAGTGGCTTTCTCGGTGTAGTGCTTCGGTGGGTCCAGCACCACTTGTGTACAATAACTCTAGACTCACTTCGGAAATCTCCCGAAGTGAGCACCGACACTCACAAAGCCCTAACCCCACCTTTGCACACACCTATCCCGATGCTCCAACCATTCAACAATTTCCGCACGATCAACCTTCGGTGGCTTTCTCGGTGTAGTGCTTCATTGGGTCTAGCACCACTCATTTGTGTATTCTTTTCTCTAATGAATTCTTCTCTTGTAATAAAAAAATACAAAATAAAATGACTCTTTACAAATGTTTACTTCTTGTTAAATAATCACGCTAAAATGTTTTTTTCCATCTTATAAATCATATCAAATAAAGTTATTCTCGTAATAAGGTCATAATCTTATCTATATATGTAAGCTGAATTTTAAGTGCCGAACTCACATTTTACGATGTATAGCTTGTGTACTCTTTTCTCTAATGAATTCTTCTCTTGTAATAAAAAAAATACAAAATGAAATGAATCTTTACAAATTCCCCATATTTTGTTGTTGTTTTGAAATGATACTACATTTTAAGAATTTCTCACACATAGCTATTATTTTCTTTTGGTTCAATTTAGTGTGCACAAAAACCAAGGCACTAAACAAATGCCATGGAGAAGATGCCAGACTAATGCTTTACCATATTTTCTATCCAGCACTACTTCCTCCGTCCCTAATTAGATGAGCTATTTGGTTTTAGTTTTGTCCACAAATAGATGAGCTATTTCACTAACCAAGGGGATATTTCTAAAACTACCCTTTTTTAATTGATTATTTTTTCTATAAGAAATATGTATAATTTAATAGTCACGTTTATATTCGTTGCGTAGGCGTTTTAAAATGCTTTTCAACGGTATAAAGTTTATAAAAAACCGTGGTATAGTTTAAGAGATAAATCGTTTTCTAAATTTTACTAATTATTGCCCATAAGGGTATAATTGTAAAAAATACTTAAATATACTTCACTTTCCTCCTTGCCTTAAAATTTGTGCAAACTACAAGTAGCTCATCTAATTAGGGACGGAGGGAGTATTATATAAGAATAAGACAAATGCTATCCCACACGACTTTGCGGGATGGCTTCACGCAAAAGCGGCTTGTTTACCGTTGGATGATCAAATCAACAGTTAGATTTATATTCAAAAAAGGACCCATCACTTTCAGGAAAGGACCCACCACTTCCCCTAAAGGGTTCAAGGCTGTTAGATCTGGGGTTTAGCATGATCTAACGGTAAAGAATCCGTTTTTGCTGGAAGCCATCCCGCAAAGTCGTGTGGGATAGCACTGCTCTAAGAATAAGACAACACTGATGAGTGCTTTAGTATGTTTTGCATTTTATGAATTTTGGTTTGAAGACGCATATTTCCAAGAGTTGAGATGTTTAGGAAATGGAGATGAATTATGCAGAGCTTTTGAATTTCAGGGTGAAGACACATAAGTCCAAACAAAATTCTGAATTTTGTAGATTTTTGGATGGAGACTAGTTCTTGGTATACCGCACCTATGTTGCTATAACAAATATGACGAAACTTGAGGTGTTCTTTTTTCATATGGGTATTAAAAGTTTGTAGCAACTAGATGTTAAACAAATGAGGTATGAAGAAAGTTCGGAAGAAAAAGTATATTTTGTAGTCATGTTTGTGAAGTTGGAGCTGTAATTGTGAAAACAAATGAGTGGAATGGCACTCAAATTCGGTTTGTTTCATTGCGAGTTGAAGCATTGCTTTAGTGTCATCTGGAAACTTGGCATTTATTTTAATCGTTTTTATACTCCCTCCGTACCACATATATAGGCGAAGAGACCAATTTTCTTAGATTAAGAAAATTACCTTGTATTCATTATTTTTTATGTTTTCTCCTATTTTACCCTTTGTCTTATTACTAACACAATTTTCTATGTACAATAAATAAGGGTATTTGTGAGAAAATTCATCTTGAAAATAGGACTCCGCTTATCTATTGGTACAAAAAAACTTCAAAATTCCGCAGATATAATAGGTACGAAGGGAGTATGTTAATTAGTTCAAACTTCCAAAGATCATACAAAATTATTGTATCTTATTTCGATGCAAAAACTGTAATATTTGACACCACGCGTTGGGATGTATACACCAAACAACCAACAAAAGCAATCATCCAACATAAATGTTTGCAAGATAGAAGAACCCATTCCTTAAACTTCCATGTTATCACCTTTAATATGGTCACCGTTACCAAGTTCCTTCCCATCAAGATCCTCATGCAATCACTTGATTGTGGTATGGTAACTCTAGGCTCTAGCACCCGTAATTCAGAAATCTTCTGCCAATCAACCCAGAGAAGTTACTTATTCCATTAGAAAGGCACCTCGACAAGCCCAACCCACTAAGAATTGGTTCCCCGCTTTGAAAGGAAAATAAAAATCAATTATTATGGGTTACGGTGCGTTATTTATTTACTTTTACAAAAATGCATTTTATTTATAAAAGAAGTGAAATTATCACTTCATAACAACAAATTAAGATATAATATGCTCCCATTAATTGTATAAGTTGTTTGTCTAAACTCTAAAGGGATTGATGATTCAAATAAATTTTAATTTTAAGCCCATAAAGCTATCAATGAGTTAACCTCTAAAATAATGTCATCACTAGGCTTCAACTTGTTGTTAAAACACTTGTAAAGGGGTGAACAAATGATGTGTGGATGCGGATTTTATATCACTCGCGTCTAGTAAATATAAATGGAAAATTTGAGACTTTCACCCACGTCAAGTCCGCTATATGTTGGTTTTGACACCCTTAGGTGCACGGATAAGCAAATTGGATGTAGATGGATTGGAGAATTTAAAAGAAAAATGAAATAGGTAAATGTTTCATAAGAGTAGTATAACTTAGTTTTAAAACTTAGATACTAAAATTTAAATAATTACAACATAATAAGAGTAACGTAAATTATTTGAGGACTTCCAACAACCAAAAGTAAAATATTCAACCATACCAAGACTAAACTCCAATCGGTAAGAAACTATGTATATTACCTACCAAGAGAAAACAACTTATTAGGGAATTGTTGAATGGGGAAACTGGGGAACAACGATTTCTGAAGAGAAAAGACTAGCGTTAATTAGTAGGAAACTATACATATATATATTACCTACCAGTTTTCTATAATAACCTTCATATATATATATATATATATGTATAACGAAAACGTTATTCTTAGGATCGGGTATCCAACGGATGAGTGATATTTCATCCGCATCTAATTTGTGAAAACTGCTGATTTCAAAAATCCACCCACGGCCAATCAGCTGATTCACCCGCCAAAATGCGGATTAGGATAAAATCCATGGATTTGGGTATTTTTCTTATCCACATTTGTGATAGAATCTTGTTTGAGAGGCCCATGAAGCTCTCTTCGTTGTTGCAAGTCTCAGCCTCCCAGGGCACTTCTTATAAGAAAATTTGTCATCTCCTCTACCAACGTAAGTGATAGAATATTTTTTCGAGAGATAAACCTGGTGGTGCTGGTAACGTTCACCTCTTCTCAATGTAAGCAATCTGGATTCATCATTGTGCAATCATCCTATTTTGAGATCCTTATTACTGTCCGCACTCCACACAATATTTGACTCCAATTTCTTTTTCCTTTTCAGTTTGTACACCATGGTTAAATGAACTTATTACATGTTGTTATCGTTTTCTAATCGTGCCTATTTTGGATGCACTAAGTCATAGAGAAAAAATGTAATGAACTTGGACAAAATAATCAAGAATATTTTTCTTTTTATATATATACACGAAAATAAACTCTCATGTTTTAGAGCTTCTCCAATGGAATGTACGTCAGTACGTGAAGATAAATGTCAAAGTCCACATAGGATAGACATCCATTTTCCCTAAAATTCTTCTCCAACCCCAATTTCTTAACCAATGTGAAGGTGACATGGCTTAATTTTTGTTAGACATTTTCAAGGTGAATGTCAAGTTTTAGACATTCACCTTGACAATGTCAAGCTATCCTAGTAAGCTTTTGCTTCCTAAAATTAATTCCAATATATTAAATAATCATTTTTAACTATAATAAAATCTAAAAGTTACTAAAAATAAGAAATAATTTGGTATCACAAACAACACCATTGGAGATGAACTATTTTCACAAAATTGGTCAAAAACACCAAAATCAATAATTCCGGGGTAAAAAAGACATTTAAATTTTGATACTGTTTAAATGGACAAAAATATAAAACTAGCCAGGATGTAACCAATTTCATCCTACCCATTTTCAAATTCTTTTTCTTGTTTTTAATTTACATCAGGATGCATCCAGTTTCATCCTCACTATTTTTTAAGTTTAAGCCGGGATGAATCAGTTTCATCCTTGCTATTTTTTTGTGTCCATTTCACCCATAATAATTTTTACTCGTCCATTTGAACCATGTTTTAAATTTTTTTTTGACAAATGACCCATTTTCGAACTATTTCCCCCTAAATTTAAGGAAAAAATGGTATGAAGATGTCATGTTTGTGTTGTCACCTTGGAAACACACACAACCACCATTGGAGAAGCTCTTAATAAGGTTTGCATATTTATGGATTCCAGAGTTAAAAAAATAAATATCTAGGAATTGAGATGTACGAGGGAATTGAATTCAGTACCGTTGAATTTGGCAATGTATACTTTATAGGGCAAATTAACAAAGTGTCCAGCTTCCTAGCATATATTTAATAAACCGGCCAAGATTTTTAAATCTTTTAGAAACTGGCCTTTCCGTCACATTTAACACACCTGCCCACCAAGTCGGTCACACTGCGTTGATTAAGTCAAACAAGGTACGCGAATTTACATATGTGCCCTTACCTACTTAAAGACGCGTGTGGTGTAAGTCAGTCGCACATTTTCATTTCGTCCTCTCTCTCTTCGTTCTCCCTCGTTCTCTTATCCCCATTGCGAAACTAGGGTTAGGTATTGAAGTACGTTTGAAAGAAAACCGATGTTATTGAAATGCTTTTTGTTGAAGACGTAGATGTTAGTGAAATACCCAGTGTATTTGGAAGAAACCGAGTTTATTTGGAAGAAAATTTCTAGATTTTTAGGGTTTCGAGATAGTGGTGATACGGTGAAGATGAGGTACAAACCTAGGGATTGAAACTGCCCAATCAAGGTAAGATTAACGAAACCCGTGACTTAATATATGATGATAATCATTGTTTTGATAGTTAATTGATCGAGTGATTTTTAGGGTTACATTTTTTTTCCTTTGTAATTAGGGTTTATTTGAAACCCAATTTTAATTGTTTAATTGGGGTTTAATTTTCGTGATTGGGTGTTTGATAGGTTTAGTGTGGGATTTATTTGGGATTTTTTGTTTTTCCCATTTGTAATTAGGGTTTAATTGAAATTAGGATGTTAGTTGTTTAATATAGTATTTGGGGTTTTCTGTTTTTTCCCTTTTGTAATTAAGGTTTATATCTGATTTTTTTTTTCATTTGTGTTGCAGTCAGTTCAAATTTAGGAATATCAGTGTATATGTGGAGCCAAAGAATGAGACTTTGGTATTTCCTAATTGCCATAGAGATGAAAGCGAGTTGAGAAAACTTGAGTATATGGTGTATAAGGGTTTGTCTTTGGATGTTAAAGAGAAGTTTAATTTGTATTGGTTTAAGGATGCATATACATACTTTGCCATTGTTAAACAATGATGATTTTGATAATTTTTGGGAGGATTTTTTTGTAAATGAGGATGGATGTATATGTTTGTGGATGGGGATGAAAGACACAGTGTTTGGGACTCCAAAGACCACCCCAGAGAAGAAGAAAGTTAGTAAGGGAACCACCCCAGAGAAGAAGAAAGTTAGTAAGGGAACCACCCCTAGAAGATCCCCAAGGCTAAATAGTGTGGATAAATCAGTGAAGGTGCATCAAGAAAGGCAGTTTCATGGATGTGCCCATTTCCAAACATTCTCGGGCTAGTAGCGATGGTTGCGATCCAGTCAAAAGAGACAAAGCTGTTGACATTGCCCATGATGATATGTGGGATGCTTCATATTGGGTCAAAGCTACAAATGAAGTTAAGTTTGTTGAAGATTTAGAGAATATTCAGTTGAAAACAACGAGAATAGATGTTTGTCACCCAATTGAGGATCCGAAGCTCCTCCGATGTTGACAAATGAAGATGTTGAATATGGGTCAGATGAAGAAGAAGAAGAAGAAGAGATAAAAGAAAAAGACAAAGAGGAAGAAGACAAAGAGGAAGAAGACAAAGAAGAAGAAGAAGAAGATAAAGAAGAAGGTATGTTGCATTTGCAAATTATTATTATTATTTCATCATTGTATAGTACTAATGGTAATGTTGAATGTGCAGATAAGAGTGTAGATGAAAGACCTGCTTACATGGATCAATTTGAGGAGGATTTTGGTGAGTACATGAAGGATGAAGGAGGTGGAAATCTATTCCCTGAATTTGAGGTATTTACTCCAATAGACCCTACCAAAATGGAGCTAAAAACTAGATTTCCAAATAAAGAGGCATTTAAGAAACATCTTAGAGGATATTGTGTTCAAGAAAGGTGTCAATTTCTATTGACTAGGACTAATCTCTCTAGAGTTAAGGCTGAGTGTAGGTTTAAAAAAAGAATATGATTGTCCATGGTTTGTGTATGCTAGCAAGAAGGAAGGTGAGAAGACTTTTGTGCTTAGGAAAATGAATTTGGAACACAAGTGTGAAGGGGATCACAAAAATAGGAATAGATCTGCTGATCCTCATTTTGTGAAGGATTTTGTTCTTGATCAGATGAAGAATAAGCCTAAAAAGTTGTGCAGAGACCCTTACAAAATCAAGGAAGACTTCTTAGGCTGAAAAGAAGGTCAATATACCATATCGGTGTGCATGGAAGGCTAGGAATCTTGTTTTAGAGTCATTATATGGGAATTATAAAGAGAGTTACAATGAAGTACCAGCATTTTGCAAGATGTTTACTAAATGTAATGATGGGTCTGTGGCTAAGTTCACATTTGACACAATGAATAACACATTTGAAAGTATGACACTCTCATTTGAACCTGCAATGAGGGGTTTTCGCAAGGCTGCGAGAGGTGTTATTGGGTTTGATGCACTCCATCTAACGAGAGTTTAGGAGTGTTGATGGCTGCAAGCGCATGATGGACAAGAATGGGTTAGTAATGTTGGGAATTATGATATGTAGAGCAGAAACTAAGGAGAATTGGATAACTTTTTTGAAACATTTGAAGGCTGCCATATTAGCACATCCAGTGAAAGTTGCTTTCATTTCAGATAGACAAAAGGGGTTATTGGAAGCTGTTGCCATAGTATTCCCTGGACATCAACACAGATACTGTTGGAGGTAAATTTCTTAGCACTAGTTTTTATTAGTAGGGATGTTCAGTGAAAATGCCTTATTTTATATTGCACTGTGTTAACATGAATGCAGACATTTGTACAAAAATTTCAAGAAGTATTACAAGGGTCATGAAATACATTCTTCTTTGTGGAATGTTTCTGTAAAGCGTACAAAGTTAGGCATTTTCGGGTTTGTTATGCATTGTTGTTATGTTTCATTTGCTTTGTTTTATTTGCATTGTGTTAACATGAATGCCTTGTTTTGCTTTATTTGTTGTGCATTTCAGGAACATTTGGACAAAATTGTGAAAGAGAATGAGGCGGTGGTAAATACTTGGATAAAGAAGATCATACATGGTCCGGGGGCCTTTTTAACCCTATTCACTACTTTGTGAACATATGAATAACAATTTTCAGAGTCCTTTAATAATATGATCTCAAAGATGAGGAATAAACCAATAATCATGATAGGCATAATGTATGCTAACTTAGTGATGGGTAAATTGGTACAAGGAGGATGAATCAGCATCATGGGTAGATGGCACTTTGGTTCCAGAAGCTATTAAGTTACTTAATAAAATGCTTTTGTTTGTAACTGATTATGGTGTTGACCCCTGTGTGGCTGGAGAGTTATATATGGTGACTAGTCCAAAGAACTCTGTGTTCACAGTGAACATCCTTGCCAAAACTTGCTCCTGTTTGCAGTGGCAGTTGAGGGGGTTCCCCTGTATGCATGCGGTGCGGCATTGAGACTATAAGGCCACAATGGAGAAAGTAAGACTTCTTTACTAACTAACTGTGACTTTGCCCTTTTTTTATTTATTTTATTTGTACCTAGCACTAACCTTTTAATGCGGGCTTGAGCAGAATGCTGCGGTGATTATTATTGATGAAAACTACAAGGCCACCTATGCACCAACTTTTGAACCACTAGATGATAAAAGTGAATGGGTAGAGGTACTTTTGTATTTTATTGGCCCTTTTATATTTATAATCTCAACTGCATTGATGCAAGTGCATTTTGTTTTCTATACGCATCTAGGGTTTCATAAGTTCTATATATATTTAGGGTTTCATAACTACTAACTATTTGCCCTATCTCTTTTCTCTTTCTTGTTGCAGCCAAAAATGAAGAAGAAGATCTTGAACCCTCCTCACGTAGGAAAGTGGAAGACCTAAAAGCAAGAGGGTTAGAAGTTATGATGAACCTCGTGTGGAGAAGAGGAAAAGGAGGTGTGGGAAATGTGGAGAGATCACTAAGCACAACAAAAGAACATGTCTTTGGTGGTGAAGTTGGATCTAATTCAAGCGCAAAGAGGCAAATGATTTGAATGTGATGCGAGACCTTCACCTTCATCAACACACAGACAAGTCAAACTACCAAAGTGAAGGGTGCAGCTAAGTCAAACAAGAGGAAGGGAACTGCATCATTTGTAGGTGAATGTTCTACAAGACCTAACAGTGAGATAGCTCCGCTTACACTCCGGCTTCTACGGGACCTAGCATGAGTCAGAACTTTTTTGCAATTGGGTCTGTGTCTCAAAATATAAAACAAGGAACAAAAAATGGAAAGTATAAGAAGAAATGATAGATTGTTAGGCCCTAGATTGTTTTGTTATTTGTTATTTCTTTTCTTTTTGGTGTTTGCAGTCAATGTTTAAGAAGACTAAGTAGAAATCAGACATGTGTTTTGCGAGTCATTTGCTTTTGTTTTTTACAGACTTTTTAAGACTTAATTATAAATGAAAAAATTGTTTATTAGTACATTTGGGGTTACATTTTCAGATTGTTAAGTTCCTTGCATATGGCATTAAGTTGTAAACTTGAATGCATAATTCATTTTTAGCGGCAATGAAGACTTCATCAAAATCCACTTAAAACCATCACATTTTGTACAAGTGAGGTATGCTATGTTCTTGTTGTGTTCATTCTTGCAAGTTTCATCTCCATCTTTGACTTGCGGTGATCTTTGTTGCAACTTTGATTTTGCGGTGGGCGTTTTGAAGGAGTGACTTCTTCTCACTTGAGCATAACAACCATTCTCTCTTTGGTAATTTCACCATCTTGCATTTGACGGGATCCATGGCATCGTCAAACCATTCAAAGTACTCACATGTTGGAATTGAACACTTTAAAAACATTTTTCCATTTGTTTCTTGGGTTTTTGAGCATAATAATTGCCAAATACCATTACATGGTATGTATTTTTGCACTGGAATAAATCCGAGGGACAGACCTTTGGATCATGGCTTCCATGTTCTGGGATAGAACATAAAGTTAAGGTTTTTTGGGTCTTACCTTATTCACCGATCTTTATCACGCTATCCTGGAGAATTTGTAAAACTTTCGCTGCTCATGTCTTTATATTTTGAGGAATTTTTGAGATATTTGGTAACTGTGAGAACTAGGGTTCTTCTCTGCAATTTATACAGGAAGCTGAAGAAGAAGACCGTTACAGGGATGAAATCTGGTCCCTTGATTTTTTTTCTGGTAGATTTGATGACACGTGTCAATCCGACCGTTACATGGCATCACGTGAAAAAAACGTGTTATGAGTTACCGAGTTGAGTTGATTGTAGGATCATAATATCGCAATGCATAGGGCTCGCGAGATCAATAAACGACAGTACCGCGAGGGAGTCGCAGGGAACTAAAATGAACGACGCAATGAGAAACGACACACAAAACAAGCGAGAGACATGGAACCTGGCGAGGTTAAGAAGTGTCGCGAGGTTGAATAAGTTGTACATCTGGCGACACTTCGCGAGACATTCCCGAAAATAAAGGATAGCTTAGCTGTCATCCACTATGTATTACCCTATATAAAGGGTCGAGTGAGTGTTTGTATGGGATCTTCTTAAATTGTTAGGCAAGTCATTAGGAGAGAGAAAGTTTAAGAGTGTTTTATTTGCTAAGTGTAATTCTACTTCTCTTGTGTAGAACTCATGAAATTAATCAATAAACATTCTCAATTATGCAACTTTCAATGGACTAATTAATCGAAATATAGTGAGGGTGTAGTGTGGGAAAACCCGCTACTACATATGCGCTAAAACGAGGACGAGCGAGTGATTGACAAAGAAATTGGAAAGAATTTGGATTAACGAGAAAAGAGATTCGAAAAAGATACTCAAGAATTCATTGAAAAGAAAGATGGCTAGAAGAAGAAACGTACGAGGAGCAACCAACGATTGTAAGAAGAAGTGGGAGACTTGGCTTGGAGAAAGGAGGAATGAAACGGAGAATCATCAAGGATGAACATGAGAAATGATGAAGAAGATCAAAAACCAGCCATTAATCTCCCAGGTAGCAAGCCTTGTGTGGATTATGATAGAGTAAGTGTGCATACTTGGAGATCCGATTACGAAGACGAGAGAGAAGGAGGAGCGTCAAAAATGAACAATGGACAAGGAGAACAAGGAATGAATGGAGAAATGAACCCGGGAAACGAAGAAATGGCGGCGTTAGAAAGATTGAGACAAACAATACATGAGGAGAGACGGCTAGAGGCGGAGGAACGAGCAAACTTGACAAGAGAGAATCATGAATTGAGGATGGAAAATATAAGGTTACAAAATAGGAGATCTAGTAGTAGCATGAGATCAAGTTCTAGATCGAGCAGAGAAGAAAGAAGAAGAAGAGTCTTACCAACGGAGAATACCGAGGAAGAAACACAAGATCCGGACGCGAGCATGGCGAGAGAAGAAGAAAATAGAAGATCGTTATATTCCTCGGCCAAAAATCTTCAAAATGAGCGAAATAGGGAAAATCAAGAAAACATGCAACTCCAAGGGCCGAATGACCCATTGCTGAAGGAAGAACAATCACACGGGAGAGAAGAATTGAGAAGAAACCAGAAATCGAGGATGACATTGAGAGACACTACATAGAACAAAGCGCGACTAGCTCGCGAAAGAGAAAGAATGAGAGCGAAATGGAAAATCAAGAGATGGAGGAAGCAATCCGTGAGAATAACCATGAAAATCACGAGAGAAGAAGGGAACAAAATCGTACCAATAGAAATATTAATGAAGAATATGAGAGGGTGCAGATGATGAGAGCTGAGAGGCCACCAAGAAGAAAAAACAACCGATATAATGGCGTGCGAATTATCGAAAGAAACGAAGAAGAGCGTCGCGAGGAAAGAGGAGAAGAAAATAACGAGCAAGAAGGTCAAAATAGACACGAAAGGAGGAGAGAAGCGAGCTAAAAAGACCAGTAGAATCAAATTAAGAGGCAAATGAACAAATCTTAAGAGAACTAGGCTGAAATGAGAGGATTCTTTGAACAATAGAAGAGAAGGAGGAAGGAGACAAGCTGGACGAAGCCATCGAGAAGCATGAAGAATCCCTTCACGTTAGAAGTACAAATGGAGGAATACCTCCTAAGTGCAATCTACCTGCATTAACCAACATCTTTGATGGAACAACCCGTGCGATACAACATATTAAGGCTTATATGAGATGTATGTTACAATGGGAGAACCATGATGCTATATTGTGCAAATATTTCGCGTCAAGCTTAATAGGAGAAGCACTAAAGTGGTTTGAAAGTCTACCAAGGAATACAATTACATCATTTCACCATTTACAAGCCACATTCACAGGAGCATACATAAGTAACAACTCTTCGCGACCGGTATTGAAGATGTATTCGGGTTGAAACAAAGGATTGGCGAGAGCTTAAGGCGATTGACGATAAGGTGGAGGACCATGTGTAGCGAAATGGCGGGACGGGTTGAGGAGAGATATCTCATACTCTCATTTGTGAACGCTCTCTTCGCGACCAACTTGTTATATATTCAAATTTTAGAATCAAAAATACAATCACGATGGCAGAGCTGAGAATTACAAGAAGAGTACATCGCTTTAGAAGAAAGACAGATGAAATGAATTCTTATCCAGTCGTGAATACAAGTTCTAACGCATGAACGCAAGCTTGTTGCCTCAATTCATAAATACGAGTGGCGAGCACTACGCGGGGACGGCGAGCAAGGAGAGGCGTGAGGGACGCGAAGATAGTAGCCATGGGAAGCCACGATCAAGAGGAGTTTGAGCGAGAGAAAACTACCACAACCGTAACGACAATAATAAGATTCCAGAGGTTAGATCACATGCAAGAAACTTATTGTGGACGAAGGCAAAATAACCGTGGAGGCGAGAAAGTCATAGAACGAGATGGGAACAGTTAGGATGCCTCCAGCTGAATGCTAGCGTTGAAAAGATGCGGGAAGCTATACTTGTGATGGAAAATGTACCAGCACCTTGGAATGTTGGAATGGAACCACCGCCCCGAAGCGATAGAAGTCATGAGTTTTGTTCTTACCATCGCTTCCATGGGCATCAAACAAACGATTGTAGAAACATAAAGAGAATTATTCTTAAGATGATTGATCGGGGGAAGTGAATCACTTTCTAAAGGGAGAAGAAGCCGGGTCGAGACATTACCACCACCACGAGAGATGCACTGAGAACAAGTGTCGGCGAAAAGGAAAGGAAACATTTGTGATAGAAGTAGGAACAAAAGCTAAGAATTTGAATAATCAATAACGATGGGATGCAAAGTAACAAAAGAAGTAATGATGTGCGAGAATCTCGCAGCCAAGAGTAAGATGAGAATACGACTAAGAAAGAAAAGTGAAATGCAACAAGTGAAAGCAATTTGTCTGAATACTTCGCAAACAAATATCAATAAATAATGAAACATGAATGATTGAATGATTTAACAAATATAAATGCGCAAAATGAATGGGACGAACCTTTATGGCGTACACCCTAGTTCGCGAATAACATTTCGTAAGAGGCAAATGTAAGACCTAAAGTCGTCATATAAGGGGTATCTCTCGCCGTGGCTCGGGTGGAAGGTTACACCGCTCCCGAAGCTTTGAGTCATGAAAATTTGGGGCCCATGAAAGCCTATCCTAAGAGGTACCTTGGATTCCCAACTATATATGTAGGTTATACCCGGTTGGGCGACAGGGTCTCTTCCTAGGAGTCGGTGTATGCACAAGGCGCCGAGGTACACGGTTGAGCGAGTGCCGGGATGGATGAACCTACCTGGCCATTCTTGGCAAGTCTTGGCATGCGTTGCACTCGCCCAAGAAAACTCCACTTAGGGTGCGGTCTCGTAACCATAAAACCCCTATAGGTATAAGGGATAAGAGACTGAAAACAAGCTGTTGTTGTTAAGACCGGATGGGAGGAGCTAGTCTTGTATGGCCGATGTTTCGCCTCCTTGAAGGGGCAACCGGGGAGATGATAAGGGCGACGCTCTCCATTAGGGGGTGTCAAAACAGAGACGCAAATGTCATGAGGCTTTGTTTTCGCAAGGAGACTTAGGCTTGTCATATTTGTGCAATGATCTGCAGAGGCAATAATACTAACACGAGGTAAGGCGAGATCAATGGAGTCTTTACACGAAAGTGTACGGACGTCTGCGATTTAAGTCGCACGACAGCAATGTCATGGGGCTTTATGTTCGAAAGGATATTTAGGCCTATCATATTGTCGCAACTAAAACATCCTGAGGCAAAAATACTTGGAAAATGATAAGACAAGATCAATGGGTCTTTACATGCAAGTGTAAGGACGTCTGCGATTTTGTCGCAATGAACAGTGGCGAGGAGGACCTCTAATTAGGGAGGTCTGACTTGGAAGACCACACAAAATGATAAGGCAAGGTCAATGGGCCTTTGCATGAAAATGTAGAGGCGGCCTGCGATCTTGTCGCAACAAAAAGAGATAGAATTCTCAATTCATAAAGATACCCTGCGACCTTGTCGCAACATAAAGAGATAGAATTCTCAATTCATAAAGATACCGCGACTCGCGTCGCGATGATCCATTTCAATTAACAATAAGATTATTATCAAATACAAGAAGACAGCTAAAATCTTTCATCGAAGATAAATAACGAGAGGCAAGTATGGGAATGGAAAAGATGGAATATTGTTATTCATCTTAGATGAAAGAATTGTACATCAAGATGGCCAATTATATTACAAGGAAGAACTAACAAAAAGGGGAATGAAGATTGAATTCATGAAAAAAGAGTTCACTATAACAAAGATCTGACAATGTCTGAATATTACACGTAGCAAAAGAAAACAAAAAGAATTACATCTTGGGTGATTCTTCTTCTTCATCTGATTCATCGGTTTATTATTCTCGTCGCGAGAATTTTCTTCTTCGCATGACTTCACTATCGAAACATCCGAGGCAGGCAAGTTCTCGAACCTTTTCAAGAAGCCGAGGGATATGTATGCGAGAGGATGTTACGGTGTTTACAAACATACTCCATGGCTCCATTGCGAAAACGAATAGCATCATTACTAAAGTTCTCCACATTGTTTCAAATTGTTTCTTGACTTGGAATACTTGTTATTACGAAGGGAGAGATTCTTGGCGAGTTGTTGTTTTCGATTTTGAGTTCTTCAATTCTATTTGGAAAATTCCGTGAGTTGTTCTTTTCAGTTGAAGCTCTTTAATTCTAACACGAAGCCTCTTCTCGGGTTACGCAAATAAGAAACAACAAATTAACAATTTACAAGCAATATTACGGAAATAAGAAGCGATAAGGTATAATAAGCAACCTTCTCTGTCGGATATCATATCCTTAACCAAGGAAGTATGCTCGGCGTGAAGACTAACATCAACACCTAGGTTATTTACGGCGTTATCTAAAACTTTCGCAGACCAGGCGGGATTCATCATCATTATTTATAACAAGGAGCGAACAAATCGATCTTCTCGCTCACTAAGTAAGGAATTAAGCGAAGCAATTCATCTCGCTCAATTTGTAGCTCAAGAAGAGATTTTTGAAATGTTGCTAATGCTTGAGCACCATTGTTAGCAATGCGGTCTTTGTCATCTATGTGATCACTAATTTTCTTCCTCAAAATTTTGATTTCTTTACGAGACTCAAGAAACATTTGTTTAAATTGGTTGGCCGCACTTAAACCGAGATCTATGTTCAATCTCTAAAAGGCGATATTTGGTCCTAAGTTCATCTAATGAAGAGAGTTAATTTTGTTCGAAGAACTACTTAAAGAAGTGTTGAGATGAGCAAGAAGAAGGTTATTATCCATAGGTTCAGGAAATGTATGGAGAAGAATGGCCTCATCGGAGAGATTATATACGTACAACGAAAGTAATAAGTTAGGTGGCAATACACGATCAATAAAATAAAAATAATAAAAGAAGGCAAATATTATACCATAAAGTTGCTGATTAGCATTTTGAAGGTGGATACCCTCTCTTTTTGAGAGTCAAGTTCGGTATTTAACTTTTGAATCGTCTCGTCTTTATCGCGAGATAACGTGACTTCCGGTCTCCAATTCTCGAATCTTCTTGCTCAATTGCGAATTCTTCTTCTCAAGATTGTTGCGTCTTTTCTCAAGATCCGAGGCAACTACAAAAGAAGACCTTCCAACCTATGAAAGAAGATAGAAAAGTTTGTTAATACATATTCAACAATATAAAGCCAACGGGGAGATATGATTGTATACATACCAAGGATCAAGCGCATTCAAAGAAGTCGGGAGACATAGTTAGAGACTCGTTGAAAGAATCATTGCCCTCCGATGGAAGTGGCATTGCACACGTTTTACGAGAGTCCCGCAAAGAGAAGCTAGGGGCATCTCCCATTCCTTGGAAAGAATCCGAGAAGATACTAGATAGGTGACCCATAGAAGAAGCCGGTTAACGGGGCCCTTGTAGCGAGAGCGATTGGAATCATGGTCATCTTCATCGAGAAGACTCGAGTTTAAAAGCTAAGGCGAGAAAGTTGGACCTTTCGCTTCTTAGTTAAGGGGGGCGAAGGATTTACCCTTGCGAGCGACGGTCCTACCCTTACTTCTAGTTTTGCGGCAACAACTTTTCAACTTGGCCTTCGCAAATGTGTAAAGTTGAGAAACGAGGCAATAGTATTGTTTTAAAAAAAAAAAAAAAAAAAAAAAAAAAAAAAAAAAAGGTGCTTCTTACTTCACTCATAGCGATCGAAGCAATGTCAAGGTATCCTCAAGCGGATCCCTTTTTGGCAGCTTCTTTTCAACACAGGTTATACGAAAGATTTCACAAAACTCAGCAATTGTAAAAAGAAAGTTGCGAAAGCAAAAATTTGGAGTAGGAAACATACTTCTTTTTCCTTCTCGGGCCATTTGAATTCCCAAGGATGATACGACTGCGAGATTCGCGGGAAGAGCGTGCGGGCCCGCGATATAAGGACCATTTAAAATCAAGGGTACAACCCACCATTTCTCATCTTTGGAGTGGCGAGGAGTAGTATTATTACCGGGTGCCAATCAATATCTGCATGAAGCGGTTATCCTCGAGAGACATTATCCTTTTTCTTGATGAATGCCCCAGTGAGATTCGCATTCACCATAGTTATCAGGTAATTTTCAAAAAGTTTTCCACGGTGTATTTCTCATGACTATCTCCAAGTCTGCGAATTTGGGATTTACGGCCGAGTTAGAGTATAAAGATCCTTTACACTACCACGGTTCGCGAACTCAAGCATTAAGCGAATACAATCGCCCAGCAATTGATAAATAGCCCTCGAGAATTTTTCATGGGCTAAGATTTCATAAAAGCGAAGGCAACTACGGATCGTATAAGGGAATGGGAAGTCAAAAGGCGACCTAAGCGAGACTATAATCCTTTGATTATTACATTGATGATCGAGAAAATAACTTTGTAGAAAGAATAGATGAAGGTTCTTGATCGGGAATGGTCGATAGAGTGAAGCCCTTCTCGAGCAATTTACAAGTTAACTTCATCAAAAGAAGTTTTGTATGCCACGACTAAGGGCAGCCATTATCGATATGGGAATGGATGAGAGGTTAAAGATAAAGATCGATGCTAGAAAGATGAAGAGAAGATTTGCGATGGCAGGCACGCAAATTGCGGAAGGAGAAAATCAAAGAAGTTGCGAGAGAAAAAACTAAAGAGCGAAAAGGAGAGGAAAAGGACTATATATAGGAAAAAGATCCTCGAGGAAAAACGAGGTCATTTAATGCGAAGGGACATGAAAGGTCAAGAATAAAAGCGGTTGGAAGAGGCGTGTCGAAAAGCGGCTTTAATAGTTAAAAGCGTATGCAATTTGAAGCAGGATAAAGATAAGCGATCGCGTGAACAAAAGCATCGCTCTCATGATATTCTTCCCTTCGCAAGAAGAGTATGAGAGAGATATATATAGGAGGCATAAAGCTTCGAACATCGCAAAAGAATAGAGGCAAGTACGTACTTTTCAAGTCCGTATTCTTTCGCTCGTTCCTTACATCGTCGCGAAGACCAAAGATTATTACAACAACAGATTTTTCCTTAAAAATCGCTCTTCAAAAAACAATATTCAAGGAAAAAGAGGCAAGATGTAGGATCATAATATCGCAATGCATAGGGCTCGCGAGATCAATAAGCAACGATACCGCGAGGAAGTCGCGAGGGAACTAAAATGAACAGACGCAATGAGAAACGACACACAAAACAGCGAGAGACATGGAACCTGGCGAGGGTTAAGAAGTGTCGCGAGGTTGAATAAGTTGTACAGCGACACTTCGCGAGACATTCCAGAAAATAAAGGATAATTATTGTCATCATATGTATTACCCTATATAAAGGGTGAGTGAGTGACATTGTATGGAGGATCTTCTTAGAATTGTTAGGCAAGTCATTAGGAGAAGAAAGTTTAAAGAGTGTTTTATTTGCTAAAGTGTAATTCTACTTCTCTTGTGTAGAACTCATGAAATTAATCAATAAACATTCTCAATTATGCAACTTTCAATGGACTAATTAATCGAAATATAGTGAGGGGTGTAGTGTGGGAAAACCTGCTACTACATTGATCCTGTTTGATACGAACTCGAGAGAGTCACTAATTCGAGGGTTTAACTGTCTTTTACTAAGGATGTTATGTGACACGTGTACAAATAACAGCAGTTAGCAAAAAACGGGACGGAAAATGTCAATATCGGCCACTTTATATAAACATTTGAAAAAACGGACACTTTATGAAATACATTTCAAAAGCATGGACACTTTGTTAAAAAGCCCTACTTTATACGTTTGTCCATACTTACCATCAACAATACAACTCCATCATGGAGAATCACATATTGGGTTATTTAGCGGACATTATTCTTTGCAAGTACATAAGATCACTCCTTAGTGCAAACATTGGGATGAAGGTAATTTGATACATCCATTAGTTGAGAGTATAGGATCTAAATTCTAATAATCGAAAGATTTGGTAATAAGTTGTCATATTGGACGCAACTCATTGCTGGTTTAGGGTCTTTCCTCCACAAGTAGAAAGTTGTTTCAATTCATTTTGGCTGTTGGATCATGAGTAATGTAAAACTTGTACATTCTTTTTCTAATATGTTTTCTTTTTATTAAATTATTATTTTATTTTTTGGGGGAGAATTCACTCCTTTTGTTCCCAAAATGATATTGTATATGCTGAATCGATAAGTCTAGATTCACCGGGAATAAAATCCCGTAAATCCACCGGGTGAAACAGAAATGATGTGGCCCATAATAAATCAGAACCCCACCCCCTAAAAATCTCCTGGATGGTCCCAGAGGTTTCCCTCACTCGGTGTATTCTCGGTGATGGATTTCACGGTGTGTCTAGCACAACCGCTTTAAAGATAGTAACGTAGAAAACAAGTATCTAATGCCAACAAAAAATGTAATAAACTATTTTTTTTATAAAGAATAAAGAATTTAATAAATGTTGTTTTTGGTTTTCATTTTTGTACTTGCTATAGAAAATCGGAAATGATAAAACTACGGACGCCAAATCCCGATACCAAATCCCGATTGAGACAGAATTCTTGATGGGCCCAAACCCACCCCTATTGTCTCCCGTGGGTTCCACCAGCTGTGTCTATCGGGACGCCGCTCGGGATTGAAAATCGGTGGGTGTATCATCATCCTCGAATGTTACTTTGCCAGAAACGTATGGTCCTACTTCTTCATCGCGGCTGGAAAAATATATAACCCTCCGCCTTCAACTATCAACCTCATATCTAACAAGGCTTCCACCAATCTCTACGCTGAAGGAGCTGTGGAGCGGAGACTTTATGCCGCTATTCTATGGTCTCTTTGGCTGGAAAGAAACGAAAGACATTCCAACAAAAAGGAAAAAAGCATCGCGACAATTACTATAGAAGTTAAGCTTACGGTCTTATCCTGGTCGAGTTCAAAGGCTTGCATGTCAAATGTTAGTGTAGATGATGTTATTTGCAATTGGAAGTCGAAATTTTTCGACCCTCCTTAGTTGTTTTTGGTTGGTTCCTGGGTCCTCTTATGGATTCCTCTTTAGCTCTTGCTACTCTTCTGTTTGTATGTGTTGTTTGAGACCCTTCTTTTTGTTGGGTAATCCTTTAATAAATTCATTTCTTTACCGACCAAAAAAAAAAAAAAAGTTTAGTGTCATCATTTGTTCCGCTCTTATTGGTTTGGTACGTGTAGCGTCTTTAATCCCTGTATGAAGATTTCTTCTTGTGTAGAATACAGAAACTATTCTAAAAATCTTCAACTAGGAATCAGTGCGAGTGCATTCTCTTTATCTTTGCAACTTCGTTTCGTTAAAATGTATAGTTTTCCTTAACTTATAAAAAGCATTTTATTAGCGTTTTCTTGATCAGTTTAGAAAATTTTGTTTTTGGATTGACCATGATGGTGGACTAATCACGACTAACAAGCGGAAAATATATCACGAGATAGGGCAATGATATTTATCTATGATGCAGTGATTTTTGTGCAACTATATATCATTGTCAAAGGTGGGTGCGATATTAGAGGAAGGGTATCAATCCTTATAAGATAAAATAATCATAACCACTGGAATTACGGATTGGGTACATTTCCTTAACGATCATATAAAGATTAAAAAAAAAAAGGCAAGATGGCAACATTAATAAAAATAATAAATGTCCAGGCAATACCTATACGGCTATACACTTTAACAAATTCTTCGTCGCTTTTCACAATGTCTCTAAGGATTTTTAACAATGTCGTTAAGCGTTTTCAGCGTTTATAAGTTCTTTAAGCCGTTTCTTGCTTATTTCTAGCAAGTGCTGGAGTATATCTTTCGGGTTTCTTTGATCGAAACAATAAATAAGTAAGTCATCTCCTCGTGGTTACAAATTCTTCCTACACGAAGTAGTATAGTTACCATGGTTTTGTGGGAAGCTACACGAACCAGTATAATTAGATATATAATGATTTAACTTATTTTTGGACGGAGGCAAATAATAAGATGCCGAGTTTAATGGCTACATACTGATACTTAGATAATCAGTGTATGCTTTTTATTACTTTCACTTGACTCTTTGTTATTCTTTTATTCTTTGAGTGATCGACTACGAGGACTTTTTTCTTCTTTCTTTTTGGTCGGTTGTATTTGGTTGTATTTTTTTGTGTTTAGGTACGCCCTAAATTACCGCTCTCTTCTCCAATGGGACATCCTCAATTTCCTAATAATAAGGCCACATAGGATTTTTCAAGTTTTTAACAAAAATCCTTCTCCAACGGGAATGTGAGGATTAAATGAAAGAATGATGTGTAAAGTAGTTATTAACACATCCTTAAACTCATCCTCTAGTTTTAGAGGTTCTTGTAGAGGATGTAAACATCCTAGTCACTAGTATCTACGATTTATTAACAATTAGATTAAATATTTAATTTTAAAATCAAAGGCTTAAAAGTTTCTTACCAATGTAAAGATATTTATGGTTGGGGATCATCTTTATGAAATTCCTAAGATTATGGAAATATTAGACTTTAAGTTTCCAAAAGATGTCTTCCTATATCAACTACGTAGGAAGCACATCACAACCCGTTGAAGATGCTCTTAATAAAGCGAATCCTATTGACCGATCAAAACAAAAGAAATCCCATGTTTTTGTTGCTTTGAAATGATAGTTTTGTGAACTACACATAATTATCATTTTATGTTAGTTCATGGTATGCACCAATACCACTAAACAAATGCCAAGATGCGAGACTAATGGTCAAGATGCTTTACCACATTTTCTATTCGGTGCTTTACATAAAAATAGCCCAACTCTCTCCATGAGTGCTCCAGTGTATTTTGTATTTTATGATTGATTTTTGTGGTGAAAGACACAAATTTCCAAAGAGTTGAGATGTTCGAGAAAATTGAAATGAATTATAATGATTTTCTTGACTAATATGGTCAACCTCGAGGTTTTCCTCTTTGGCATGGGTATCAATTTATAACAACAAGGTGTTCATCAAATGAGGTTTGGACAAAGTTGGGAAGAAAAATAAGCCTTTGTAAATGGTTGGCTCAGTTGGATGGGTGATCAGATATCGAACTTGAACTCTTTATTGACGATGCTGATTGCATTTATGGGTGAATGCTTGAAGGGCTATGGAATCTAGCTTCCCAACTCTTTGCTATTGGTGATATTTTCTCCGACACGAATTCATTATAAACTGATTTACCATATTTGATTTTTGTGCTATTAGTTTACTACATTAAATATTGTAATTAATAATTAATTTTAATTACTTGTTTGTAGTTAACGTTTGCGAGCTAGGTTTTGATCCGTCCCATGTATACCTTTCTTTATTTTATAGTCCTATTTTTTTTTTTTTTTTTATGTAAAGACGAAATATATTAACTAGCAAATATAGTACAGAAGGTTTACAATGTCATTTCTATCAAAAACATCAGATATAATGCTAGAAATCTTAATTCTTTGTTGAATCTTCGTGGATAAATGTTGAAGGCTCTTTATCCTTGCTTCCTTTGCAATTATGCCCATTTGCCAAATTAAATTTTCGATTTGTGAACATTACCTGAGCCTAAGGAAGTTTTTAATGATGTCTTAAGCTGTGAACTGTGTTTTTACTGCGACCAAAAGGGACTTGTGTTATCCTTGTTGATGCAGTCTGCCAAAACTCTACAATCTGTTATTAGTGTAACGCTGGAAAGAACATTTTTTGTTAGCTATGTGACCGCTTATTGTAATGCTTTCGCTTAGCATGGAAAAGTCAAGTCGCTTTAAAAGACCGCTGAGACGTGCATAAGGACCGATGATCTCTTTGAATAAACTATGTGTGCATATCCCATTGAAAGGTCTTCTTCCTTGAAAGAAGCATCTATAAATATTATCAATCGGATTTTATATTCGACCATTTGGAATTGATGATCATTAGTTGGTTATTATCCAAATATTTTGTTTTTGATTTTGAGGATGGACTGCAAGAATTTGTTGATTTGATCAATTAAAGCCTTGATTTTGGAATTACTTTTGAACACCACCCAGAGGCATCTGTGTTTCCAAATGAACCATGATATGGTTGTTATTTTCCCCGTCAAAATATCCATATCACGGATTTATGAGCCACTTTTTAACCCATGTTGTGATTGAGTCCGTAATATCTGGAAGAATCAAATGTCCCGGAGAGAAGCTAAACCAAATGGCTCTGGCAAAAGGGCAAGATCCAAATAGGTGTTTTTCGGTTTCTTGAACACAGGCGTTGCACGGTGACAGTTTGGGTCAATTTAGGGTTATGGGCACCAAATCTTGAAGATGTGGGTAAAGCTTTTCCGTTAGCTTCCACAAAAAAGCTTTATTCTTGGAATTGCTTGTATTTTACAAATGCTTCTCCATGGAAGATTTATGAGCAAATTATCCTCTTCTTGAGCTTGGTTAGCTAAAATATTATAAATGTTTTTAGCGAGAAGATCTGAATGATGGTGTAACCATTTGATTTTGTCTTCTTCTTCTTTACTTGGAGATATGGCTTGAATTTTATTTCTCACTTAGGATTAAATTTACTTGTTCAGTTTTTCTTGGTCCCACTTATTATCTTGATAATAAGCTCTTGAACTTTTTTTGGAGTTGTTCCTGTGAAACTTGAGGTTGAGTAGTATTTCCAAATTTGGAATCCATCTATCTTCCCATATTTTAAGCCCAGTTTCCATTTTTCATTTGCGGATCAAGTTTCCTTTAATTAAATCTAGGCCTTTTTGGATGCTTGTCCAAATCCATGATAACTTTTAGAAGCTTCAAGGATGGGAATTTGGGAAATATTTTGCCTTGATAATTTTTTCCCATAGTTGATCTTTTTCTATAATTAATCATGCTAGCTAGTTTGGTGAGAAGCGCTATATTAAGTGATGATGATTTTTAATACCTAGTCCTCCTTGAGCAATTGGCTTGGATATACTTACAAGCTCTAATGAATCCTCCTTGTCTTTTTGACCTTCTTTATTCCACCGAGAAATTTCTTTGTATACGATCCTATCGATTCAAGGTTTCTTTCGGAAGTGCAAGCACCTGCATCTGGTACGTCGGGAAAGCTTGCAATATAGATTTTATTAGAACTGTCCTTCCTGCTTGAGATAGGAGTTTCGATTTCCAACCTTGCAGAGTTGAGTAATATTTCTGAAGAAGTGGCTCGAAATTCGCTTTCCTATTTTTATCAAAAAATAGTGGTGTTCCAAGATATCTATCATTTTTCGTCATCAGGGGAACTTTAAGGATTTTGGCTATAATTTTTCCATGTTTAGGATGAATTTTTGGGCTGAAATAAACACTGGTGTTTATGGGTAAAAATCGTTTCTGCTGATTTCGGTAATTTCGGTGGGTGAGTGAGAAACTGGTTCAAACCCTAAACAAATGTGCTGCACATGAGCACTTTATAGATTCGAGAGATCAATCTCAGAAGTCCGGCCTAAACCAAGAAATGGCCGTTCTAGACTTGCTTCGGTCACAAAGTGGAGGAGAAGGGTTGATTTGGGGAGGAAGCAAAGAAAGGTGTTGAGGAGAGTAGTATCTCGACTTGTATCGAAAGTGAAAGCTTAGGAAGCTTGCAAGAGATGGAAGCTTTTGGGAGAGCTTGCAAAGTTGCCTTTACGAGAGTGTAGTATTTTCTCCCCGACCGAGACTTGTTGTTCGAGTGGAAATAGGTAAGACCTATTTATACAAGTCGAGATTGAAACATACCCCCCGCCTCATGAAGGAAGAGAGTAAGGGTGAAATAATGGGAGGAGGTGGTAACCGCATGGTTTAATGGGTGAAAACGTTTTTCACCATTATTTCCTCTTTTATTTGACCGCTTTATTCCTTTTCACGCTTTCTTAATGTGAGCGTAGTGTCGCCGCATCTTTGTGACCGCCAAACCAAAACCCTAAAGAAGCATCCCCAGTTTGTGTCGATGTCTCGAGTGTTGGTTGCATCTTGAGTGCAAGTGGCGCCGCTAGTGGCGCATGTGGCATGTGCCAATGGCATGTGCGAATGCCTTGGTGGTAGGTTGCACTGGTTTGCAAGTTAGGTTACCGGCGTGTGTGTTTGGCATGTGCCAATGGCATGTGCGGAATGCCTTGGTGGTAGGTTGCACGGTTTGCAAGTTAGGCTACCAGCGTGTGTGTTGGCATGTGCCAATGGCATGTGCGAATGCCTTGGTGGTAGGTTGCACGGTTTGCAAGTTAGGCTACCCGATTGTGTGTGTTTGGCATGTGCCAATGGCATGTGCGGAATGCCTTGGTGGTAGGTTGCAGTTTTGCAGTTAGGCTACCCAGGCGTGTGTGTTTGGCATGTGCCAATGGCATGTGCGGCCATGTTAACCTAGTTGCAAGTCTTGCAAGCCTAGGGCGCTATGTTTGGCGTGGGCCAAAGGCATAGCGGCTTGGAAGTATGGCTTGCGACACGTGTTGGCATGTGCCAATGGCACGTGGGGCCATGTTGACCTAGTTGCAAGTCTTGCAAGCCTAGGGCGCTATGTTTGGCGTGGGCCAATGGCATGGCCGGCTTGGAAATATGGCTTGCGGATACGTGTTGGCATGTGACGATGGCACGTGTGGCCATGTTGACCTAGTTGCAAGTCTTGCAAGCCTAGGGCGCTATGTTTGGCGTGGGCCAAAGGCATAGCGGCTTGGAAATATGGCTTGCGGCACGCGTTGGCATGTGCCAATGGCACGTGCGGCCATGTTGACCTAGTTGCAAGTCTTGCAAGCCTAGGGCGCTATATTTGGCGTGTGCCAAAGGCATAGCGGCTTGGAAATATGGCTTGCGACACGTGTTGGCATGTGCCAATGGCACGTGCGGCCATGTTTACCTAGTTGCAAGTCTTGCAAGCCTAGGCGCTATATTTGGCGTGGGCCAAAGGCATAGCGGCTTGGAAATATGGCTTGCGGCACGTGTTGGCATGTGCCAATGGCACGTGCGGCCATGTTGACCTAGTTGCAAGTCTTGCAAGCCTGGGCGCTATATTTGGCGTGGGCCAAAGGCATGGCGACTTGGAAATATAGCTTGCGGCACGTGTTGGCATGTGCCAATGGCACGTGCGGCCATGTTGACCTAGTTGCAAGTCTTGCAAGCCTAGGGCGCTATATTTGGCGTGGGCCAAAGGCATAGCGGCTTCGAAATATGGCTTGCGGCACGTGTTGGCATGTGCCAATGGCACGTGCGGCCATGTTGACCTAGTTGCAAGTCTTGCAAGCCTAGGGCGCTATGTTTGGCGTGGGCCAAAGGCATAGCGGCTTGGAAATATGGCTTGCGGCACGTGTTGGCATGTGCCAATGGCACGTGCGGCCATGTTGACCTAGTTGCAAGTCTTGCAAGCCTAGGGCGCTATGTTTGGCGTGGGCCAAAGGCATAGCGGCTTGAAATATGGCTTGCGGCACGTGTTGGCATGTGCCAATGGCACGTGCGGCCATGTTGACCTAGTTGCAAGTCTTGCAAGCCTAGGGCGCTATGTTTGGCGTGGGCCAAAGGCATTGCGGCTTGGAAATATGGCTTGCGTCACGTGTTGGCATGTGCCAATGGCACGTGCGGCCATGTTGACCTAGTTGCAAGTCTTGCAAGCCTAGGGCGCTATGTTTGGCGTGGGCCAAAGGCATAGCGGCTTGGAAATATGGCTTGCGACACGTGTTGGCATGTGCCAATGGCACGTGCGACCATGTTGACCTAGTTGCAAGTCTTGCAAGCCTAGGGCGCTATATTTGGCGTGGGCCAAAGGCATAGAGCTTGGAAATATGGCTTGCGGCACGTGTTGGCATGTGCCAATGGCACGTCTTGGCCATGTTGACCTAGTTGCAAGTCTTGCAAACCTAGGGGCGCTATGTTTGGCGTGGGCCAAAGGCATAGCGGCTTGGAAATATGGCTTGCGGCACGTGTTGGCATGTGCCAATGGCACGTGCAGCCATGTTGACCTGGTTGCAAGTCTTGCAAGCCTAGGGCGCTATATTTGGCGTGGGCCAAAGGCATAGCGGCTTGGAAATATGGCTGCGGCACGTGTTGGCATGTGCCAATGGCACGTGCGGCCATGATGACCTAGTTGCAAGTCTTACAAAGCCTAGGGCGCTATGTTTGGCGTGGGCCAAAGGCATAACAGCGACTTGGAGATTTGGCATTGTTGCCATGGTGCGCGAGTGTGGCTTGGTTTTGGCATTCTTTGCCATGGTGCGCGGTATGCGGCTTGTTTTGGTATTATTGCCATGGTCTGGCGTGCTTTATTATGGCTTGATTCTTTGCTGCCATGGTTGCGCAGATGCGGCTTAGTTTGGCATTGTTGCCATGGTGCGTAGAGTCTTTGCTTGATTTGGCATTGTTGCCATGGTGCGCGAGGATGCGGCTTGGTTTGGCATTGTTGCCATGGTGCGCGGGTGCGGCTTGGTTTGGCATTGTTGCCATGGTGCGCGAGGTGCGCTTGATTTGGCATTGTTGCCATGGTGCGCGATATGCGGCTTGGTTTGGCATTGTTGCCATGGTGCGCGAGTTGCGGCTTGATTTGGCATTGCTTGCCATGGTGCGCAGTATGCGGCTTGGTTTGGCATTGTTGCCATGGTGCGCAGTGCGCTTTGGTTTGGCATTGTTGCCATGATGCGCGGGGGTGCGGCTTGATTTTGGAATTAGGGTTACAGTGTTGAAAACCCTAATCTCGTATTTTGAAAAAATACCCCTATTAATTATTTACACCTGAGTTAAATTCTCTTAGTTAATGTGTTGCGGGTAACACTAGGTCATGGGGTTTTACGATTTTACCCCTTGTTTAAAAACCACCATCAACATTAAGTCCCCAGCTAGCTCGGAATAGGGGCTTTGTTGCGAGGTAAGCATAAGATGGTGACAAACTATTAACACAAAAACGTAAGGAAAATTGAAGGAGGCTTGTCTCGACCTTTTATAAATAGGATTTGGAATCCTTGCCTCTGTAGTTTTGCACAAATCGGAGGTCGGCACAATCGGTGGGCCCTGCAGCTTGGGCGACGTTGGGAAGTTGGCGTGAGTTTGGAAACTGAGTGTGCTAGCTGGTGGGACCGACGCAAAGTGTGGAAGTCTTGCGTGCTTGCGGCGTGACTTATGCGACCATTGGGAGGTCGGCGCAAATTTGGAAACCGTGGGGCCAGCGTGACTTGGGGCGGCCATTGGGAGGTCGGAAGGGGGCTCGTGCAACTTGGAAGCCGTGCGTGATTTATGTAAATAAGGAGGGAGTTTCTTCCGATAGCAAAGTTTCCTTATCTTGCTTTCCTTCACGTGCGGCTTCAATTAGGGCATTATTCATGCTAAAATCTCGAAAGCGTTATGTCTCTCATTGCTTCCTTTCCCTTTTTAAGATTCCGTATTCATATCCAAAAAAATAATTGCATCGTCTCCTTGTTTGAGAAAAGGGGTTCTTCTTGTTGGATTTCTCTCTTTGTCATGTCACGCGATTCGAATCATCTTCTAACCAACAGTTCCCCGAATGAAGGTGCGAGGTCTGATTCTCGTATGGGCACCCCAACAAAGGTTATTCGGGTTAAGAAAATCATACCGGTATGTTCTCTTCTTCTTTGGCGGATCGACGTACACTTTAACGCTTGTTGTATAAATGGAAAATTTCCCTTTTGTGCAGGATATCCCGTTGGAGCATGCGTTCTTTGTTATCGACGAGGATGACCTAGTCGTTCCCCTTCCTTCAAGCCCGACCTTGTTGACTGCTGCAGACTTGGAGGATGCTGATTTAGGGCTCTCTTGTCATGAATACCCTTCTGCAGGTTTGTCGTTTGGGACTCGCATGAGGTGTCTCTCCTCCAATTATCGGAATGTTGGTGGTTTCCTGGTGCGGAAAGAATTCGTGGCCCTTTATACGAAGATATGGAAAACATACGGCCATATTGCTACCAGGAGCGTGGTGAAGTGCTTGTCAGGTCCCTTTGGTTTCCGTAGTGAACTGTCTTTTCCAATGATTGTTGAGATGGAGAATGTGTCCATTCATGCCGTTGCGGAGTCAACCATTCAAAAGTGGGAGAATATGGTGTCCACTGCGAATCCTTGGAGTTTAACGTTAGTTGGTTGCGGCATCGCCTCAATATTGTGAAGGTCGACAATGGGTGAGTATTCTTCTTTGGTGTGATTCTCGCCACAAAAGCCATCTTTGGAAGAGGAGGAAATTTTGGCCCAGGAGTCTCGGAGGATTGAAGAGTTAACTCAAGATTTAAAGAGTAGGAATGAAAGATATCATGGTCGATTGAAGATGATATTTTGTAGGGATTATAATTTGCTAGATGGGCTTTTCTCGATTTGTATTATGAGATTTAAAAAGCTCCTTTTTCTCTCTCTTTTTTTTTTTTGAAGAAATAAAGAGATTTTGTCTCGTTGGATTGTATTGAAATTCAATAACTCGGTAAGAAAGTAAAAGCGGAGAGAGTGCCCGGTCGTTCACACTTTTGATGTAGCATGTTGCAGGGAATGATTAGGCGTAGTACGCCTTAAGCCACTTTCCGTTGATGACCGCCTCTAGCTTTCCCCCATCTTCTTTGATAATCTTGTAGTAACCACTTATTATATGCTTTAGTGATTATGTACGGCCCTTCCCATTTGGGAGAAAACTTCGGTGCCGATGCATCTTGGTTGGATGTGTTTGGCGGTTTTTAGCACCATATCTCCTTCCTTGAAAACCCCGGGTTTTACATGGATGTTGTACGCCCGGAAATCCTATTTTTGTATGCTTGTGCATGTTCCTCTGCCGGATCTTTTGGAGTCCAGAGTGTCTAGTTCCGCACTCGCATTGAGTGATTCGGCTTTGTTCCACTTTGGTCCGCTTGCCGGCACTTACGGGCCGACGGGATCTTGATTTCTGCGGAGGATCACGTTTGTACCGTAGACGAGGGAATAAGGAGACATGCCTATGGAGCTTCTGAGATGTTCCATGCGCCTGAGTGCCATTGGCAATTGCTCATGCCGATTTCGGGACCGTCATGTACTTTTCACCGAGGATTCGGACCTTGTTGGTCCGGCTTGCCCATTTCCCGGATAATAGATGGTAGAGAAGACTTGTTTGATTCCGTACCTTTCAAGTAGTTCCCTGTACTTGCTTGTTAGCAAAAGGTGTGCCGTTGTCGGTGATGATGTGTTTAGGTACGCCAAAACGGCAGATGATGTGTTCCTTGATGAATGCCGTGATTGTGGCTCCGGTGGTTCCTTTCGGCGGGACAGCCTCAACCACTTGGTAAAGTACTCTTGTCGCGGTTATTATGTACTCATGCTGTTTTGAGGATGGTGGGTTGATCTTCCCAATGATGTCGAGTCCCCAGCTATAAAAGGGCCACGGGCTACTTATCGCGTGCAAGGGTGTTGGAGGCACGTGGATGAGGTTTCCATGAACTCGGCATTCTCGGCATTTCGAACGAAGGTAGCCGCGTCGTCTTCCATGGTCGGCCAAGAGTACCTCTCGTGTATCTGGGAATAATTTGTTTCCCTTGGTGTTCGCCTTCGTGCATTTCTCTTAACATAACTGGGATTTGTGCCGCTCAAACACCTTAGTAGACTTTCCCAAAAACTCTTGCGATATAAAAACCCATCATGGAACACGAATCTTTTGGACTTCTCCTTAGTTTGGACGCATCCTCTTTGTTAGTAGGAAGAATGCCATCGCGAAGGAAAACCATGTACGGCTCACTTCCCCGTCCCAGTGGACTGATGTTGAGGACTTCGTCGACATGGGGGCGCCCGGCAATTTGGACACGCTTTTGGAGTAGTTGGGATTGGGTTTCCATCTCCGGCCAATAGTATCCAAGTCGTTGTAAACGACGGTGAGGTTACTACTGATGTTATTCCACGGACTTCGGTATGAACATGTTCAAGTTGTTGTCGTGCTTCCTCTTTCCCGAGACACCTTGACAGAGCCTTCGATTTCGATGATACAGGACACCTTGAAACATAAATAAATTCCGCAAAGTTTTGAGGTCGACCTTCCCTTGAAAAAGCGAGTTGTTGAGTTCTTGAATGATAGGAGTTCTCCGGTCCATCGTCTTGGATTTCTCGGGTTGTGAAAGCCATGTTGAAGCTATGGTTCGCGTTTTTGTCGGGGTTTCCTCGGTTCCTTGAATCAGTAGCTTTGAGGCTAGTGTAGCTAAGCGGTCGGCATGCTTGTTGCTCACTACTGACGACATGTGTGATGGTTGCTTCGGCGAAATAATTTAGTAGTTTTTGTGCTTCACCTACGTATGGCGCCATGTTAGTTCTTTCAATGCATAGATCCCGTTTACCTGGTTGATGAGCAATTTGGAATCTCCTCTTATCTCCAAACGTGTGGCCCCGCTTGTTTAGCTAGTGATAGTCCAATGAGGAAGGCTTCGTATTCAATTTGAGTTATTGGTGCACGAAAAGTCTAGCTTGAAAGAGTGCGGAAGACTTCTCCAGGCGGGAGATACTAATACAACACCCGCTCCTCCTGTATTAGTCTTTGGGGGTGGAAGAGCCACGAAGAATAGTAGCCATGTTTCTTCTTTGACTAAAGATATCCGGAAGATCTCCCGGGAGATCTTCTCGTAGTCTAACGGTGTTTTCTCCTAGGAATCTTTGCTAACAGGTCCCGCAAATGTGACTGTCCTTTTATGGCCCTTGGGGAGACGCACGTTATGTCGAACTCGATAGTTGGGAGCCATTTAGCCGCCTCCCTATCAAGGCGAGGTTTTGAGATGAGAAACTTCTGAGAGGTCTCATTTGGACACTAGCACTACCTTATTGGAGAGGAGGTAGTGTCCGAACTTCTGGATGGAATGAATCGCCTAAACACGCCTTTTCCGCCTTGGGGTATTCGAGTTCGAGCGTCTCTCAACGTTCGAATAAAATAGTATATGGGGTATTCCATTCCTTTGTCGTCCTTTAGACGAGGAAAGGCTCCGATCGTAAACCCCATGAGAGACATAGTGGTCTCCCTTGCATAGGAGGCTTCATGACGGTTGGGGAGGACAGTATTTTCTTCAAAATTTTTGCCGAGACGTAGTTTGTGAAATTACGCTCCTTTTTTCCAAAAGTAAACGTAGTGGTGAGTCATGCCAAAGTAGTGGTGGTGCCAAGCCGCATATGAAATTAGCACCATGGCAACAATGCCAAACCAAGCCGCACCTCGCATACCATGGCAACAATGCCAAATCTCCAAGCCGCTATGCCTTTGGCACACGCCAAATATAGCGCCCTAGGCTTGCAAGACTTGCAACTAGGTCAACATGGCCGCACATGCCAATACGTGTCGCAAGCCATATTCCAAGTAGCTATGCCATTGGCAACAAATATAGCGCCCTAGGCTTGCAAGACTTGCAACTAGGTCAACCATGGCCGCACATGCCAATACGTGTCAAGCCATATTCCAAGTAGCTATGCCATTGGCACACGCCAAATATAGCGCCCTAGGGCCAAGAGACTTGCAACTAGGTCAACATGGCCGCAATGCCAATACGTGCCAATACGCAAGCCATATTCCAAGTCGCTATGCCATTGGCACACGCCAAACAAGCGCCTGGCCAAGACTTGCAACTAGGTCAACATGGCCGCACATGCCATTGGCACATGCCAATACGTCCGCAATATTCCAAGTCGCTATGCCATTGGCACACGCCAAATATAGCGCCCTAGGCTTGCAAGACTTGGAACTAGGTCAACATGGCCGCACATGCCATTGCCACATGCCAATACGTGTCGCAAGCCATATTCCAAGTCGCCATGCCATTGGCCCATGCCAAATATAGCGCCCTAGGCTTGCAAGACTTGCAACTAGGTCAACATGGACGCACATGCCATTGGCACATGCCAACACGTGTCGCAAGCCATATTCCAAGTCGCTATGCCATTGGCACATGCCAAATATAGCGCCCTAGGCTTGCAAGACTTGCAACTAGGTCAACATGGCCGCACATGCCATTGGCACATGCCAACACGTGTCGCAAAGCCATATTCCAAGTCGCTATGCCATTGGCACACGCCAAATATAGCGCCCCTAGGCTTGCAAGACTTGCAACTAGGTTAACATGGCCGCACATGCCATTGGCACATGCCAATACGTGCCGCAAGCCATATTCCAAGTCGCTATGCCATTGGCACACGCCAAATATAGCGCCCTAGGCTTGCAAAACTTGCAACTAGGTCAACATGGCCGCACATGCCATTGGCACATGCCAACACGTGCCGCAAGTCATATTCCAAGCCGCTATGCCATTGGCACACGCCAAATATAGCGCCCTAGGCTTGCAAGACTTGCAACTAGGTCAACATGGCCGTACGTGCCATTGGCACATGCCAAACACACACGCAGGTAGCCTAACTTGCAAACCGTGCAACCTAACACCAAGGCATTCCGCACATGCCAATGGCACATGCCAAACACACACGCTGGTAGCCTAACTTGCAAAACCATGTAACCTACCACCAAGGCATTCCGCACATGCCATTGGCACATGCCACACGCGCCATTAGCAGCACCACTTGCACTCAAGGCGCAACCAACGAGATATCAACACAAAACTGGGGGATGCTTCTTTAGGGTTTTGGTTTGGCGGTCACAAACATGCGAGCCGTACACTACGCTCACATTAAGAAAGCGTGAAAAGGAATAAAGCGGTCAAATAAAAGAGGAAATAATGGTGAAAAACGTTTTCACCCATAAAAACCATGCGGTTACCACCTCCTCCCATTATTTCACCCTTTACTCTCTTCCTTCATGAGGCCAGGGTACGTTTCAATCTCGACTTGTATAAATAGGTCTTACCTATTTCCACCAGACAACAAGTCTCGGTCAGGAGAAATATACTACACTTACACTCTCAGAAAGGCAACTTTGCAAGCTCTCCAAAAAGCTTTCATCTCTTGCAAGCTTCCTAAGCTTTCACTTTTTGATACAAGTCGAGATACTACTCTCCTCAACACCTTTCTCTGCTTCCCTCCCCAAATCAACCCTTCTCCTCCACTTTGTGACCGAAGCAAGTCCGGAACAACCATTTCTTGGTTTAGGCCGGACTTGTACTGATTGATCTCTCGAATCTATAAAGTGCTCACGTGCAGCACATTTGTTTAGGGTTTAAACCAGTTTCTCACTCACCTACCGCATTTACCGAAATCGCAGAAACGATTTTTACCCATAAACAATTGGCGACCACAAATGGGAGGATTGATCTATCGGCTACAATATCGATTGTCGATCTCGTTCTTCGACCCCGGATGTCAAGATGGTAGGAGAAGGCGACTCAATCCGACCCAACTACCGGACGACCCACCACTAGTTGTAAAAACTACACAAGAAAACTGGGGACTTGATGAAGATGATATTACTCAATCGCCGAAGATGCTACCCGCGATTGGGGACTTGTTTGGATGCTACCAAAGAAACCGCCATCAAAACCGCCTTTTACATGGAGAGGGGCGTGTTCACAAAACCTATGAAGTGAGTAAATTCAGATGGGCAAGATATACAATCTATTTTTAGGTTTTTAGTAAAAACCGTCATGCTTCTGCTCGAGTCTTGTGCCTATTGCTAGCACACACTTTCATAAAAGCAAATATTCTTTTCCCAAAACATAATCGTAGTCATATTACCAAAACCATTCATCCCAAAAATAATCCAATACCCTAAAAAGCTACCAGCTGTCTATCAAAGGTCAAGTTTTGAACCAGACATCCAATATGTCTTTCAAAAAAAAAAAAAAGAACCTAAATGAAAGTTTAACAGAAAAACGTTCAAGGAAAATCGTCCAACAGAAGTCTGCTCTTCTTGGAAAAAGTCAACTTTGCGTCCTCAAGAGCCGCTCTCTTCATAGTCAACATCTTGGAAAGCTTTTCGAGTTCCATCTCCTGTCGTGCAATCTCCTCGGCGGAAAGGCTTTCGATTGCTGCATCTTTCAACTTTTGGATCTCTCGGCAAGGCCTTCGACAAACCACGAAGTATTAAACTCCTTTTCTACGCACACGTCGCGATGGTGCTCCCCGGTCGGCAATAACGTCTTCGAAACGGTGTGACCAGCCCTCACGCATATCCTCAATGGAAGATAAAGCCTCTTCCACACGCTTAACCAGCGCAAATCGACTAGTAACTTTCTTGTTTGTAGCCATATGTCCGTGCTTCTCCCAGGATTCTGGTGTACAACGCCTCATGCTTAGCCGGACGCTGAAGCCGCCAACCAAAGACATGACCTGGATAAGGAACCAAGTACGGGGATCAAAAATGGCGCCGCAAGTGGCCTCACGACTCGCAAAGGGTCTTCTTCCATGTCTACGGCAACAACCATCGAGAATCATCCACCGTTTGAACCACGTCCGTGCCCGGCAATTGGCTAACTCCCATCTCCAAGTCACCGTGAGTGGTCACCAAAGGCAAGTTTTCGTGTGACTCCACCCCGAATCATCCTCCAACCGGATTCCTCCCCGCAAACTTGAGTTAGACATTTTTCAAAAGAAGAAACAGAAGAAGAAGAAAGAAAAGAAGCGCGAAACTCACCAAACCACTTCCCGAAGAAGAACCAGTCTTTGCGGAGGAATCACTCTCGCTTGTTGAACTTTCTTCTTTCTCCACTCATCACCGCTATGAGTAGGCTCAAGTGCCGCCGGAATTCCTTGAAGAAACCGCCGTCTCCTCGGCAACGTGCAAGGCGCGAAAGCATTAACACTACCGAAGCCCCGAAGGAAACAAGACACATGTTCTCACTCGAAATTTACGTGTGTTTTGAGACAAACCAATGAAGAGGCGACATATACCTGGTTATTGGAAGAACTTAAAGACACAAGAGCCGTGGGAGGATCTTGTGAAACCGTCCGGAACCCGCCAGTACGATTCTTCGTTCTCCGTTCCTTGGCCTGGGGGATTTCCGAATTGCTAGGCAACTTTCGTTTGGGATCTCTCAACATTGGATACTCCTTCAGAACTGCTGGAGAAGGTTTGCAACGAACGTTTTCCACCAAGTTATTCACAAAATCTCGGATCATAGTAAACTCGTCGCACCAAAACTCATTATAGCCGAAGGTCGTCGAAGTTACTCTTCCCATTTGAAAGAAGGAAAGACGGATACCCTGGTTTAAGGACACTCAAGGTCAAGGGCGACACGCAATGAATCCTTAGGGATCACCTGGCCGGTAAACAAGAGGCACCCCTTGATCGAAACCCATGTGACGAGAAAGCGGTCAATATTATAAGCGCTATCTCGGAAAGATCCCACGAAGAAGGACAACATATAACCGGCGAGCGACTCTGAATGAACAGGTTTTCACCAACACTCAAATCGTCATCAGAAGACAAAGACGTGAGCGGAGTAGAAGCAAAGGTGTCCATTTGAGTCACTGACTTATGGATCGGCCCCCATGGACGAAAATTGATTTCATGCAACTTATCAAGAAAACTAACCAAGCTCACGCCAACTCTTGGACGCCTGTTCACCCATCGAAGAATTCGAGAGCCCCCCAACTCACTGGGAAGCGAAGGCAACGGTTTCGGAGCATACTTCTCAAAGTGCTCCCATAGCCGGATTTGCGAGAAAAGCAACGCGCACATATGAATCCACTTTCATGAAACCATTCAAAACTTGCATGTTCGCAACTAGATGATCCGATGCACATACGGGAACCAAGGAACAACTTGCCAATGGGAAGAACTTCACCCTTTGCCAACTTCACAAAGAATCTTAACAACTCTGGTCTTATTCCCTTTCTTTGCCGAATCATCATCAAAAATGTCTCTAGACAACCAGAGAGCCAAAAATGTCACGACATGAAGATCACAGCATTTTACGAATGCTCCAACTCGTCCGGAAACCATTGAGATATCCACCAACCGTAAGGGCACCTTTCATCCTCTTTCCCAGAATCCTTCGACTTCGCAATGGAGTCTTTCCGAGCAAAATCCCCAACTTAGCGGCCAGGTCATCCCGCATCTTCACCTCACTTTCGGATAATTGGATTCTAAGATTCCCGATTCTACGGAAGATTCAGCAAGAGAGCCACACTCTCCAAGGAGAAAGTTATCTCACCCCATCTACATATGATTGTATGGGTGTCCGAACACCATCTGGAGATGAAAGCAACCAAGCCCGGGATGTCCTTCCTAATCTGGAGATTTACTGAAGTCTTGACAAAGATCAATGACCCTGCGCTTGAGTCAAGTTGGTATTTATACGCTCCTTGCTCACCATGAACTCAACCCATCTGGCCAAAAGAACGCAATGGACTTTGACACATCCCGAAGTCAATGTTGGAAGAGGAATATACCCCTTTATGAAGACAAAACCGAATGGTGCTCTCCGGCGAACCGAACGTGTCTTCCTCACATCCTCACCACCGGTTAGCAAAATCGGCACGAAACCCGGGTGATTCTTCCGAGTTGCGGGCGAGGGCTCTAGTGAAGAATTCATCATCTATGTTCGGTTTGGAATTATGAGCATCCTTCGACGAAGTGAAATGTGGCTCAGGTAACATCTTATCGAATTCCTTCATAACAATTTGGTAATAAGATATCTGCACAAAACAAACGGAGAAAGGCGAAGTTATCTCCCTGACATATAATCGTACCCAAAAAAAAAAAAAAAAAAAAAGAGAAAGGGGAAGGAGGACGTATTTTATTCGGTTTCAAGACTATATACACATTATTTTATTTTCTATATACACGTATTTTATTCGGGTTCAAGACTATATACGCTCGGGTTCATATATACATATTCTATATGTACAAGTGTGTCTACAGATCCTTCTTCGGGTTCAAAAATATATATGGAGCATTTTTTCTATTGGTTCAAAATCACAAGCGTGGTACTTCTTTCAAGAAGCAAAATCATATATACAATATTTCTGCGGGTTCGAAGTCATATGAAGCATATACACTTTGGTATTCTTCTTTCTACACATGGATTCATACGGTCGTTCTCTACGGGTTCGAAATACACACGCAAAGATTTTCTTCTGTGGTTCAAATATTTCTTTCTCAGACCGAAAATTCATATATGCAATATTTCCCACGGTTCAAACAATATATGCAAGATTCCCTTGATTGCATACGTACAATATTTTCTACAAGAGGCACGCCAAGGAATCATATGCAAGGATTGTGGAAGCGCCTACTCTTAAGGTTTATACCCATGTGAAAAAAAAAAAAAAAAAGAGAGAAAAGTACTCGAAGACATACCTAGAAGCCTGTTTCTTTGCCGCTAGTATGAAAAGAGGAAAGAATAAAGCGCATGAATGGGGAAAAAGGGGCTTTATATATATATATATATATATATATATAGGCGTGAAAGACTTTGAAATAGGGAAGGATTTCCCTTTTACCAAAATCACGCGTGTAAGAAACGGGCCCACAAAGGGTGCGACTTCCCAATGCCGCCCAAGTCACGCCTGCAAGCATGGTTTCCAAGTTGGACCGGCCCCACCAATTGCGCCGACTTCCCAATGCCGCCCAAGTCACGCCTGCAAGCATGCACGTTTCCAAGTTGGACCAGCTAGCACAACTCCCCCCAACCACGCCAACTTCCCAACTTCGCCCAAGCCGCACCGCCCCACCAATTGCACCCAAGCTCGCAAGCACGCACGGCTTCTACACTTTGCGCCCGGTCCCACCAGCTAGCACACTCGGTTTCCCAACTCACGCCAACTTCCCAACGTCGCCCAAGCTGCACCGGCCCACCAATTGTGCCGGCCTCTCCCGATTTGTGCAAAACTACCAAAGGCAAGGATTCCAAATCCCATTTATAAAAGGTCGACAAGCCTCCTTCAATTTTTCTTACGTTTTGTCTTAATAGTTTGTCACCATCTTATGCTTACCTCGCAACAAAGCCCTGCGTTCCGAGCTAAGCAGGGGACTTAATGTTGATGGTGGTTTTTAGACAAGGGGTAAAATCGTAAAACCCCATGACCTAGTGTTACCCGCAACACATTAACTAAGAGCATTTAACTCGGTGTAAATAATTAACGGGGTATTTTTCAAAATACAGTTAGGGTTTTCAACACGTAACCCTAATTCCAAAACCAAGCCGCACTCGTGCACCATGGCAACCATGCCAAACCAAGCGCACTCACCATGGCAAAGAATGCCAAACCAAGCCGCACTCTGCGCACCATGGCAACAATGCCAAACCAAGCCGCACTCTGCGCACCATGGCAACAATGCCAAACCAAGCCGCACTACGCGCATCATGGCAACCATGCCAAACCAAGCCGCATGCACATCATGGCAAAGAATGCCAAACCAAGCCGCACTCTGCGCATCATGGCAACCATGCCAAACCAAGCCGCACTCTGCGCACCATGGAAGCAATGCCAAACCAAGCCGCACTCCTTGCGCATCATGGCAACAATGCCAAACCAAGCCGCACCCTGCCTTGGCACCATGGCAGCAATGCCAAACTAAGCCGCACTCGCGCATCATTGGCAACAATGCCAAACCAAGCCGCACTTTGCGCACCATGGCAACCATGCCAAACCAAGCCGCACCCTCGCACCATGGCAAACAATGCCAAACCAAGCCGCATATTGCACACCATGGCAACAATGCCAAATATCCAAGCCGCTATGCCTTTGGCACACGCCAAATATAGCGCCCTAGGCTTGCAAGACTTGCAACTAGGTCAACATGGCCGCACATGCCATTGGCACATGCCAACACGTGCCGCAAGCCATATTCCAAGTCGCTATGCCATTGGCACACGCCAAATATAGCGCCCTAGGCTTGCAAGACTTGCAACTAGGTCAACATGGCCGCACGTGCCATTGGCACATGCCAACACGTGCCGCAAGCCATATTCCAAGTCGATATGCCATTGGCACACGCCAAATATAGCGCCCTAGGCTTGCAAGACTTGCAACTAGGTCAACATGGCCGCACATGCCATTGGCACATGCCAATACGTGCCGCAAGCCATATTCCAAGTCGCTATGCCATTGGCACACGCCAAATATAGCGCCCTAGGCTTGCAAGACTTGCAACTAGGTCAACATGGCCGCACATGCCATTGGCACATGCCAATACGTGCCGCAAGCCATATTCCAAGTCGCTATGCCATTGGCACACGCCAAATATAGCGCCCCTAGGCTTGCAAGACTTGCAACTAGGTCAACATGGCCGCACATCCCATTGGCACATGCCAATACGTGCCGCAAGCCATATTCCAAGTCGCTATGCCATTGGCACACGCCAAATATAGCGCCCTAGGCTTGCAATACTTGCAACTAGGTCAACATGGCCGCACATGCCATTGGCACATGCCAACACGTGCGCAAGTCATATTCCAAGCCGCTTATGCCATTGGCCCACGCCAAATATAGCGCCCCAGGCTTGCAAGACTTGCAACTAGGTCAACATGGCCGCACGTGCCATTGGCACATGCCAAACACACACGCCGGTAGCCTAACTTGCAAACCGTGCAACCTACCACCAAGGCATTCCGCACATGCCATTGGCACATGCCAAATTCACACGCCGGTAGCCTAACTTGCAAAACCATGCAACCTACCACCAAGGCATTCCGCACATGCCATTGGCACATGCCACACGCGCCATTAGCAAACCGCACCACTTGCACTCAAGGCGCAACCAACGAGATATCAACACAAAACATCAACACAACCGGGGATGCTTCTTTAGGGTTTTGGTTTGGCGGTCACAAAGATGTGGCCAGTACACTACGCTCACATTAAGAAAGCGTGAAAAGGAATAAAGCGGTCAAATAAATGAGGAAATAATGGTGAAAACGTTTTCACCCATTAAACCATGCGGTTACCACCTCCTCCCATTTTTTCACCCTTTACTCTCTTCCTTCATGAGGCCAGTGGTACGTTTCAATCTCGACTTGTATAAATAGGTCTTACCTATTTCCACCGAGACGACAAGTCTCGGTCAGGAGAAATATACTACACTTACACTCTCAGAAAGGCAACTTTGCAAGCTCTCCAAAAAGCTTTCATCTCTTGCAAGCTTCCTAAGCTTTCACTTTCTGATACAAGTCGAGATACTACTCTCCTCAACACCTTTCTCTGCTTCCCTCCCCAAATCAACCCTTCTCCTCCACTTTGTGACCGAAGCAAGTCTGGAACGGCCATTTCTTGGTTTAGGCCGGACTTGACATGCATTGATCTCTCGAATCTATAAAGTGCTCACGTCTTTTGACACATTTGTTTAGGGTTTAAACCAGTTTCTCACTCACCTACCGCATTTACCGAAATCGCGAAACGATTTTCACCCATAAACACCAGGCATTTCTTCATAAGTCCATGCGAAGACGTCCTAATATTCTTTGAGTAGGTCGACTAGCTTTGAGCGTTCCGCAGGATGTAGAGTCGAACTGATCGGAATGGGTCGCGGAAAATTCCTCATTCCCTATATTGATGATTTCGAGTTAAATCGGTGGTTAAGTCGGTCCCATCTTGTAGCTTCCGAGGGGCGTCCGGAACTTCCTCTTGGTTATTGTGAAGACATTCCTTCTTGGAGAGACCGAGCCATGGTCTCCCCGGCTAATTGCTAAAAAGCGGTGATAATGTGTGAGCTTTCCCTTTTTGCTTCGTCTTGCGGTAAGGGTGTACTCTCGCTTGGTGCGGGCACGGGTTACGCCGGTGGCAAGAGACCTGGCGAGTCTTCCTCGAGGAGGTGGTGGAAGGACGGTCTCCTCTGCGGGTATCTCCATTTGTCGTTATCTCTACGAGCGATGTCCATTTTGGTAGCGAAAAACCGTGAATCTTGGTCGCCACGCCTTTTGAACCCTCCTTCGCCCATGTGCTTCTACGCGTAGGCTGGTGCATAGGGGACAGTGACGCCGAAATGCGAACGACTTCTCCGTTCAACACCGTTTCGGCATTGGTGGTATGTCAAGGGACGATTTTGAGATTGTGCATGCACCACGGCCTTCCCAGTATCATGTGGTAGTCGGTTCTTTTTCAATTACTTCAAACTTCACGCTTCTGATTGGATTGGCCCTACGCCCCTCCAAGTTGATGTAGCCGTATGTGCTAGTTTGGTTGCACTCGAAATCCGTCATCGTAGTGGGTCACGTACGATCTCATTAGGTCGCACCTTGGCGCTTTGAGTGTCTTGAGAGTGATGACATTGGAAGATGCACCCGTGTTAATGAGCGCTCTTCAAACTCTATGTTCTTGACGAGAGTAGTAACATGCAAGGTCCGGTGAGAAACCGTCTTCTACCATCATGTCGTCAATCGGTGAAAACAATATTGTTGGCGGATCTTCCGGGATCCTTGGAGTCCCCGTGGGTGCGAGAACTAGTGATGCGTTTAGTGCTATTCGGTTGATAGCAGAGAATGTTTTTATCACGGTCCTTGGAGAGGTGAAGCAATTCACATAAGTTTTCTACCAACATGGTCGCCTCTGGTCCGCTGGCTTCCCGATCGATGTGAAACCGTTGATTTGAGAATGCTCATTCGGGATGTTAGTCCCCTGCTCTTGATCTCCCGGGGAAAATGAATCACTTAGCCCCGATGTTATATTAATGAGGAAGTCGAGTATGCTTCGTTAATCGCATCCTTCATTAGGTCAATGTTTTTGCGTGGATCTCCCGAGCACGCATCAGTCAACTAGTCTTGGGACCTCTTCATTGGTGGTATTGCTTCCAGAAATTGAGGAGTTATCATGACCTTGAGCGGGATCAATGTTTGTGGAGATCGCCTGATAGCCGACCATGCTTGCGTGAAAATTTAAGGATGAAAGCTAGAATTTGATATTGTAACCGAAAGATCAATCCTCCCGCTGTGGTCGCCAATTGTTTATGGGTAAAAATCGTTTCTGCTGATTTCGGTAATTTCGGTTGGTGAGTGAGAAACTGGTTCAAACCCTAAACAAATGTGCTGCACGTGAGCACTTTATAGATTCGAGAGATCGATCTGTACAAGTCCGGCCTAAACCAAGAAATGGCCGTTCCAGACTTGCTTCGGTCACAAAGTGGAGGAGAAGGGTTGATTTGGGGAGGGAAGCAAAGAAAGGTGTTGAGGAGAGTAGTATCTCGACTTGTATCGTAAAGTGAAAGCTTAGGAAGCTTGCAAGAGATGGAAGCTTTTGGGAGAGCTTGCAAAGTTGCCTTTCGAGAGTGTGGTATTTTTCTCTCGACCAAGACTTGTTGTCTCGGGTGGAAATAGGTAAGACCTATTTATACAAGTCGAGATTGAAACGCACCCTGGCCTCATGAAGGAAGAGAGTAAAGGGTGAAATAATGGGAGGAGGTGGTAACCGCATGGTTTAATGGGCGAAAACGTTTTTCACCATTATTTCCTCTTTTATTTTACCGCTTTATTCCTTTTCACGCTTTCTTAATGTGAGCGTAGTGTACGCTGCATCTTTGTGACCGCTAAACCAAAACCCTAAAGAAGCATCCCCTGGTTTGTGTCGATGTCTCGAGTGTTGGTTGCATCTTGAGTGCAAGTGGCGCTGCTAGTGGCGCGTGTGGCATGTGCCAATGGAATGTGCGGAATGCCTTGGTGGTAGGTTGCATGGTTTGCAAGTTAGGTTACCAGCGTGTGTGTTTGGCATGTGCCAATGGCTTGTGCGGAATGCCTTGGTGGTAGGTTGCACGGTTTGCAAGTTAGGCTACCAGCGTGTGTGTTTGGCATGTGCCAATGGCATGTGCGGAATGCCTAGGTGGTAGGTTGCACGGTTTGCAAGTTAGGCTACCAGTGTGTGTGTTTGGCATGTGCCAATGGCATGTGCGGAATGCCTTGGTGGTAGGTTGCACGGTTTGCAAGTTAGGCTACCAAATGTGTGTTTGGCATGTGCCATGGCATGTGCGGCCATGTTAACCTAGTTGCAAGTCTTGCAAGCCTAGGGCGCTATGTTTGGCGTGGGCCAAAGGCATAGCGGATTGGAAGTATGGCTTGCGACACGTGTTGGCATGTGCCAATGGCACGTGCACGCCATGTTGACCTAGTTGCAAGTCTTGCAAGCCTAGGGCGCTATGTTTGGCGTGGGCCAAAGGCATAGCGGCTTGGAAATATGGCTTGCGGCACGTGTTGGCATGTGCCAATGGCACGTGCGGCCATGTTGACCTAGTTGCAAGTCTTGCAAGCCTAGGGCGCTATGTTTGGCGTGGGCCAAAAGGCATAGCGGCTTGGAAATATGGCTTGCGGCACGTGTTGGCATGTGCCAATGGCACGTGCGGCCATCACTAGTACAAATTTGGGATTACGTGACAGTCAATAACTGTTACCAAATTACTTATGTAACAGTTTTAAAAAACTTTTGGACTGTCACCAAAGCCTCTATTACGAAAGGTCTTTAAGAAAAACATTCACGAAATCATGCCCGTAAGGTGACAGTTCTCCATAAACCTGTCGTTGTTGACAACTTAAGGTAACATTTTATGATAAAACGCCATAAAAATTCAGTTTCTTGTACTAAGCTAACGGTTTCTTAGTGAACTGTCATAGTTAACAACTTACTGTAACATTTTTTTAATTAAAATGTCATCATAAACCCAATCGAAATCTTACGGTAACATTTTAATTGAAAAACTGTCATAGTATGGGTTTCTGAAGATAAAACCCTGATCTAAGATAGTTTTAAATTGCTTTATCCATTAGATGGTCCATCACGTATAATAAGCATACATGCCAAAAATAGAGGAATATATTGATTTAGGTACAAATGTTTCTTCTTGAGACGCGTTTTTACAAAATCCTAATAATATACAAGTAAATAGCATCAAATACAAAAACGTTGCAAGCTCAAGACCCTACACACTCTTGCATAGTGGTTATAAGTAAGAACTCAACACTCTTTGATTATACCTTGTGAACTCTGTTGCAACCGGGTGTTTTACGAGCTGACTTTAATGTTTTTGGGCTGGAGATATCTGTTGTTAAGTAGTTCAACGTTACAAAATTTTTCCTTGTCACTGTTGGCTCAACAAAACAAAAGGATGCTCTTTACAATTATCCTCAACTGTTGACTGACGTTGGAGACGGGTTGATCGATTGAATCGATAGCAAACTTGTACAGCCGATATTACGTACATCTAGAGCATCCATCCCTACATTATCAAAAGATGCTAAATTCATTCATTCATCCCAATGATAACTACAAATGTACTTAATAATAGATTACGGAACACTCCTTAATAATAAATTACCGAACACTAACATTTATGTATACTAGTTGACAAATGATGGTCCCACATCCATCACCATTTGCGAAACACAATATATAGGCTATGCTATCTTTGGTTTACATATTACCTATAGGTACCTTGGTTTTTAGTACTTCCATCTGATAAGTGAGAGATTTTTCTTTCGATATTCTTCAGTCAAATTACTTGACGACAAGTAGGAGTGAGCCTGGTCAGCACACAAGAAGAAGACTACATAGCTAACACCCATAAAAAATAAAGCAAAGGGTTGCAAATTATTTGAACATTTCAATATTTAACTTTTAAATACTCATACTTGTTGTATTCTACTCAAATTATCATGCTTAATCATTACAAAGAACCCATATTGATGAATCCAAACATTTATAGGGATCATCTTTGGGAAAAATAATACATATTCTCTTATGACATAATGAAAGCAGCGTCAATTACCAATTCAGAAAAAAAGGGAATTATGGACATCAATCTATGCAGATAATAAGAAATGCGTACCTATAAATAATAAGTTAGTTGTTCACATGCCGACCTTCTAGCTTTGATGCTTTCAACAACCAATCCAAGATGAAATTCGTACCCTTGATTGTAGGATAATTTAACCAAGAGTCATTAAATAGGACACTGATCAATCGTCCAAATCTCTCGTGAAATGTTTGCACAAATAACTAAATATTGAAGTTTATTTCGCAAATAATAAAACAACGAAAGATAGCTTCAAAGATATATGAGCAAGTACATGGACCAACGCTTGAAGTAAAGTAGCTCATAATTACCCCCTTGCATATCTTTCGACAATCTCGATCTAAAAATGTGTCATTTCTCAAAAAAAGAAAATATATTTAGATAGAGAGAAAGAAAGAAACATACTTGATTTCTTGCGGGAGTGTCCAATATACACCAAACACAAAGTACTAATCATCCTCATGCTTTAAGTATCCTCGATAGCGCCCTTTTACTCTCAGGCGTTATATTCTAAAAACAATCGGTGATCATTCATCAATAAGTTGACCAAGTCAGACATTCAAGATACACCTTCCAGAGCAGGGAATATTAAATATAATTACCTTAGGAGGCACAAAAGTAGCGACTTTGACAACAAGACCCATTACTAAGCCCTAACCTTGAAGAACAAACCGTGGCGTAAGAAATTGAAAATTCAAAACTGGATCTATTAAGTCTACCAAATGAAGGAAATAAGCTTCTGGTACCAATTCCGAACCAATTACTTTTACTGACGCCATTACAAATATCTTACAGAACACATCAAAATTACAACTTCTTTCGATAGGTTAACTCAAAATCAACCTTCTACTAAGAAAATTAGACAAAATTTATTAGTTCAACATTGAGAATTTTGAGTCAAGAAAAATGAAAATAAACCAAAAGAAGGAACAACAAGAGCGAAAGATTGCCACGTGCCTGAGTTATTGACTACTGAATTCTTCAAATCATCAAAGTTTGTTACTTACCAATAGTTACTATAAAATAGCCACTATATCCCCACATAGATACCACAGTAGCTAGAACGATGTCCATTGGTCAAGCCATCAAGGTAATTTAATTTCAGTTTTCCTACATATTTGTTAAGTTGTGATAAAAGAAGACCAGCATTGTGGTAGAACATCGCACAAATCTGATTCTTATACGAAATTATTTAAGATGAACTATACCTTATAGGCGAATGTGCATACAACACTTGGTCAGTGGAATTCTTTATAAACTTGCGTAATATTATCCCGAAGTCCAAGAATTCTATGGGTTCTTCATGCCACAAATTGAATATGATCCTAAAAAATATTAAAATAAACGAAAGTTAACATCGATTGACATTCGATCCATTACAAGATTTCTCCAATAATCTCTATAATATCACTAAATATAATATAACAGTGGACTTTTTTTTTCATAGAAATTCAATCGTATGAAAACCAAGATAAAATCAACAAATTTTGCAATTGGGTTCATACAAAAAGACAAAAGAGCAACCCATATTAGAAAGAAAAGAGGTACCTAGTGGTACACCATCCATCAATTGTTTTGTCCTGCACGTACGCATCTGCAAATGCAAAGAGGTTTTGTTTCAATTCATATGCAAGAAGAGCACACATGTGATTCATGTATTATAACAAATGGTTTTCTTATTTTTGTTTGTGAGAATTCTAATTCTAATTTTGATAAGACAACCTTACATATTCCATCATATCTGTGGACCTTTAGCTCATTCTCTAAGTCCTGGAACCTGTAATTCCATCATATCCATGGATGTTTAGCTTATTCTCCAAGTTCTGGAATCTAACTATCAACCTCCTGCAAGTGGCAATAAGGAATACAAACAAAAAAATCAAGATATAAACCCAAATTTTGAAGTAAGAATAATCAAGAAACATTCTATTATGAGTAATTTTTAACTAAGGAAGTGTCATAATTTCAGACTCTAAATTTACTAATGAACATGGAAACCACTTAATACCAATTTCACTAATCACTAAATAAATTACACCAACACTCTAAATATGTGAACCAGCAAAAAAATTAGACATCAAATACCCGGTGGATGACAAGCTTGAAAGTCAGCAACATCAGACAAAAAGACTCAACAAAAATCTTGCTATTCCAATCTAGGGCTTCATAAGAAAGATAAATAGATCTTGTTATCCTAAATAGAAAAATGAAGATAAACCCAAATTGTAAACTAGTGGTTTCAATAAAAAAAAGTCGAAAACTTCTACCTGGTAAGAAATTGCATTTTTTGAATCCTCGAGACCACCATCGAAATCCCAATTTGCTAACTCAAGACCGTATTTTTTCCTGAGAGAAAATTCCAGAAATTCAGGGAGTTCCTAATGGAGATAAAAGTGAGAGAGCTTTACAGCTCGATAGCTATCCAAGAACAAAATTGAAAGAATTCAGAGAAAGCGGGATAGATGGTGAATGATCGAGAGATAAAGATTGAAGTGAAAAATAAAACCCTAGATTGGATTGAAAAAAATGAGATCCCAAGTATTGCTAAGAAGAAAAAAAACAAGACAGGAGAGAGATGAGATCTTCTATTCTGCTTGTACATAGGTCAAATTTGTTGAAAGAGATTAGATTTTTCATCTCTAATGGAAATAGGGAGAGAGAGAGGTGGATGGTATTGATAAGAAATAAAGCTTAAGATTCTTCATTTGCGGTTTTCAATAAAGTAAAATACGAGAGGTGAAGGGGCTGGTTGAGGAAGGCCACTAACAAAATAGACCACGACTAGTAGAGATGCATAATAACTAACTTGGACTGAACCACTTCGTGCTTTAGAAAAGGCTTTATTGTAGATTCTATAAATAATAGCGGTTTGACCCACAACTGTCAGTGCAAATGGAAGTGACGGTGATTAAATGAACTGTTACTTGTTAGGTTACACTTTGATTACGTTTTTATTTAAAACAGTTATAATAGCTTGAGAATAGTGTGACAGTTTATAAGCTCATTATTATACATCAATGAATAGTATCATTTTTTCTACAAAAACTGCTGTCATTGTACAATTATCTAAACGTGATTTAAAAACGGTCACCATTGTTCCCCACTATTGGCGTCGTTTTGATTAAAAATCCTTGCGTATATCTCGAAGCCTACTCTTTTGCGATGATTCGATGGTCAATTGTCATGGTTTCTTATTTTGAACTGTCACCAAAGCCCATATTTGTACTAGTGCATGTTGACCTAGTTGCATGTCTTGCAAGCCTAGGGCGCTATGTTTGGCGTGGGCCAAAGGCATAGCGGCTTGGAAATATGGCTTGCGGCACGTGTTGGCATGTGCCAATGGCACGCGCGGCCATGTTGACCTAGTTGCAAGTCTTGCAAGCCTAGGGCGCTATGTTTGGCGTGGGCCAAAGGCATAGCGGCTTGAAATATGGCTTGCGGCACGTGTTGGCATGTGCCAATGGCATGTGCGGCCATGTTGACCTAGTTGCAAGTCTTGCAAGCCTAGGGCGCTATGTTTGGCGTGGGCCAAAGGCATAGCGTCTTGGAAATATGGCTTGCGGCACGTGTTGGCATGTGCCAATGGCACGCGCAGCCATGTTGACCTAGTTGCAAGTCTTGCAAGCCTAGGGCGCTATGTTTGGCGTGGGCCAAAGGCATAGCGGTTTGGAAATATGGCTTGCGGCACGTGTTGGCATGTGCCAATGGCACGTGCGGCCATGTTGACCTAGTTGCAAGTCTTTCAAGCCTAGGGCGCTATGTTTGGCGTGGGCCAAAGGCATAGCGGCTTGGAAATATGGCTTGCGGCACGTGTTGGCATGTGCCAATGGCACGTGCAGCCATGTTGACCTAGTTGCAAGTCTTGCAAGCCTAGGGCGCTATGTTTGGCGTGGGCCAAAGGCATACCGGCTTGGAAATATGGCTTGCGGCACGTGTTGACATGTGCCAATGGCACGTGCGGCCATGTTGACCTATTTGATAGCAGAGAATGTTTTTATCCGCTGGTCCTTGGAGAGGTGAAGCAATTCACATAAGTTTTCTACCAACATGGCCGCCTCCTGGTCCGCTGGCTTCCGGTCGGTGGCGAAACCGTTGATTTGAGAATGCTCATTCGGGATGTTAGTCCCCGCTCTTGATCTCCGGGAAAATGAATCACTTAGCCCCGATGTTATATTGATGAGGAAGTCGAGTATGTTGTTAATCGCATCCTTCATTAGGTCAATGTTTTTGGCGTGGATCTCCTGAGCACGCATCAGGTCAACCAGTCTTGGGACCTTTTCATTGGTGGTATTGCTTCCAGTTGAGGAGTTATCATGACCTTGAGCGGGATCAATGTTTGTGGAGATCGCGATAGCCGACCATGCTTGCGTGAAAATTTAAGGATGAAGGCTAGAATTTGATATTGTAACCGAAAGATCAATCCTCCTTACTGTGGTCGCCAATTGTTTATGGGTAAAAATCGTTTCTCGTTGATTTCGGTAATTTCGGTTGGTGAGTGAGAAACTGGTTCAAACCCTAAACAAATGTCTTGCACGTGAGCACTTTATAGATTCGAGAGATCGATCTGCACAAGTCCCGCCTAAACCAAGAAATGGCCGTTCCGGACTTGCTTGGTCACAAAGTGGAGGAGAAGGGTTGATTTGGGGAGGGAAGCAAAGAAAGGTGTTGAGGAGAGTAGTATCTCGACTTGTATCGAGTAAAGTGAAAGCTTAGGAAGCTTGCAAGAGATGGAAGCTTTTGGGAGAGCTTGAAAAGTTGCCTTTACGAGAGTGTGGTATTTTTTTTCTCCCGACCGAGACTTGTTGTCCGGTGGAAATAGGTAAGACCTATTTATACAAGTCGAGATTGAAACGTACCCTGGCCTCATGAAGGAAGAGAGTAAAGGGTGAAATAATGGGAGGAGGTGGTAACCGCATGGTTTAATGGGCGAAAACGTTTTTCACCATTATTTCCTCTTTTATTTTACCGCTTTATTCCTTTTCACGCTTTCTTAATGTGAGCGTAGTGTACGCTGCATGCTGTGACCGCCAAACCAAAACCCTAAAGAAGCATCCCCCCAGTTTGTGTCGATGTCTCGAGTGTTGGTTGCATCTTGAGTGCAAGTGGCGCTAGTGGCGCGTGTGGCATGTGCCAATGGCATGTGCGAATGCCTTGGTGGTAGGTTGCACGGTTTGCAAGTTAGGTTACCAGCGTGTGTGTTTGGCATGTGCCAATGGCATGTGCGGAATGCCTTGGTGGTAGGTTGCACGGTTTGCAAGTTAGGCTACCAGCGTGTGTGTTTGGCATGTGCCAATGGCATGTGCCAATGGCATGTGCGGAATGCCTTGGTGGTAGGTTGCACGGTTTGCAAGTTAGGCTACCAGAGTGTGTGTGTTTGGCATCTCCAATGGCATGTGCGGAATGCCTTGGTGGTAGGTTGCACGGTTTGCAAGTTAGGCTACCGGCGTGTGTGTTTGGCATGTGCCAATGGCATGTGCGGCCATGTTAACCTAGTTGCAAGTCTTGCAAGCCTAGGCGCTATTTGGCGTGGGCCAAAGGCATAGCGGCTTGGAAGTATGGCTTGCGTCACGTGTTGGCATGTGCCAATGGCACGTGCGGCCATGTTGACCTAGTTGCAAGTCTTGCAAGCCTAGGGCGCTATGTTTGGCGTGGGCCAAAAGGCATAGCGGCTTGGAAATATGGCTTATGCGCACGTGTTGGCATGTGCCAATGGCACGTGCGGCCATGTTGACCTAGTTGCAAGTCTTGCAAGCCTAGGGCGCTATGTTTGGAGTGGGCCAAAGGCATAGCGGCTTGGAAATATGGCTTGCGGCACGTGTTGGCATGTGCCAATGGCACGCCTACCATGTTGACCTAGTTGCAAGTCTTGCAAGCCTAGGGCGCTATGTTTGGCGTGGGCCAAAGGCATAGCGGCTTGGAAATATGGCTTGCGGCACGTGTTGGCATGTGCCAATGGCATGTGCGGCCATGTTGACCTAGTTGCAAGTCTTGCAAGCCTAGGGAGCTATGTTTGGCGTGGGACAAACGCATAGCGGCTTGGAAATATGGCTTGAGGCACGTGTTGGCATGTGCCAATGGCACGCGCGGCCATGTTGACCTAGTTGCAAGTCTTGCAAGCCTAGGGCTCTATGTTTGGCGTGGGCAAAAGGCATAGCGGCTTGGAAATATGGCTTGCGGCACGTGTTGGCATGTGCCAATGGCACGTGCTGCCATGTTGACCTAGTTACCAAGTCTTTCAAGCCTAGGGCGCTATGTTTGGCGTGGGCCAAAGGCATAGCGATTTGGAAATATGGCTTGCGGCACGTGTTGGCATGTGCCAATGGCACGTCTTGGCCATGTTGACCTAGTTGCAAGTCTTGCAAGCCTAGGGCGCTATGTTTGGCGTGGGCCAAAGGCATACCGCTTGGAAATATGGCTTACGGCACGTGTTGACATGTGCCAATGGCACGTCGGCCATGTTGACCTAGTTGCAAAGTCTTGCAAACCTAGGGCGCTATGTTGGGCATGGGCCAAAGGCATAGCGGCTTGGAAATATGGCTTGCGGCACATGTTGGCATGTGCCAATGGCACGTGTGCGCCATGTTGACCTGGTTGCAAGTCTTGCAAGCCTAGGGCGCTATGTTTGGCGTGGGCCAAAGGCATAGCGGCTTGGAAATATGGCTTGCGGCACGTGTTGGCATGTGCCAATGTCACGTGCGGCCATGTTGACCTAGTTGCAAGTCTTGCAAGCCTAGGGGCGCTATGTTTGGCGTGGGCCAAAGGCATAGCGGCTTGGAAATATGGCTTGCGGCACGTGTTGGCATGTGCCAATGGCACGTGCGGCCATGTTGACTTATTTGCAAGTCTTGCAACCTTAGGGCGCTATGTTTGGCGTGGGCCAAAGGCATAGCGGCTTGGAAATATGGCTTCGCTGCAAGTGTTGGGATGTGCCAATGGCACGTGCGGCCATGTTGACCTAGTTGCAAGTCTTGCAAACCTAGGGCGCAATGTTGGGCGTGGGCCAAAGGCATAACGGCTTGGAAATATGGCTTGCGGCACGTGTTGGCATGTGCCAATGGCACGTCTGCGGCCATGTTGACCTAGTTACAAGTCTTGCAAGCCTGGCGCTATGTTTGGCGTGGGCCAAAGGCATAGCGTCTTGGAAATATGGCTTGCGACACGTGTTGGCATGTGCCAATGGCACGTGCGGCCATGTTGACCTAGTTGCAAGTCTTGCAAGCCTAGGGCGCTATGTTTGGCGTGGGCCAAAGGGATAAGCGGCTTGGAGATTTGGCATTGTTGCCATGGTGCGCGGGTGTGGCTTGGTTTGGCATTCTTTGCCATGGTGCGCGAGTATGCGGCTTGGTTTGGCATTGTTGCCATGGTGCGCAGGTGCGGCTTGATTTGGTATTGCTTGCCATGGTGCGCGGTATGCGGCTTGGTTTGGCCTTGTTGCCATGCTGCGCAGGGTGCGGCTTGATTTGGCATTGTTGCCATGGTGCGCAGGATGCGGCTTGGTTCGGCATTGTTGCCATGGTGCGCATGGTGCGGCTTGATTTGGCATTGTTGCCATGGTGCTGTCGCGGCTTGATTTGGCATTCTTTGCCATGGTGCGCAGATGTGCGGCTTGGTTTGGCATTGTTGCCATGGTGCGCGGTGCGGCTTGATTTGGCATTGTTGCCATGGTGCTGTGATATGCGGCTTGGTTTGGCATTGTTGCCATGGTGCGCGAGGGTGCGGCTTGGTTTGGCATTCTTTGCCATGGTGCGCGGTGCGGCTTGATTTTGGAATTAGGGTTAAAATGGTTGAAAACCCTAATCCGGTATTTTGAAAAAAAAATACCCCTATTAATTATTTACACCTGGGTTAAATGCTCTTAGTTAATGTGTTGCGGGTAACACTAGGTCATGGGGTTTTACGATTTTACCCTTGTCTAAAAACCACCATCAACAACTGGATTTTTGTAATTTTATCATTTGGCCTGTTATATCTCTGAATATGGATAGAATTTCCAGAAGATTTTTTACTTCACCCAGATCAGCTTTTGTATAGAGAAAACAATCATCAGCGAAGAAAAGATGGGAAATATTTGGAGCATTTTTATTGATTTGAAAGCCGGAGATTTTTTTCTCTGATATTGCATTATCTAGAAGCCTGGAAAGAATTTCCATGCAAATCAGAAATAGATAAGGCGAGAGTGGGTCCCATTGTCTTAAACCTCTTGAGATTTTAAATTTTGACCCGGACAAACCGTTGAGAAGGATAGAGAAAGAGGTGGTAGAAATGCATTGTATAATAAGATCAGTCCACCTTTTATAGTCCTAGTTAACACAAATAGAACCAGATTAATTTCCACCAAGAAAAGATGTGATCGTTTGTTAGTCTTTACCTGTATATATACTAGTATGCTGGCACGTGCTTTCATTTTACCCTCTCAATGAGATCCTTGCGCACCTGACCCACTTCCTCTACTCTTTATTCTTATTTCCATTTTTACCTTTTTAGCCCCATTTTATTTAGATGGTATATTTTATGCAGTTATAAAAGAATGGGTAAATTTGGATTTTCAAAATATGCAGCTTAATTTCCTGTAACTGAACAACTAAGAGTAGTTCCCTATATATAATAGAATAGATAACTTTTGATCCAAGATTTTTACCGCACAACACACACCTGAGAGAATAGAAAAACTCTTAACTGTTTGAATTTTTGGTGATAAAAGAAGAAACAAAATCTATTTTAATTTTATTTGGTGGTTTTGAACATAATCTATTAAAAAATTTTGCATACCAAATTTATTGTTTCATCAATTTTTGATTTATGCTAGATTGAATGTGCTACTTTTATGAGAATGTTCATTTACCTGCAATTTCATCAACAATATAAAACCTGTCCCTCTAGATTTTATTTTGTTTTTCCTCACAAATGACCAACTAGTAGGTTTAATTAGGAAATAATTTATCCGCCCAATCTGAAACACCTCGAAAACATAAAGAGCTGAGAAAAAAAAAAAGAGGTACGTGAATCCCTCCTTAAACAAATGCTCCTACTGGGAGAACGCTAACCGATTTATTTGAACTTTATCTTATCTGAATCTTATTTCTTACATCTGATGGAAAACTTACTTTTGACTCTATTCAAATACGTTTCCAATGAATCACTTCAAATTGAAAAGTCAGGTGAGATACAAAATACAATAAAATCCAATGAACCGCACATTCTCCTGCGACTCTCACCAATAAACATTAAGAAGCCCACCCCTTTTATGACACGTTTTTCTTATTTTTTATTGGTGTAAATTTTGTTTGCATAAACCACCGAAAAATGTGCAATAAGCTGATTTTTGAGTGTAAATGATCAAGAAGCTACACATAGTAAATGATCAAGAAGTACAAAGATTTCTTCTTGTGTAGTGTATTCCTGAAACGGTTCTAGACACGAGCTGAGTGCATTCTCTTTATACTTCAGTCTCGTTTCTCATTTAAATGTATAGTTTTCCATCTACAACAATGAGCATTTCATTTCATTCATGTCTTGCTGATCAGTTTGGTAATTTTTCTTTTTTGGGATTAGGCCCAGTTGGCGAAATCATGACAAACAAACAAATAGAATACGATTACAAATGAAACAATGATATGTTTTCATTATTATAGAAATTTTATGCAGTGTTATGTCATTGGTAAACCCCGGTCTTATACTAAAGAGAGGGGTACCAATTCACGTAAAATAGAATAATCCCGACCAATATGGATCTCTAGATTAGTACCCTTGTTCAGCGATCATGCCAAAAAAAAAAAAAATTGTACAAATCAATAATTCTCAGGGCAAAACATATACACTTTAAGAAATTCTCTGTCGGGTTTTAACAATGTTTGTAAAGATTTTTAGTAATGTCTTTAGGGATATTGCTTGGTTTATAAGTTCTTTAAACCTTTTCTTACTTACTTCGAGCAAACACTCAGTATACCCTTCAGGTTTGCTTTGATCGGAAAATAAGTAAGTCACGGACTCGTGGTCACAAATTTCTTCGTATATCTGGCATTATAGTTCCCCATGTTTTTGGTGTTGCTTTAAAATGGTTGTTTTATGAACTTCTCGCACATAGTTATTATTTTCTTTCGGTTCAGTTTTGGTATGCACCAAAACCAAGGCACTAAGCTAATGACTAATGATCAAAATGCTTTACCATATTTTCTATTCAAACTTATATATAAAATTAATTCAACTCTTAATGTGTGCTTTAGTGTATTTTGCATTTTATGGTTTTTGTGGTAAAAGACACAAATTTCCAAGAGTTGAAATGTTTGAGGAAATTGAAATGAATCATGCTGGGTTTCCTCAACCAATATGGCCAATCCTGAGGTTTTTCTTTTTGTTATGGGTATTAATCTGTAACCACAAGAGGCTTATCAAATGAGGTTTGCACAAAGTTGGAAAGAAAAACGGATCTTTATATAGGAGACTGTAACGAAACAGTACCAAGAATGCTAGAAAGATTAGAAGCCCTTACATCTCCGAGCAACATCTGAATTGGAATGTGTGGGATGAATTTGGTAGGTGATTGAACAATCAAATTGAACTTTAGACCCTTTATTGGCACCGATGATTGCTTACATGGATTAGGAGGTATCTATACATTAGCATTTTACTTATTTTAGTTGCACTAATAGGTTAGATAGTGCTAAGAAAAATACTGTGATGTAGTAACTTCAAATCGTAATTCATCAATAGGAATGTGAGTTACAATATTAAAAGAAATGAAGGCACATTCTAAAACTACGTCATGACTGGTTGTTTTCTTTTCTTTTTTCTTTCTTTCCACGACTTCTTTAAAATCCTCAACTTCTAGTGGCATAAATCATGCTGGTACAACACAGATAACACACCCAGTAATGTAAATATAAATATGTTAATAATTGCATCAACAAGCAAAATAGACAACTCATGTTAACTTTGAAAATAAATAAATAGTTTATGTTACGCTCAAAAATAATCTCAAATTTGATTGGCAAAGAAGTTCGAATAACAAAAATTCTTGGCAAGCATCATTCTAAAAAAAGGAAACAACCATCTAAGACAAATCAACATTGTCAATTGTTGAAAAAAAATTCCTACTCAATCTAATGAAAACTAATTAAGATATAGATAAACTCAGAGGAAATAACCAACGTCATGGAAATCATTTATATTTGCATCAAGATTGAAATCAAGAGAATCAAGATAGGTAGTGTCAATCGGCACTTCAAACCGAGCAAAATTGGTTTCAGCGATATTTTCTTTTTCCAGAAGGAAGCTTTATAAGATCAACAAGGTGCTTAGACGTACGACATACATTTGCCCAGTGCTCTGTCGAACCACACCGGTGGCATGCTGATTCATTGTTCTTTTCCGAGTCCCTTCTGAGCTTTTGCCATGCTATTTAGGAGGCCTGTTCAGGGGCAGAGCCATCTAATTGCAAGGTGTGCACTTGCACCCTGCCCAACTGGTTCCAAAGCCTAAATTAAGAACAACATAATTTATTTATTTTTGTTATTTCCAAGCCTAATTTTGCTTATTTGCATCCCTAAAAATCTTTTTGTAACCCCAAAATAAAATTTTGCACCCCAATTCAGAAACCTTGGCTCTGCCCCTGCAAAAGACTCGATACATATCGACTGAAGGCGGGAAAGAAGAGAAACCTAGACCGGAGAGAAAGGGATACGCGAAATTGGTGAAGTTTCTTCTCTGGATCTCTTCTAATAAGTAAATCTTAGATTTGATTTTCTATAATTCAAAATTTTAGGTTGTTTTCAGCATGATTTGCTGATTCTGAATGGTTGGATTGGATTTTCAAGAAGACGAGGAGAGATCCAGAGAAAGGAGAAGAAAGAAATTGATGAAAGATTAGCTGGTGAATTCTTGTTCCTTTGTGTTCCTGTCAAGTTTTGTTTTGTTTGATCAATTAGAATCCTGAGCATATTGTGATGTTCGATTGTAAATTCCTTGACATTGCCAAATTCTAGAAATTCTCTCAAGTGTGTATGTATTAATATGCTTGGTTTGCTTAAACAACATGTTGAATCTGCTCGATTGAATACACATTTTGGCTTCTATTTAATTTGTTGCTTTTGTTGAATTTGTTGCATGCATGCGTCTCTAGGTTCTCATGCTTTATTCTCTAGATAGGGCCGGCAACATATGCTCTCTTTCTCACTTCAGCTACATATTGTTTGCTAGCGGTTTACACTGTCCATCACCACCATATATGGAATCAAATTTCAAATATGGAATAATTCGAGTCGCCAAAGCCCAATTAGTGCAAGTGCAACTGTATAAAAGGAGTCGACTCAAAACATATTAGGCAGGAAAGAAAAGAAACCTAGACATAGCAGGAGACACTGTATTCACTTATAAATTCATTTAGTGACCTAACATATCCAATGACTGGTTTCCTAGGCTAGGTACAGTAACATCTACATTACCAAATTCTTCGTTGATTTCATTATATACAGTACTTAAATAGTTTGTACTCTGCTTAAAATAAATCGGGAATCTATGCATGTATCTGTTAATATGCTTGGATTGGTTAAACAACATTGAATCTAGTTGATTGAAAGCACCTGTGTGAATTCTGGCTTCTGTTCGGTAGCTTTTATTGAATTTGTTGGTGGACTGCTAGGATCACATGATATATTTGTTCTCTAGGGCTGGCAACTTATGCTCTCATTGTCACTTCAGTTATGTGTTGCGCCTTTTGGCTCTCTGTATGCCTGTTTCTCGACCGATGGAAATTTGATTTGATTATCCTGGAAGTAAAAGTTTTCATGTTGATTTTCATAGTCACATTGTTCATTAGTGCTTTCGACACTAGTGGATGCACAGTTTTCTGAGGACAGAAGACTTACTAAATTTCTTTGTTCGTGGCAGTTATGTTCACTTTTCTTCTCATTCTTTCTTAGTTTTCTTGCGAATTTATTCTTTGGTATTTGTCGCAGCTCATTCTCGCATTATTTTGAGGGAGAGGCTTTGGGATGAGGAGAGAAGAAAACTCTATGAAGAGCAACAACTTAAGAAACTAGAGAAGAAAAATAATAATCTGGGGGATATGAACGCAAAAGATCGGGATGCTGTGGTTAAAGTATTTGGTAGCACACCAACTAGTATGTATTCTCACCATGTTGAGCTTCTTTTTCATCTCAATAAATTGTTCATGGTTTCTGGATTACCATGTGAATGGCAAATACATCCCCGATTGTTGGTATATCGGTCTTATTTTGCTTTTGCTGAAATTTGGTGGTGTAATGGTCATGGTTTATGATTTTCTGATGGCCTCAAATAAGTTGCAGTGTTGCACTACAACATTGGGTTTCAGTCTGTGTATGTCTGATTTTGACCGGAAAATTTTCCTTCCACTCTAATCTGGAATGATTTTTTATTTACCTTATTAACTCCTTAACAATCATCTGGTTTTGTCATTTATTTGTTTTTCGTCAAAATAAACATTAAACCCCCTTATCCAGCCAGCTTGACTGAGTTTTTTGTTCTCGTTCATTTTCACTCTTCTTTACTATATTATACAGGGAAATTGCCGTAGGCATTTAGGGGCAAGGAATGCATGAAGCAGGTGGCAGCTGCGATTGTTGCAAATGGTCCTCCTTAGTTATCTGAACCTTGGTTTATTTTCGAGGATAAGGAGGCCAAGAAGGATTGCCGGGTTAACTAAGTGGTATTGTGGCAAACTGAAGAAGACATTCTAAAGAAGAGGGTTTAACCATAGAGGAGGTTGATGAAAGTATTACTTGAATGCAGCTAGCGTTCTTGTGGAGGTTCGAAAGTTTTAGCTGGCGTTGTGAATTCGACATAACATGCCTGGAAAATTTTGGTGGTTTTCTTTTGTGATTATATAAAGTTTATTCCTTTTTGTTTTTGTTAGGGCTGTTTTGCTCACTTTTAAATTCTGGTGGTTTTCTTTTGTCTCTCATGCCTGGAAAATTCTGGTGGTTTTCTTTTGTGATTATATAAATTCGCTTGTGCGTTTGCTTTTAAATTGTATTCGCCCAGGCAATTTCTTTTGCCTTTCATTTTTTTTTTTTTGTGCAATTACCTAGGTTCAGGGTTCAAGGCAATTTCTTTCTCAAAACTCCATGTCTATTTGGGCGGAGCCAAGATTTACATGTTGGGATGCAAGAAATCAGTTATGGGTTACAAAAAAGTTTTAGGGGATGCAACAGAGCAAAATTAGGCCTATTATTAACTGTTACAGTGCCTAAATTAGGCTTTGGAGCCAGCTGGTCAGGGGTGCAACTGCCCTTGCACTAGGCTGGCTGGCTAGCATAAGACTCAACCGACTCAAAAAAAAAGTTCCCCCTCTGGTACAAAACTTAACTTATGACATGATCATCATACAGTTTGGTTTTTGCCTTACTTAATCTATTCACGAACCAAAGTATGCTCTAAAGTACGGGTGACTGTGTGAGATTAGAAAACAAACAAGATTTGAATGCATCATCGATGTGTATACATATATGCAAGGCAAAATAAATAAATTACATGTCTGTTGATACATTTTATACCTTCCGCTATAATGATTTTTATGATAATAAAGATCTACAAGTTAAGATTAAGATATTGGAGGAAATTAAATTACAACAAAGTTTGGAAGAAAAAATGTCTCTATAAGTGACAAGAATGCCAGAAAGAGCCCCAACGTTTCTGAATAACTTAATAATTAAAATGGTTGGAGAGGAACCTGATAGGTGGTCAAACGATCATAATGTTCGTCCTCTCATTGACACTGATTATTGCTTGTTTGAATTAGGAGGATAGATTTTGATAAAGAAAAATACGGCAATGTGGGTGATTTCATAAGCACTTTAATGAGAATGTGACATTGTTAGTTTTGGATGTTTTATTTTTAAATTTTTTTTTCCTTTGATTTTGTCTTGATTGTTTTCAATCTAAAAGAAATAGACTGGCATGTAGGATCTTTTATTGTGCACTAAAATTCCCATCTAACTTGGGTGTTCAAGACTTTGTCATGTGTCAGAATGCCTGTATTAATTGGAATCACTTTTATCTCCAAAATGTATTTTTGGATCAAGTAATAAAGTTGAACTAGCAGTGTATACGCACAACTAGTACAATAATTCTCTCCCACTTTACTATTGACAAGTCATTTCATTTTGAAAATGTAGTTCGGAATTCAGCCTTCTGAATTATGTGCACGGACAACAACTTAGTCTGAAAATTATCATTTTACCGTTTTAAGTGTTTACCGATGGATTTTGTTTCTGTTTGAATATGATCATTAAATATAGAGTAATAGGTTTTTTTTTTTTTGATGCATCGAGTACTAGCTAGAATATATTTAGCATATCAAATGTATGTAAACCTAAGATGATTCACACTTATTCGCTGCCGATTCGGCCTGACTAGAATGAATAGTAAACTCTACCAGTCATATTTGAAAATGAGCATGAACCGCGCGTTTCACCTCATTTTATTCATTAATCTCATACTCATAATCTATGACAATTCGGATGGATAAACTCAGAAAAGTTCCTTCCGGTACAAAATTTAACCCCGTGACACCTGACTCTCTAATGTCTTACAACACTTTTTGTATGTACTGATCGCGGTCGTAAGCGACACAAATATAATTACACTTTCTTACTACTCAAAATATAAATATAGCAAGGGCAAGAAAGGATCGATCCCACAGAGAGGTCTAGGTTGTCGAATTGTTATGGTTTCCTATATAAAACACCCTAAGAATTTCGATTGTGTAAATAAAAATAAACGAAAAAGCAAATAAACAAAACACGCAAATCAAGAATGTGAAATATTGGATAAAGGTTTCATCTTCAATTGTAAACAAGTTCATGAATATATGAATAGAATTCGTATTTAATCTCTCTATCATCAAAAGCCTAGAGAATCAAGAGAGCAAGATAATCTATTAATTTCCTAATTCATCACACACACATTAGGGTCACGTATGTGAATTCTACCTAAAGAATAACCTAACGCCTTTAGCGCTAATTAAGTTCAATTCCTAGGAGCATTAAGTTTCGAAATAGGCTAATCAATGCAATTGTAATACATTGCGCAAACAATTCGGACAAAGGTCAATTTCTACATATGACTACGAGGATGTATCACTACAAACCCTAATCATATCATGCTACTCGTATTCAAGGTTATCGCTCGATGAAAACCCTAAAATAGCTATAGATATGGATGTGAGTTCAATCAATTCTAGACTCGACTAAACAAACATTCAATCATATTGCAATCCATCAATCATGCAATTATTATAACCCGTAGAAATCAAACGATAATATTGAGAGAAAACTAATTCATAAAAAATCATAACTTGGTTTGCAAAATCCAACTACATCTTCAACCAATAATAAAAACTTAGTTACTTGTGTTTTTGGAAATCATCATAGAAAGTTTAGAAGAACCTATCATGTGAAACCCTAGAACAAAAGTAGAAGTCTCCTAATGGAGATATATCTAGGTTTAGAAAAGAGTTTCTCTATTTATATGCTTTTCTCCCCATAAGGATACTTTCCCAAAATTAGGTTAATTCTTCTCAAAACCCGTCTCAAGTTGGTCCACCAAGCCCGTGAGTGAAAAATATGTCTCTGGAATTTTGGGTCCAAAAGCGTCGCCGGAATTGCTGACGTCATCACTGGAACCGGCCACCATTAATCCGGTCACCTGAAACTTTCTCCGATCACTTGAAGTACTTGGAAGACGTCGCCAGCAAGTGCACACTCCCGAAGCTCAACTCCATTTCTCTCGCAATTCAAACATTCACAAAATATCACCTAAACCAATTTCTTGTTCTTGCGAAAACGCACCCAAAAGCGTGGTCCGTAGCTCATATGTCCGGCCATCAATTCTTGCATCCGACTCATACCCCCCTCGCGATTCACTGAAATATTGCGATCGACACTTTAACCTCCGAAATCCGGCTACCGGAACTATGCTCACCGGCTTACCAATTTCGCTCATTTTCACTATTTACTCAAAACACAGCTCGAGGCCATTCTCGGCTGCAAATTCTCCCCAGTGTAATTCAATCCTCATCTGCTTCTCACTCCCGAGCCCAGCACCAGCACATGAGTCTCCACCTTCCATTCCTCGACATACTCAAGATTCCGCCACGAGACATCTCTCCATCAACGCATATCGAACTCCATCACCTGCCATGTACAGCTTACCCTTCTTCCAGCTTTTTATTGCATCTGTAACTGTAGCTAGCTGAACCCATCCTGCGAGTTCAATCACCTGCAACAGCTCCACCAACTTCTTGTGTGCCTTCTCAACTGAACCTGACCACACACCATGGCACCACCTTCTCGGCAGCACTGACTCCATTCAGCTCCTCTTTCAGGTCCATCACCACCAACAGCGCCACCTAAATCACCACTGCCTTAGTATGTAGCATCAGCAACCATCGAACTCCAACTTCATCTTCACTTGCGACCCAACTTGAGTTGTTATCCTCTCTCACTTCTGTAGCTTCTCGCACTCCAGCATCTCTGTCTTATCTCGACCCAGCAATCATCACTCCATGGCAGACTCGAGCTTGTCTCACTTCACCACCAACTCATTTCAATTCCATCTGAATTCACAAAGCCTCATCTCGAGCACCACAGTTCAACAGGAAGCCACGACCACCTCACTGACCCATTCAAACTCATTATCCCAGCAGCACTCGTGATTTCCATTACTGCCATGAGTGATCGATCAGCCACCACTCTCTCGAGCTCCAAAACTGCATTCGAACCCGAGTTCTTAATCTCCCTGAGTATCTCTGCCATTCCACATTATAATCCCGAGTCATGCCTAATTCCATTCCATCCGTCGCTGGCAGCTCCAGTTCATTCATCTCCCGAACCTGTTATATTAAGACCAAACTGCTGCTCATCAATATATCATCACAGCGTCGCCAGCAAACTCCACTCTTTCCTTGCTACCAATTACAGCGCCTTGTTCTTCCATTCATTCTCACAGCACCAGCAATTACTCTCTCCAATGCCATCAGCTGCAAATTCACCACTGCCTCAGCTGCTTGCAATCTTGCAGCTTCAGTCACCAACCCAAAGCAAACTCCCAAAACCTGCTTCCTTCATCTCTGCGACTCAACTTTCGACTCATCGGACCAAGATCCATGATCAACCGTCAACCCACGCCATCACAACAAAGAACATAGTCGAGCTCCATCTTCTAGACATACCCAGAACCTATGGATTGAACAGCATTGGGAATACTGGTCACTCAGGCCGATTTACAAGCACCTTGTGTGCGAGGATCTTTTGGTAACTCCATTTAAGCTCGTTTGGTGATTCCTAAGGTCACTGCTCCTTCCCTGCATAGCATTCCACATTTAGAACACACCCATTGTTCTCAACATACATTCAATCACATCATTCATCGAAGGCAATAGGTTGTCTTCTTCACCAACTTTCTTGGCTCCATACATCAACCAAATTCCAATCTGGTGGAAACCCATCTCTGTTAACTGCCGATTTCATTCTAGTACAACCCATGTCTAGCCTTTGTGAACCTGTCCTAGCCCATCGAACACGACCCTTGGACCTTACATGGTTGCCGGCATGAACGATCTTAGCCTGAGCGTCTCGGCTCAGTGAAGAGAAAATGGAATTCTAAAATGGATTCGACCTGGTGTTATAAAGGGTGAGGTGCCCCGAGTAATTAAACCAGGCGCCCTTAGTAATCTCATTCAGTTGTCAGTCTTGTAAGACTGACGATGCGATTTCCTACATCATTCTCGTTGTACTGTCAGTCCTGAGGAACCGACAGGCGTAGCTTTTCGTTTCGCCCATAACTTCATCATACGACATCGGATTGGCCTCATTCTTTCGCCATTGGTTTCATCTTCTCGTCCTCTACACAATGAAAAGTAGAAATCTTGTATTTGAACGAGTTCCACTTCCTTTTTGCCCCAATGACTCCAAAACACCTATAAAACTCAAATTCACACATAAGATACATAATTCACATGAAAAATAGCAAAGAAAGCATAAACTCTTCATAGAAAATTAGGTGTTTTAGACACCTATCATGTACCAAGCCCTGAAGGGCCTGACCTATGTGTGACTTTGTGAGGTTAGAAAATAAGCAGAATTTGTATGCATAGTTGGTGCTTATATATAATCTCTGAAGCAAAAAATAGATTATATATATTTTAGTGCGATTTATACCTTACACTATGATAATTTTTACGGTTATTACGATAACAAAATTCTACAAATTAAGATTAAAATATTTGAGGAAACTAAATTTGAACAAAGTTTACAAGGAAAAGATGTCTTAATAAGATATTAGTAAGACCACATGTGCGGTGCAATGCTTCAATTTGATTATTTTAACAATACCAAACTTCAAAATAATTAAGAAGCCATTTAAGAAGCCACTCTTATAAACTTTGTATTCATGCGTGCAATTGAAGGAGACGAAGAACAAATACTGGAAGCTTTACTTTCTTATATTGTGATTTCATATTTGGTCACTACATCTTGTTTTCCATCTTGACATCGTCTATGCACATTTCACTTAGAAATAAAGTAAACTAATTTTGCTGTTTTATGTGTTTTAAATCGGGTACATGGAGGTAGTAAGGCCACCTTAGCCGAACAACTAATATGAGGGATTTATGAGATTTCATAAGTTTGAACTTGAAATGGTAGTGCTGACCATATCGATGCCTGTGATTAAAGTATCTAGTCTAGGTAATAGGACCGATTTGAAATACAATATATATCTAGGGGTGCCTTGTATTGTCTCAACATTCAGGTATCACTTTTGTGATTGGTATACTAGTTGTGGTATCCGAGCAATTAAAATTGTACTGAGATTTTACATGAATTCAGCCGCCCCAGTTGTCCATCTACAGAAAAACCTGTTCTTACTTTCTTTATGTCAAGATATGTTCACAGACGTTTAATTTTGCAGACTCTTGATAAATCTCCACCGCGAGGTTGTGACGCCCCATTTACTAAACCTGCTTAGCTAATAGGTTTACAAGGTAAATGAAGCATCAATTCCAGATCAATGATTTAAGAATCATCAAGAATACATAGCACAATTTGGATAACTTTTCCTATGTAAGTGGCGGTCCATATTGGTTGTCCCATTATATAAACCTACCGCTCATAGATAATCTCAGGTGATATCACCGGTATGCCCGTATGAATTGTTAGGGCCAGGGGCCTCCTTTGCCAGACCTAACATCCTCCTCCTATTCGTTTCTCTTCTTTATGCTTCTCAGATCAATCGATTCACCTCCCCATCTCTCTACATTTCCCATTTTCACTCTGCAACATCTTTCCGTTCACCTCCTTCATATCACGCGTTCTAAAATATGATTCTCTGGATTTTAGGGGTTTTTGGTTTTGATTACAGTTGGGAGATTCGATTGTTCATGTTTGGGTAGGAGAATTTGGGATTGAAATTAATAATAACATAATAATATCTCCAGGTTTCCAAGAAATTGCAGGTTGCAGGCTTGCAGCAATGGTCTAGAAAACTAGAGATTTCTTTATGAAAAAGTTGCAACTTTTGTTGCTTAAGATTTTGCTCAAGAAGAAGATGGTGATGAAATTGAGACTCCTGGTGGAGATTAAGGGATTGTGGAGGGGAAGTAGTGAGTTTATAATGAACCTTCATAAGATGCTAAACTCTATGTTGGGAATTTAGCTTATGTGATATTGATAGGGAGAGATTAGCTAATCTTTTGACCAAGATGGTGTTGCCGAGGTATAAATTTTCTACTTTATATGTTTATTAGATTCGGATGTATAAATTTTATACTTTATAAATTTTCTAGTTTATAAATTTCGCAAGGAAATGCTCTAAGAATAACATTTCGCATCTGGATGCAGATTGGCAGGACGACATCCCAAAAGCTGAAATGATAATTGCTAAAAAAAAACTCAGGAAAATCATGAAGAAGCACCGAGAGAAGAAGTGACCAAGTTTTCCGAGTTGAGCTTTCTAATGTTTCTAAAAAGTATGGCTTCATGAACTTAACCATATCTATAGGAAGAGCCAGTGACGAAGCCAAATTAGATGCTACGCCAAATAAGGCAGAATAGTAATGGCAATTATTGGAATATTAGAGTGTATCACACATAGATAGCCGAGGTTAGAGTGTATTAGAGTGTATCACAACATCTTAACCTCGGCGATCTATGTGATACACTCTAATATTCCAGTAGCAATTATACAAATAAACAAATGAAATTCCCTTCGAACACCAATCAGTAGAGTAAAACATCGAGATCGGCATTAACAGATGAGAAGGATAAACATCATGGAAACCAAATGTTGTTTCCAAGCTCAGTTTTCAATGATAAAAATATAGATCTAATAAAACATCTTTGGAAATGAGTCCGACACTAGGACTGACTAATAAATCCAAGAGATAGACAAGAGCCAAGCCAAATCGAAAAGTCAGGTGAGATGCAAGATACAATAAAATAGAATAGAAAAATAAACCAACCAATGACCTCAAATCTGACAAGTCTGTAATCCCAGCAATGATACATCTACCGGGGAGGGGAATCCCGTGAGATCACCGCGTCTCACGTGTTTTTGGATCCCACAGGGGTAAACAACACCCCCTTATAAATCTTTGTGGTGGGTCTCGGGGCTGTGAGACGCGGGATTTTTCCCGGTACCCAGCCCCGGTATGTGTAGCATCATTCGTCCGAAATCACACGACTGACCAGAAAATGATACTCTCACCAATAAACATTAAGAAGCCCAACCCTTTTATGACACGTTTTTCTTATTTTTTATTGGTATAAATTTTGTTTGCATAAACCACCGAGAAATGTGCAATGAGCTGATTTTTGAGAGTAAATGATCAAGAAGCTGGTCCAGTCCTCATATCATGTTGTGTTGTTTGCACTTCTATATGAAGAAAAATGTTTGAAAAGTGAGATTGGGGAAATTGAACTCAATTAAGTTGAATTCGACTCACACCGTCAATATCACAACTCACAATGAACTCACTCGGTTTTCTTCATTGGTTTTCTATGTGTAGCGTCTTTAATCGCTGTACAAAGATTTCTTCTTGTGTAGTGTATTCGAAAAACGGTTCTAAAAAGCCTTAGACTAGGAATATTCACGAGCTGAGTGCATTCTCTTTATACTTCATTCTCGTTTCTCATTTAAATGTATAGTTTTCCATCTACAATAATGAAGCATTTCATTTCATTTCATTCATGTCTTGCTGATCAGTTTGGTAATATTTTTTTTTGGGATTAGGCCCTGTATTGGCGAAATCATGACAAACAAACAAATAGAATACGATCACAAATGAAACAATGATATGTTTTCATTATTATAGAAATTTTATGCAGCTGTTATGTCATTGGTAAACGCGGGTACCGATACTAACGAGCGGGTACCAATTCATGTAAAATAGAATAATCCCGACCAATATGGATCTCTAGATTAGTACCCTTGTTCAGCGATCATGCAAAAAAAAAAAAAAAAAAAAGGATTGTACACATCAATAATTCTCAGGGCAAAACATATACACTTTAAGAAATTCTCTGTCGGGTTTTAGCAATGTTTGTAAAGATTTTTAGTAATGGCTTTAGCCTTTAGGGGTTTTGCTTGGTTTATAAGTTCTTTAAGCCTTTTCTTGCTTACTTCGAGCAAGCACTCAGTATACCTTTCAAGTTTGCTGATCAGAAAAATAAGTAAGTCACGGACTCGTGGTCAAAGATTGGTTGCCCTAAATGAATTAGCTTTTCCAACTTCTCCAACCTCAAGTGTAAAGAATGTGTGAGAATAAATAAACTTGGCAAAACTTTTAGGGTTCAGGAAAGGAAAGTCCTTATAATAGTACTGTAAATCCTATCCATTTTCTTTTCATTTCTGTGCCGTCAAACACCCAATATCTACCTGGTCTCGATCTCCTCGATAATCCAAAAACACTTTCGATTTCATCCTTTTTTCCGTTAAATCAAGGATGCTGTCCACGTTGATCTTTTGGGGGATTTTAAATCAAGGATGTCTGGCTGTCATAATGACTTATCCTCTCAAAAACACACTAGAAGTAAGTGGTTTCAAATAAATGGAAGATGTTGTATTTCATGTTAATAGGAACTGAAGCTTCTGGGACTTTCTCAAGTGATAACCCTTCAAAGGTATATATATACTGATGGGGTTCATGATTATGGAAATCTCAATTTATTTTGGGGGAATTTTTGCTTCAATTTTTACAGCTTTGATTATTAACTTACCGAGTGATTTTAATTTTTTGCAGCTATTAACTTCTATTAACTTACTGAGTGATGTTAGAATGTTTAATCTTTTGTTATTAATTAAGATGAAGAAAATGCTGTTTGTGTGTTAAATCAATGGAGTTTGTTAAATATCTTGAAATATGTGATAGGTTTTTTAGGAGGATGTTTCTCCCGTTTCCAATTATTTTGACCTCCCCCTTATAGTCATCGGTTGCAATTTTTCTTGCAGGTATCGTTTCAATATATGGTGGATTGTTTAGCTGATAAAAATCAAGACTAAAGAAACTCTGAGACATATCCGGCTTGAACTCAGGAATAGAATGAAAGAAATGGTTAGCAGACATATCCGTAAGAAAGTAGATGAATTGAAGTCAGCCTTGGAGAAAGCCAGATATAACTAAGAATCTCTGACTACCATAATTTGGTATTCGTAAGACATATGAACATTGTTTGCCACTCTTGTATAGCAACTTGTCGTTGGAGAAAATTCTGATTCAATTCTCACAGGAGTCGATGAAGTGGAAGATCAAGTTGTGGATGAGCGATGGAAGACAAGAATGAGAAGAAGGATGAAATAGATCTTTCAGTAAACATAAAATTGGACTGGTGTTGAGGTCATGCCATATTGTTGAAAGCCCCTTGGGGTTAGAACTAAGTCACAACAGCTGAGCAAAAGCTCCAAAACATATGCACTTTTGATGTAGCATTTTCTTAAGTCATTGTTGTTGGATCAGTTCTCTAATGTTAATATTTTTGATAATTGGTCATCCTTGTCGTTTTTGAGTGCTTAAACCAAGTAATTAATACGCTAGACCATCTGATGACACTTCTTGATTTCAATATGAGTGTTAAAAATATGTTGTCCAAGATTCTTATGCTTTAAGGGTGATGGCTTCGCATTGGGGTCTCTTGCGTGCATTTTATGGAGCTTGTGGGAGGCTAGATATAAACTTTTGTTTGAAGGTCGGGCAACGGAAGAATCTTCAACTTCTCAGGCGACAATTCAGGTTATTACCCCGTTGGTCTCCTCCTCCGGACAGTTCAGTATTCTGATTTTATGCAGCTTCAATTTAAAGATCGGCTAGATGCAGCTTCAATTTAAAGACGGCAACAAAAGCGTAAATTGCAGCTCAGGGGAGAGAAATGCAAATAGGGAGCATGTAAAAACTGAAGGCAGAGAGCAAACCACATACCTATAACTATAAAATTAAAAAGAATCACTAAATTGGCAGCTCTAAGTTACCAGTTAAATAGGAATGACTTCCCGAATGGAACAAATTCAGAAACAACAAAACCAGGAGATATTAAAGCAAGTGTTAACAGCTTCAAGATAAAGATGTAATATTTACAACATAAAAAAACTAGTCTGCACCAATATAACTCTTATTAACAAGCATATAGAGTTTCTATTTGTGCATAGATAGCTTGATGAAATGAAGAAAACAAAAGTAGCAACAGCAAAAAGTTTACCAACAAAGAATCACCAACGCACTCCCACATATAATGATATAAATGTAACAATGTGTAACCTCAATTAAAATATTTGCCTGGTCATAAAATTATCTCTATAAGGATGAAATACGGGGAGATATCTGCGTAAATAGCTCTAAGATATAAAGAGATAACAACATTTGAAATTGATATGAACCTATGTAAGTTTTCTTTATAGGTAATTGGCAAGCATTATTATTTTATTCTAATCCAATGTTCAAAGCACCAAAATACGTATGTAATGTAACTATCAAAAGAAACAAACTTACAACATTTATAGATCTAAACTGAATGTTTGTAGCAGCAAGTAAGGTCTACAAAGAATACACCCTCCAACAGATTCCAAAATAAAATAGCAAATTTCTCTAACAAGTAGCACTGCTTAATTGATCTAACAAGTTGATTCCAAAGAATAATTCCTGCACTAATACTTGTAATAGTAAATCCAAACTGAACACTTGTAATAGTCAATAAGATCTGCAACGGAAATCTTCTCTAACAATTGAAATGGTATGTTCACAAGAGAAAGTTACAAATACATACAGCACTACCAGAATCAGAAATGAAAACACCGTGAAATTTTTTCCTAACTAAAACCAATTGGAAACTGTGAGAAACTTAAAAAATCTCTAAATCAATGATCACCAATACAACAGTTACATGCCACTGGCCCAAACCCCCTACACAATTAAGTTTGTAAGGTCGGAATTCCATTCCTTACCGAATCTATTTCTCTATTTTTTTTTTTTCATTAAAAGACGGTGCGTAGATGCAGATAAGACAGACCTGGTGTTTCTCCATACAAAGGAAAATCTGGTGATATCTCCCTCATAGATACAAGACCATCTGCATAGAAGAACCACAAACATGAATGTCAATATTGTGGGCTAAGACAAGAATGAAAATATCAAACACCACCATCATTTTATAGATCTTACCTTATGAGAAGGGGACTAACAATTTAGATTTGAGAGGATAAGTCATTATGACGGCAAATTCAATGATCTGTGACTCTCTTCTTTTTGATTTCCAGCATGCTATGTGTAAACCCCCATCTGATTATGGAATCGGCAAGAAGAACTACTCCGGATACTGGTTTTGCCGCCTCACTCACTCACACCGCCAACCTCCACTCTCACTCAATATCTACAAAACTATTAGGTTTTGGTTCATTTATAAGGGGAATATGAGATTTTCTTGGAATACCCTTTATCTAACCCTACGGCTAGGCAAGTGAGCAAACATCTTTCTGGAGAGTATCTTAAATTGATTTGTGTTGTTATTCTACTCAAAAACAGTATATGCCAGTATTATTCTCACTGATAGCTTTTTGATATCTCCCAATCAATACCTTGGCGAAATAGTAGATAGACACATCTAAGGAGGAGGAGAAAGCAACCATGTTTCACTACAATGGTTGTGCCTAGCATACTAGCAAGACTATGGGCAACTTTATTTCCCTTTTGTGTTGCTGTACACTGAACCAGAATTTAAGCAAAATGTTTGGGAGCCTAAGAATTTCGAATATGATTGATGTACCTGAACTGAATTGAAGCAAACCGTTTGGCGAGCCCAAGAATTTCGAATATGATAGGGTCGATCTTCCAAGGAGGGGATGAGTTAGCGGAGTTGAGCAGGTTCACTACTAACTAGAGTCACCTTCGATGGTATACTGTCCCGTGCCAATTTTCTTTGCAAAATTCACAGCTGCTAAAAATCTTGAGATTCGGCGCAAAAAAAGGGGGGGCGGAAGGGAGGAGACCAGGCTTGAGACTGACTTATGTTGTTCTGAACAAATGACCTTGAGTATCAGTGAATTTAAAGCTTGGGGCATTGCAGTAATTCTTGTGCGAGGTTGAAGCCTCGTAGAGGACTTGGGGGCATAGTTTTCCGAAATGTTATTCCCGATTAGGTTGCAGTTTTCAGTTTGTTCGTAGTCATAAGTGCCTTTCACGGCATAAATCTTGGCAAACTAAGATTATAAAAATTACGACCCGTTATTCCCAGGACAAAAGGGGAAGAAAGAACTAAAAAAGGACTAGTGCTTTACAACTATCACGTTAGAAAGGATATCTTGGTGAGTAACAAGTACTCAAACAATTAGAAATTATGGAATCATTCTCATTACGAGAAGACAATTAGACAGAAATCTTAGGTTAGCCGTGAGCAAGAGCTGCAAGACCGCACTTATATCGAATACTATAATATGATTTCAAAAACTCACTATTATAGCTAGATCTATAAGCCTTCACTTACATCAAAGACTGCATGCAACATTGATTCCAAAAATAAAAGCAAGTTAAATCCTTTGATAGGAAAAATCAATACAAGAAAAATTGTGATTCTTGATGGTGCTTTGAAACATCCGGACTTTACATTGCGGTGATGTTTGGATGCTTGTTGCCTATTGAAACTTAAACAAGGCAAGCCATAGATAAATACACCTCAGGAGCATATGCTCAAAGTAGCATGCATTTTAGGATGTCATTGTGACTAAACAAGCTGCAATTAACAACATGAAAAAGTCAAGATTACTAATTAAACAGTTACGGAGAGAAAGCAAAATAGTAGCATAAAACATAACGCACGGTAAATTGATAGGGTCAAGCGAGGGTGTTTGACAAAAAAAAAAAAAAATACCATTGACAAAGGATCAAGGCTTTCCACCATTTCTTGAACCATGGGCACGAAGCATGGCTACTCGGGTTGAGTGCACGACATACATTGCATCCCTTCTACAGATGCAGCTCAGAATTGATGTAAAAGATAGAAAAAACGAAACCCATACACAAGACCAAAAATCACTAACAAATTTCACTCGCATTTTTTAGTTGTTCAACAAACCAAAAATCACAAACACACTCCCACACAACAATTTAAGCAACCAAGTATCTGTCTGGAAATATTTTCCTGCTCATAGTGTTCTGTAAATATGAATTGACGTCGGGAACAGAACTAATTCAACGACAAAATAACAGGGATATCTGCATATATATATATAGGAAACAGTATACAACATTCAAAGAAGACCTGCTAGAAACAACTTTATACCATGATACAATGCCCATTATCTGCCACATTGTAGTTTGCCGCAGCCAATGGAAGCCTAACCAAATTGCAACACAACATGTTTGAATCCTCTTACCATGATAATAGTGAAAAAAAAATCATTACCAAATTTTACTTGCATTTTAAGAAATTGAACCCAAAAATTAGCACACTCCGATACAACATTTAGGCGGAAGTAAGATGCAAGTAATCAATTAATGAAGATCCGACTGATAAGCAGTTCCAACTAATAGCTATAAGTAATATTCCCGTTATTACCAACAACTGTAATCAGAGATTTTATCAAACTAAAATTAAATCTAAACAGAAGTAAGGTAAACAAAAGTCAGATACGCGTAATCATAAGAGTTAATTGCTTTCAATAGAGGTGTAAATTGGGCTGTGCCCGGACGAAAGCCACCATTACCTGACAAAGACGCTAAAATTTGTTCATTGACCAAGACGTGACTTAGCCCAAAGACGGCCACAAAGACGTTAGTTAAATGGGACGTCTTTAGGTTTGACTAATTGGCACAGTAGCATGACCCAGCCCGCGGCACGGATAAGCACGTGGCTGACCAGCCGATAAAGACGTTAAGAGAGCACGTCATAACATGTACAAATACACCATATAACAAGGCATAATACATCACATTTTTGTATATTTCACAAAAGAGTCACTATTCTAACTAGTTTTTAACATTTTATGTTGGCTTATTTATAACAACACATATAATACCTTAATATTCGAAAATATATTTCAATATCGTTGTTATAATGTCGTCACCTATATTTAACTAGAACATTAATTTACATGACAATAATCCAATTTTATATTTGATGGGCTATTTCTTTTTATTGAATAAACTTGTTAATTTTACTTGAAATAATTTCAAATGATATGTTGTCTAATTAAATTCTTGTGATAATGTCCCGGCTTAATGTATACATTAAGTGATTTCAAATTGTTTATAGCACGTGTGCGGCAAGACACAGACAAAGACGGAAAGACGTTTATTCGTGTCTTGTGCCCGTTTATCTTTCTTTGCCTAGCTTTTGACTAGTAAAGCACAAAGACGGCACAACACGCGTTTAAATCGTTGGCACAAGACAAAGACGGCACATGGCACGTGAAGCACGCGACTGTTGCCGCCGTGGTCATCTTGAGCGGCACGTTTTACACCTCTAGTACATCAATGCCACTTTATGGAAATCAAAGACTAGCCTTATAATATTTCTTTCAAACTAACAACATTTACGGATGAAAGTAAATCTAAATTAAACATTTGAACAATTTTAAGATCTTAAAAAGATCAGTTTGGAGCTTACAATTCAAATGTCGGACAAAATTTTCTATGGGGACTCAGAAATTTCAAAGTTACCTCTTTTTCTTGTCCGAGACTTCAAATTTCAGCAATTCTGTTTCATCAAAAGTGAAAATCCCCCAATACATATATCAAAGTTTAAGACAACCCTACTTGCTCAATCTGATGATTATCCTGTTTGATTTGATAAACCATGAAATACCAATTTCATAAATTTCCAAAGTTACTGATGAAATTGAACATCTGAAAATAGGCATTCCAAGTATCTCCCTCTTTGATCTTCATCAGGCAAGGTATCTGTAAACCAAAACTCCAACCATGACACATCTGATCCGGGAAAACGGATAGCTCTTTATTTGTTTTACCCCACGGCGGCCTCAGTAGTCTCCACTCTAACTGAAATTTTAGGGTTTAGTTCATACTTCATATATGTACTGGAGTTTCTTCAATTTACTAGAATGCCCTTCAACTATTTCCGGTGACAATTCGGATCATAAGACAACGGACACAAAAAGGTTTCCACAAAATTGGTTAAAAAGACCAAAATCAAAATTTTCTGGGTGAAAAGGACAGTTAGATTTAGATACTGTTTAAATGGAAAAAAATTTAAAAATAGGCGGATGTAAAACTTTTCATCCCGTCCATTTTCAAATATTTTTTCTTATTTTTATTTTACACAGGATGCATCCAGCTTTCATCCTTGCTATTTTTTAAGTTTAAGCGGGATGAATCCAGCTTTCATCCTGCCTATTTTTCTTTGTCCATTTCACCCATAAAATTTTTTACTCGTCTATTTGAACCGTGTTTTAATTTTTTTTGGACAAATGACCCATTTTCCGAAAGGTTTCCCCTCTGATACAAAACTTAACTCATGACACCTGACATCCGTTTTCGTTTTTGCTAGAAAAAGCCCCAATTTCGGAATAATTTAATACTCCCTCTGTTTTTGGAAAAGTGATACTTTCACTTTTTCATTTTAGCCAAAAAAATATGCCAAATTGAAAAAGTAAAAATATCTTTTCTTCCCAAAAACAGAGGGAGTAATTTAAATGGCTATGGATGAACTTGATAGGTGGTCGAACGATCAAATATTGAACCTTTTATTGGCGTGGCTGATTACTTGTTCGGATTAGGAATGTGCCTAACTTCATAAACACTTTAATGAGAATGTGACATTGTTAATTTTGGATGTTTTATTTTTCATTATTTATTTATTTTTGATTTTGTCTTGGTAGTTGTTTTCTTAGTCCTTTTTAAAATGCTGTGAAAAATAGTTAAGTTAGCGATGAAAATCACACTCTCTCCATACCACATATATAGGCGGAGGGACCAATTTTTTTAGATTAAGAAAATCATCTTGAATTCATCATTTTTCATGTTTTTTTTTTTGTTTTACCCTTTATCCTATGATTAACACAATTTTATATGTACAATAAGGGTATTTGTGAGAAAATTCATCTTGAAAATAGACTCCGCCTATCTAATGGTACAAAGAGAATTCAAAATTCCGCCTATATAATAGGCACGGAGGGAGTATTTGTTATTAATCTACGAGAAATAGATTCATACAGTATGTAGAATCTGTCATTGTGCAGTGTACTCTTTTGAGTCACCTAATTCTGCACAGCCCGTGTGTGCAAACCACACCAAAATTGCATTTCAAATTCGTCTCACCGTTTATTGGGAGTGGTCCCAGTGGGCTTCTTGGAGGACAACATGGGACAGTTTTTGTGAGGGCTTGTGGACGGTTTTTTTCTTTGAGGATTTTTATACAGTCTGTTTGGACTTTTTGATTCCCATCTAACTTGGGTGCTCAAAACTTTGACATGTGTCGGACTGCCTATATTGGAATCACTTTATCTCCGAAATGTATTTTTGGTTCAAGTTAGAGCTGGCAATCAAGCCGAAACCCGCAGATAAACCCGTACCCGTCCCGTGGAAAACCCTAACCCGCTTGGCCGGGTTATAAACAAGCCAAAGTTAGGGTTACGTAAATGGTGGCTTGTTAGTAAACGGGTTAACTGTGCCCGGGTTTGTAAACCCGCAGGAAAACCCGTAAACCCGTGTACATTTAATTTTTCCGTTGGATTATCAATACTTAATCCTATCCCTACGTTATAGATATAAAAACACAAAACCCTAGCATATCATTTCTTCTTCCTCTTTCTTCTTCCTTCTTTCTCCCTCTTCTCCCTATTGCGACTCTGCCTCGATCTCCTCCTCGGTTCACCTGGCTATCGATTAAGTTTCTTCATTGTTGTTTCACTAAGTTTCCTTCACAAGCGGGTATTACCACTTTTTCTTACTTTTTATGATTATTTTGCTTTTAGTGATGATATTGTAAAATTTAGGGTTCAATTCAAGCGAGGATTAACAGTGGTGTTTTGATGGGTTTAGAGGAATTAAAGGGTTCTTTGATTTCATACAAAGAAATTTAGTATATAAAGAAAAAGTAATTTAGGGTTCTTTGATTTCATAACTAATTCTTCATAAAATTGATTATGAATAGAGGATTTAAAGGATGGGTGTTGATTTGGATGGATGTTTTGATTAGTGCTTGACTCCGGTTATGTGATTGTGGTGAGATTTTATGCAGTGACTCAAACTATGTGCTTTTAACTAGGATTTGCTTATTTATGTGATTGTGCTTAGTGCAAGCAATTGTCTCAAAGCCAGTAGCCATGATTCCATGAAAATGTTAGGTTTTATTTTAATTAGGGCATCTACGATTGGTTCTTTACATTTTCATTCATCTCTAGATTCTCTACCGATTGTATGCTTTGTTTGGCAACACCTCCTAGTGAATAGTGTGTGTGAATTGTGCTTTGGTTTTTAAGACTTAAATTGTGTTTGTAAAATTCAATAATGGAGCATAAAATGTTGATGTACTACATGCTTGATCTGGTTTCATGAATCATCTATTCAAGATAATAATGTTTATGGTGGATAACCGGATATCATCTTCTTCTTGTGCTCACCGTTTGTGTGTGAATTGTGATAATGATACTATGGTGTGAGTCTCGTGACTCACCAATTGAGTGTGGGATGCAAGTAAGTAGTGTACTTGATTTTTGAGTATTTAACCTATTCTTGTGGCTCCATCCAGGTTCCCAGGATGTCAAGTGTACAAGAACAAGACCATTATAACGATGTTATGAGTAGTGACTATGAGGATGATGATGTTGAGATGCTAGATTCTCAGGAATGACTCTGCTGAAACATTGGTTGTGCCTACACCGCCGCTTGAAAAGAAACATAAACTTAGATCTGATGTTTGGGAATATTTTAATCTCGTTAAATATGATGATGGAACATTCAAGGAAGTGTGCAAGGCTTGTAATAATGGATATAAATATGATAGCAAGAAAGGTGGAACCTCATCTATTGAATAGGCATAAGTGCTCTAAGGTCAGTCTAAGGACATAGGGCAAATGATGTTATCTGGAAAGAATGGGCAGTTGTCTTCCACAGACGCAAAATTGATCGACGAAATTGCTAGATCTTTTTCATCATCAATCATTAGCAAGAAATGTCCCATTTGCTTTGGTAAGTGGAAAAAATTTAGGAACATATGTGCTTATTTAAATGAGGATGCCAAACCAATATCAAGGAATACTGGGAAAGCCGATATTGTCGAAAAACATAAAGCACGAAAAGAAGGCATTCGAAACATATTGAAACTTGTTCCAGGTACGATTTTGTTCAGAATTTCAAATCCTGCTTACCCACACCATATGTTTTGTTTTGCACTTTTATGTACGAATAATTGATCATGATAAGATGTGTGCTGATGTGTATGACTTATACTTACAGGTAAGTGTGTCTAACATCCGACATGTGGACTTCGTTACGACTACGGGGTACATAAGCTTAACTGTGCACTTTCTTGATCATAATTGGGAGTTGAAGAAGTATCTTCCGAATTTTTGTGAACTTCCAAAGACCTTATACAGTGAAGCACTTACTTTAGATCTTTTTATTTTATGTGCATGTCATATTTTATTTAAGTCTGGGTTCCGTTGAGAAAGCTGCGTCTTTGATCGACACCATACCTCAGCTAGTAGTGGTGAATACAAAGATTACTTAGTTGCTAGTGTTCGATTTTTCTTTTATAAAACTTTTGGAGATAATTTACTGATGTGGTTGCTCTGTTGTAGATTAAAGCTTATGATTTCATTGTTGAAGTATGGTGAAGTACTTAATTGGGAGTTTAACTTTTCCCTTTCCACTATGTCATACAGTGGAACGCATTTCCGACAAGCTATTTGCAATGATAGAAGATTGGGGAATTGAAGACAAAGTATCCAACATCACCTTGGATAATCTGCAAATAACGGAGCTTGTGCTAGAATTATGCGAGAGTAGACTTGTTGCAAAGAAGATTCCATTTAACAAGGGAAAATACTTTCATGTGCGTTGTTGTGCTAACATCTTAGCTCTTATTGTAAAAGATGGACTTGTGAAGATTGATCCAGTTGTGCTTAAGATAAGACAGTCAGTGAAGTCCTTAAAAAGTCCCAAGTAAGAAAACAAAAGTTCTTGGACATTGTTGATGCTTTAGGTATGTCTGGAATAAGAAGGGTATCCACAAGATGTGAAGACCGGTGGGTTTCCACTTTCCAATTTTCTTTTGTTATACAGTTAGAGAATTGTATTCCTTCTTTTCGTTTTACTTTTCTTGACATTGTTGGTACTCACGTAATGTTTGTTTTGTACTACAGATGGAATCCAACTTATCTTATGTTAGACAGTTATCTTTTTTATAAAAGTGTTTTCCTTCATTTGAAGGAGGTGGATCAAGACTATAAAGACTGTCCAACCGATGAAGAATGAGAGCAAATTGAAGTTATCACAAAGTTTCTCAAGACGTTTTATGATCTCACAACTTTATTTTAGAGTAGTAAGTATCCTACTTCAAATCTATATTTTGAAGGAGTTTGTCAAGTTCAAGTCTTACTAAAAAAAGAAAGCACAAATGAAATTGAATACATTAGGAACATGGTAAAAGAGATGCAAGAAAAATTTGGATGATTATTGGAAGAACTTGAGTCCTATATTGGCTATGGCACTTGTGTTAGATCCTAGATTGAAACTAAAAGTATCTAAACTTTGCTTACTCCAAGTTGTATCCTAATGTAAGACAATTAGAAAGTAAAGTTGATAATGTGCGTGAAGATATGAAAACTTTATAATGAGTATTACACCTTTTCAAGAGCTTCTGGAACTGGAACTCGTAATTTGGGTATTCAAACTGTGGGAATTTCGCCCATCAAGGAAGTGAGTGGTGCTAGGTAATTTTAAAGCTTACTTATGAAGTACATGCAGTCTTGTATTATTTTTTGTTTTAACCAAGTGCGTTTGTGAAGTTCTTTTATTCTATCTTCTCATAGAAGATAACTAGTACCTTTCACTCACTTCTAACTTCTTGGCTTGTTTCATGCAGGAATATGCACGAGACAGAAAATGGTGGTGATTTGCAATCTGACTTGTCAGAGTTAGATCTATATCTTAGTGAGAAATATGGATGTCAACGAAATCCATCATTCGACATCCTAATGTATTGGAAGGCCGCTTAAACAACGATTTCCAAAGATTTCTTTCAAGAATGGCGGGGGATATGTTGTCAATTCCTATTTCACCCGTCAGCTTCGGAATCTGCATTTAGCATTGGTGGAAGGGTAATTGATCGATTTCGCAGTTCCTTATTACACCTAAATGCTGACGCTGGTGATAACAACTCGTGATTGGGACCAAGGAGTTGGTAAGGTGTGCCTAAGTGGCGCCACAGAAGTCAGTAATATTTCATTTAGTTGAATGTCTAAATTTCATATATATCTTATTAACTTTAATTGTTTTTATCCATGTAGGAAAGAAGATTTGGACGAGGACAATGGGATTATTGGAGAAGTTGTATTAGGATTTGAACTTGGTGCAAGTGGAGGATAGGGGCCATGGGGCGGTGGAGGATGCATGAGTAAGTTCTTATGCGTCTAATTAGTATGCGTTTCTTCAATATAAAGGCGGGGTAAATATGCAAATTCCATGTTTTTGACTTGAATCTTTTCTTTTGTTTGATTTATTTTTGCTTGAAATGACAGATTCATATTGAATAGTTGGAGCAACTCAAAGATAGACATGGAAAATGAGAATGTTTTTTGGACATATAGTTATCACTTATCACAATTAAGTAAGTAATCAAGTCGAAAACCCATGGATAAACCTGTATCCGTCCAGTGAAAACCCTAACCCGGCTTGGCTGGGTTATAAACAAGCCGGGTTAGGGTTACAGAAATGGTGGCTTGTTAGTAAACGGATTAACCCGTGCCCGGCTTGTAAACCCGCAGGAAAACCCGTAAACCCGTGTACATTTAATTTTTACCGATTATCAATACTTAATCCTATCCCTCACGTTATAGATATAAAAACACAAAAACCCTAGCATATCATTTCTTCTTCCTCTTTCTTCTTCCTCTTCTCCCTCTTCTCCAAGGGCTGCACTCCTTCCTCAAAGCTCCTCGCCCACTGCAAATTTGTTGTTTTAAGTTTATTCTGCTTTGCTTTCTAAGTTTCCTTCATGTCGGGTATACGCTTTCTCTTACTTTTTATGATTATTTTGCTTTTAGTGGCAAGATATTGTAAAATTTAGGGTTCAATTCAAGCAGGTGATTAACGGTGGTGTTTGATGGGTTTAGAGGAATTAAAGGGTTCTTTGATTTCATACAAAGAAATTTAGCATGCAAAGAAAAAAAGTAATTTAGGGTTCTTTGATTTCATAACTAATTACTTTGTAAAATTGATTATGAATAGAGGAATTAAAGGATGGGTTTTGATTTGGATGGATGTTTTGATTAGTGCTTGACTGATTTATGTGATTGTGGTGAGATTTTATACAATGAGGCTCAAACTATGTGCTTTTAACTAGGGATTTGCTTATTTATGTGATTGTGCTTAGTGCAAGAAATTGTCTCAAAGCCCGGAGCCATGATTCCATGAAAATGTTAGGTTTTATTTTAATTAGGGCTTGTCTGAGTTGGTTCTTTACATTTTCATTCATCTCTAGATTCTCTACTGATTGTATGCTTTGTTTGGCAACACCTCCAAGTGACTAGTGTGTGTGAATTGTGCTTTGGTTTTTAAGACTTAAATTGTGTTTGTAAAATTCAATAATGGAGCATAAAATGTTGATGTACTACATGCTTCAGTATGGTTTCATGAATCATGTATTCAAGATAATAATGTTTATGGTGGATAACTGGATATCATCTTCTTGTGCTCACCATTTGTGTGTGAATTGTGATAATGATACTATGACTGTGAGTCTGTGACTGTCAATTGAGTGTGGGATGCAAGTAAGTAGTGTACTGATTTTTGAGTATTTGACCTATTCTTGTGGCCCATCCGGGTTCCAGGATGTCAAGTGTACAAGAACAAGACCATTATAACGATGTTATGAGTAGTGACGGTGAGGATGATGATGTTGAGATGCTAGATTCTGTGAATGACTCTGCAATCATAGTTGTGCAGCTAGCTACGATTTGATTGAAAAGAAACATAAACTGAAATATGATGTTTAGGAATATTTTAATCATGTTAAATATGATGATGGAACATTCAAGGAGTGTAAGGCTTGTAATACTGGATATAAATATGATAGCAAGAAAGGTGGAACCTCATCTATGAAAAGGCATAAGTGCTCTAAGCGTCAGTCTAAGGACATAGGGTAGATGATGTTATCTGGAAAGAATGGCCAGCTGTCTTCCCGCGTACGCAAAATTGATCAGATGAAATGCAGAGATCTTTTTTCATCATTAATCATTGCAAGAAATGTCCCATTTGCTTTGGTGGAGTGGAAAGAATTTAGGAACATATGTGCTTATTTAAATGAGGATGCCAAACCAATATCAAGGAATACTGGGAAAGCCGATATTGTCAAAAAAACATAAAGCACGAAAAGAAGGCATTCGAAACATATTGAAACTTGTTCTGTGCGATTTTGTTCAGAATTTCAAATCCTGCTTACCCACACCATATGTTTTGTTTTGCACTTTTATGTATGAGTAATTGATCATGATAAGATGTGCTGATGTGTATGACTTATCCTTACAGGTAAGGTGTGTCTAACATCCGACATGTGGACTTCACATTACTACTATGTGGTACATAAGTTTAACTGCACTTTCTTGATCATAATTGGGAGTTGAAGAAGTATCTTCTGAATTTTTGTGAACTTCCATCACCTCATAGGTGAAGCACTTACTTTAGATCTTTTTATTTTATGTGCATGTAATATTTTATTTAAGTCTCGGTTACGAGAAGCTCGATTTGATCAAAGACCATACCTAGAGCTAGCAGTAGAATAAAGTACTACTTAGTTGCTAGTGTTCTCGATTTTTCTTTTATAAAACTTTTAGAGATAATTTACTTGATGTTGTTGTTGTTGTAGATTAAAAACTTATGATTTCATTGTTGAAGTATGGTGAAGTACTTAATTGGGAGTTTAACTTTCCCTTTCCACTATGTCAATGCTGTGTGAACGCCTTCACGATGTAAGCTATTTTGCAATGATAGAAGATTGGGGAATTGAAGACAAAGTATCCAACATCACCTTGGATAATGCTAATAACTAGAGCTTGTGCTAGAATTATGCAGAGTAGACTTGTTGCAAAGAAGATTCTGTTTAACAAGGAAAATACTTTCATGTGCGTTGTTGTGCTAACATCTTAGCTCTTATTGTAAAAAGATGGACTTGTGAAGATTGATCCAGTGTGTTAAGATAAGACAATCAAATCCCTTAAAAAGTCCCAAGTAAGAAAACAAAAGTTCTTGGACATTGTTGATGCTTTAGGTATGTCTGGAATAAGAAGGGGTATTCGTCAAGATGTGAAGACCAGGTGGGTTTCCACTTTCCAATTTTATTTTGTTATACAGTTAGAGAATTGCATTCCTTCTTTTCGTGTTACTTTTCTTGACATTGTTGGTACTCACAGAATGTTTGTTTTGTACTACGTATGGAATTCAACTTATCTTATGTTATACTGATTGTCTTCTTTATAAAAGTGTTTTCCTTCATTTGAAGGAGGTGGATCTGAACTATAAAGACTGTCCAACTAATGAAGAATGGGAACAAATTGAAGTTGTCACAAAGTTTCTCAAGACGTTTTATGATCTCACAACTTTATTTTCTGTAGTAAGTATCCTACTTCAAATCTATATTTTGAAGGAGTTTGTCAAGTTCAAGTCTTACTAAAAAAAGAAAGCACAAATGAAATTGAATACATTAGGAACATGGTAAAAGAGATGCAAGAAAAATTTGACAGCTATTGGAAGAACTTGAGTCCCAGGGTTGGCTATGGCACTTGTGTTAGATCCTAGATTGAAATCAGCAGATTCTTAAACTTTGCTTTACTCCAAGTTGTATCCTAATGTAAGACAATTAGAAAGTAAAGTTGATAATGTGCGTGAAGATATGAAAAAACTTTATAATGAGTATTACACCTTTTCAAGAGCTTCTGGAACTGGAACTCATAATTTGGGTATTCAAACTGGTGGGAATGCTGCTCATCAAGGAAGTGAGTGGTGCTAGGTAATTTTAAAGCTTACTTATGAAGTACATGCAGTCTTGTATTATTTTTTGTTTTAACCAAGTGCGTTTGTGAAGTTCTTTTATTCTATCTTCTCATAAAAGATAACTAGTACCTTGCACTCACTTCTAACTTCTGGCTTGTTTCATGCAGGAATATGCTGCAGCACAGGAAAATGGTGGTGATTTGCAATCTGACTTGTCAGAGTTAGATCTATATCTTAGTGAGAAATATGGATGTCAACGAAATCCATCATTCGACATCCTAATGTATTGGAAAGGCCAGGAACAACGATTTCCAGTACTTTCAAGAATGGCGGGGGATATCTTGTCAATTCCTATTTCAACCAATGCGACCGAATCTGCATTTAGCATTGGTGGAAGGGTAATTGATCGATTTGCAGCCTCCTTATTACACCAAATGCCGAGGCGGTGATAACAACTTGTGATTGGGACCAAGGAGTTGGTAAGTGTGCCTAAGTGGCGCCGCGTAAGTCAGTCATATTTCATTTAGTTGAATGTCTAAATTTCATATATATCTTATTAACTTTAATTGTTTTTATCCATGTAGGAAAAGAAGATTTGGACGAGGACAATGGGATTATTGGTGAAGATGTATTAGGATTTGAACTTGGTGCAGTGGAGGATAGGGGCCATGGGGCAGTGGAGGATGGCGAAGTAAGTTCTTATGCGTCTAATTAGTATGCGTACTTCTTCAATATAAAGCGGGGTAAATATGCAAATTCCATGTTTTTGACTTGAATCTTTTCTTTTGTTTGATTTATTTTTGCTTGAAATGACAGATTCATATTGAATAGTTGGAGCAACTCAAAGATAGGCATGGAAAATGAGAATATTTTTTGGACAGATAGTTATCACTTATCACAGTTAGAACTGGAAATCAAGCCGAAACCCGCGGATAAACCCGTACCCGTCCCGTGAAAACCCTAACCCGGCTTGGCTGGGTTATAAACAAGCCGGGTTAGGGTTATAGAAATGGTGGCTTGTTAGTAAACGGATTAACCCGTGCCCGGCTTGTAAACCCGCAGGAAAACCCGTAAACCCGTGTACATTTAATTTTTACCGTTGGATTATCAATACTTAATCCTATCCCTACGTTATAGATATAAAAACACCAAAACCCTAGCATATCATTTCTTCATCTTTCTCCCTCTTCTCACGCGGCTGCGACTCCTTCCTCAGTCCTCCTCAGTTCACCTGCGGCTGTTGATTAAGTTTCTGTTGCTGCTGCTGCTAAGTTTCCTTCACAAGCTGGTATACACAGTTTTCTCTTACTTTTTATGATTATTTTGCTTTTAGTGACAGCATATTGTAAAATTTAGGATTCAATTCAAGCAGATGATTAACAGTGGTGTTTTGATGGTTTTAGAGTAATTAAAGGGTTCTTTGATTTCAAACAAAGAAATTTAGCATACAAAGAAAAAAAAGTAATTTAGGGTTCTTTGATTTCATAACTAATTCATCAGTAAAATTAATTATGAATAGAGGAATTAAAGGATGGGTTTTGATTTGGATGGATGTTTTGATTAGTGCTTGACTGATTTATGTGATTGTGGTGAGATTTTATACCAATGAGGCTCAAACTATGTGCTTTTAACTAGGGATTTGCTTATTTATGTGATTGTGCTTAGTGCAAGCAATTGTCTCAAAGCCAGTAGCCATGATTCCATGAAAATGTTAGGTTTTATTTTAATTAGGGCTTGTCTACAGTTGGTTCTTTACATTTTCATTCATCTTTAGATTCTCTACTGATTGTGCTTTGTTTGGCAACACCTCCTAGTGACTAGTGTGTGTGAATTGTGCTTTGGTTGTTAAGACTTCAATTGTGTTTTTTAAATTCAATAATGGAGCATAAAATGTTGATGTACTACATGCTTCAGTCTGGTTTCATGAATCATGTATTCAAGATAATAATATTTATGGTGGATAACTGGATATCATCTTCTTGTGCTCACCATTTGTGTGTGAATTGTGATAATGATACTATGACTGTGAGTATGTGACTGTCAATTGAGTGTGGGATGCAAGTAAGTAATGTACTTATTTTTGAGTATTTGACCTATTCTTGTGGCTCCATCCAAGTTCCCGTGGATGTCAAGTGTACAAGAACAAGACCATTATAACGATGTTATGAGTAGTGACGGTGAGGATGATGATGTTGAGATGCTAGGGTCTCGTGAATGACTCTAACCTGTGGTTGTGCGGCTACACCACCTTTCAGTTGAAAAGAAACATAAACTTAGATCCGATGTTTGGGAATATTTTAATCTCAAGTAAATATGATGATGGAACATTCAAGGGAGTGTGCAAGGCTTGTAATACTGGATATAAATATGATAGCAAGAAAGGTGGAACCTCATCTATGAATAGGCATAAGTGCTCTAAGCGTCAGTTTAAGGACATAGGGCAGGTGATGTTATCTGGAAAGAATGGCCAGCTGTCTTCCCGCGTACGCAAAATTGATCAGACGAAATTGTGAGATCTTTTTTCATCATTAATCATTGCAAGAAATGTCCCATTTGCTTTGGTGGAGTGGAAAGAATTTAGGAACATATGTGCTTATTTAAATGAGGATGCCAAACCAATATCAAGGAATACACGGGAAAGCCGATATTGTCAAAAAACATAAAGTACGAAAAGAAGGTATTCCGGGACATATTGAAACTTGTTCGTGTCGATTTTGTTCGAGAATTTCAAAATCACTCGCTTTACCCACACCATATGTTTTGTTTTGCACTTTTATGTATGAGTAATTGATCATGATAAGATGTGCTGATGTGTATGACTTATCCTTACATGTAAGGTGTGTCTAACATCCGACATGTGGACTTCTGTTACGACTACAGGGTACATAAGCTTAACTGTGCACTTTCTTGATCATAATTGGGAGTTGAAGAAGTATCTTCTGAATTTTTGTGAACTTCCAAAGACCTCATACAGTGAAGCACTTACTTTAGATCTTTTATTTTATGTGCATGTCATATTTTATTTAAGTCTGGGTTCTGTTGAGAAAGCTCGATGTTGATCAGCACCATACCTAGAGCTAGTAGTGGTGAATACAATACTACTAAGTTGCTAGTGTTCTGATTTTTTCTTATATAAAAACTTTTGGAGATAATTTACTGATGTGGTTGTTGCTGTTGTAGATTAAAGCTTATGATTTCATTGTTGAAGTATGGTGAAGTACTTAATTGGAGTTTAACTTTTCACTTTCCACTATGTCATACAGGTGAACGCCTTTCTGACAAGCTATTTGCAATGATAGAAGATTGGGGAATTGAAGACAAAGTATCCAACATCACCTTGGATAATGTCGCAAAATACTTAGAGCTTGTGCTAGAATTATGCAGAGTAGACTTGTTGCAAAGAAGATTCTGTTTAACAAGGGAAAATACTTTCATGTGCGTTGTTGTGCTCACATCTTAGCTCTTATTGTAAAAGATGGACTTGTGAAGATTGATCCAGCTGTGCTTAAGATCTGACAGTCGGTGAAGTCCCTTAAAAAGACCCAAGTTAGAAAACAAAAGTTCTTGGACATTGTTGATGCTTTAGGTATGTCTGGAATAAGAAGGGGTATTCGTCAAGATGTGAAGACCAGGTGGGTTTCCACTTTCCACTTTTCTTTTGTTATATAGTTAGAGAATTGCACTCCTTCTTTTTGTGTTACTTTTCTTGACATTGTTGGTACTCATAGAATGTTTGTTTTGTACTACAGATGGAATTCAACTTATCTTATGTTAGACAGTTGTCTTCTTTATAGGAGTGTTTTCCTTCATTTGAAGGAGGTGGATCCAGACTATAAAGACTGTCCAACTGATGAAGAATGGGAGCAAATTGAAGTTGTAACAAAGTTTCTCAAGACGTTTTATGATCTCACAACTTTATTTTCTGGTAGTAAGTATCCTACTTCAAATCTATATTTTGAAGGAGTTTGTCAAGTTCAAGTCTTACTAAAAAAAGAAAGCACAAATGAAATTGAATACATTAGGAACATGGTAAAAGAGATGCAAGAAAAATTTGACAGTTATTGGAAGAACTTAAGTCCTATATTGTCTATGGCACTTGTGTTAGATCCTAGATTGAAACTGCAGTATCTAAACTTTGCTTACTCCAAGTTGTATCCTAATGTAAGACAATTAGAAAGTAAAGTTGATAATGTCCGTGAAGATATGAAAAAACTTTATAATGAGTATTACACCTTTTCAAGAGCTTCTGGAACTGGAACTCAGAATTTGGGTATTCAAACTGGTGGGAATTCTGCCCATCAAGGAAGTGAGTGGTACCAGGTAATTTTAAAGCTTACTTATGAAGTACATGCAATCTTGTATTATTTTGTGTTTGAACCAAGTGCGTTGTGAAGTTCTTTTATTCTATCTTCTCATCGAAGATAACTAGTACCTTGCACTCACTTCTAACTTCTAACTTCTGGCTTGTTTCATGCAGGAATATGCTGCAGCACATGAAAATGGTGGTTATTTGCAATCTGACTTGTCAGAGTTAGATCTATATATTAGTGAGAAATATGGATGTCAACGAAATCCATCATTCGACATCCTAATGTATTGGAAAGGCCAGGAACAACGATTTTCAGTACTTTCAAGAATGGTGGGGGATATCTTGTCAATTCCTATTTCAACCGTCGCTTCGGAATCTGCACTTAGCATTGGTGGAAGGGTAATTGATCGATTTCGCAGTTCCTTATTACCTGAAAATGCTGAGGAGGTGATAACAACTCGTGATTGGGACCAAGGAGTTGGTAAGTGTGCCTAAGTGGCGCCGCGTAAGTCAGAATGCTAATACATAGTAGATTAACTATAATGAATTGAAACAAATAGAAACCCATGAATACAAAATGTGTTAGTTCTTATATGCTAATAGTTAGTAGATAAATTATAATGACATCAAGAAATATTCATATACATTTCAAGATTTTTATCCGCTACAATTTCTCTACAACAGTTTATGCATCTGTATGGCCCAACGATGGTTGGCCTCCTAACTCCTGTTTTTAAAATTTCCCCCCTATGGAAATAGGGTTATAGTGATGCACTGATTTCAATTATCTTGGATTGGAATTATGTTGTTGACCCAGTATAATGATTCAGTTTCCTCCACCGTTTCAGCTTACAATACGTTTATTTTTAAGTCTTCCAAACATTAATTATTCCTTTTAACACTTATGACTAACTAGAGTTTTTGATAATTATTACTGGTAGATATTTATATAGGGATCAACATGTTTATTTTTTGATGCTCCAACTGTCATTTAATGACACAAGTTTTATATGATAAATTGAGATTTTAAAAAATAATGCCCTATGTACTAGCTAAATGCATGATGCATTCCTCTCATCTTTAAAACCATGTGCAAACACACCCAACAAAATAATTCAAGTTTTGACCTCTTTAGCCGTTTTTTTAGGCAAAACAGGAACATGTGGTGCAATGGTAACGCATTTGTCTCCATCTCAGAAGGTTGCATACATTACTTTGCACAAAAATTTACATTGGTGGCATCTTATCTTAATATCCTAACAAATACGAAGATAACCATGTTCAAAAAAAATAAACGGGCGAAATGCCTTATAAAAAAACGGAAAATGGGTCATTTGTCCAAAAAAAATTAAAACACGGTTCAAATGGACGAGTAAAAAATTTTATGGGTGAAATGGACAAAGAAAAAATAGCAAGGATGAAACTGGATTCATCCTGGCTTAAACTTAAAAAATAGCAAGGATGAAACTGGATGCATCCTGTGTAAAATAAAAATAAGAAAAAATATTTGAAAATGGACAGGATGAAACTGGTTACATCTTGCCTATTTTTAAATTTTTGTCCATTTAAACAATATCTAAATCTAATTATCCTTTTCACCCAGGAAATTTTAATTTTGGTCTTTTTAACCAATTTTGTGATAAAAAAACTTAACTGATGCGAAGTTCGTCTATTTGAAAAATCATGCAACTGACTACTTTAGCTTTTTACTCGCATCGATTGCTTCGTAATCTTGTACTTTTTCCAACAAATTCTCATTGATTTTGAATGACAGATATAAGAAAATAACATCTTTGTGTTTGTTGTGGCCCATTTATATTTTGATTATGGGCTTGGACAAGACACCTAAACTAAGAACCATATTTTGGGGACTACTCAAAAATGGTGGGAGACTACTTTGTGTTAGGAATGTCAACCCTATACTTATAAGGGGTGTCCTAAGGTGTGGAAATGACTAAACTACCCTTCACCTATATATATAATCACCTCCTCCCATCACCACCACCTATTTATATATTGCCACCTCCTCCCATCACCACCGCCGCTTACCACCACCGACCACCTCAAATCACCACCGCCGCCACCTCTATATATAGCTTAATTTAAATCATTAACAAAACAAAATCAAAATCAAAATTATAACAAACCCATTACTTTTCATTCGTTTTCCGTTGAAAAAATGAGAATTATTCATCAAAATGAGTTGAAAATGAAAGGTTACAGAGAGAAGTTCGGTTAGGAATTATGTGAAAATTTATGTCGAACTAGCCGAACTCAACTTTAATGGAGGTTTTTGTTTTCAGAGAACAATTCAGTTACGTCGAGAAAAAAAATGTCCAAGCCGAACTTGTAGTTCAGTTACGTCGCAAAAAGTTCGGTTACGCCACAAAAAGTTGGGTTACATTGCAATTTTTTTCTCCTAATCGAACTTTTCTCTGAAAAACCTGCATATTGAGTTCGGTTACGTCGCAATTTTTTTCCTAGACGAACTCCTAGTTCGGTTACGTCGCAATTCCTAACCGAACTTTTCTCTGAAAGAAAAAACTCCATTAAAGCTGAGTTCGGCTACCTATGTTTTCAGAAATATTAACCGAACTACACTTGCAGGTGAGTTCGGCTACCTGTTCTTCAGATGTCGTAAGCGAACTTTTTTAACCAAACCGAAATCAATTTGTAAATTGTTCATTTTTAGGAATGTTTTGGCCAATTCAAGCACCATTAACTAAATTTGAAGTACCCGTGAGTACCCAAAACATCATACTCTTGTTGTGGCTCTTAAAGAAAAAGATCTTAATTTTTTTTCTTCCAAAACCCTCATCTTCGTTATCATCTCCATCTTCTTCTTCTTCTTCTTCTCCCTCTCAATAATTATTCTTTTGAAAAAAATCAACTTATTAATTTAATCTCACTAATCATTAATTAACTCACCAATCATTACACTAATTTAATTACTAAGGGCAAGTTTGGTATTAAAAAAAACTTAGATAAGGGGTGACTCATTATTACTTCTAATATCCACCCCAAAAGTTGGAGAGCAGTCCCCCATTAGTGAACGGTCTGCTAAAGATTGTGATAAGAAAGGTCACACATAAAAAAAGAAAAGTCTAGCTTCGGTACAGACAGGATTTTCAATATCTAGGGTTTCCACTGGAATATTTAAGAAAAAAAAAAACGTATTAAAATTTTTTAAAACATTTTAATAAATGTACAATCGCAAGGTTGAGAAAGTATAAGATGTTAGAAGAAAATGTGCCATCTAGTAGTACTGAAAGAGAGGATTCAAGATAGTATTGTATTATGAATGAAGAAAAATTCAATCCCTAAAAGTCTGAGCTGCAAGAATATCAAATTAGTCAGGGGGAGAGCAAGAGAGATGGTCAAACATTCAGCCATTGAACCCATTGTTGACCCATCTTACTGCTTGTATGGATTAATAGGAGGTACATACACACTCCTCGGTTGATCAGAGTCGGATCATGAAAATATTAGTGTAGCTTGAGTAGTTGCTACAAGTGCACTTCTATGTAAATGGGTGCGACCATTAGAAATGAAGAGATCCATTGCTATATATAAAAAAATATGTCCTTAATATTTTCTCGTTTTTTCTTTTTTTTTTTTTTGTGTGCTTGTAATCCATGTAGGATTGTTATTGGTCCCATTTAGCTATTTCACGCAATTTGCTTAGTTTCTTGGTAATACTAGCAATCAGCCGTTTCAGGTGCTTGCACCGCATCCTAAATGAGTTCTCTCTTTTTTTGGTTTCATTGAAAATGTTACAAAGGTTTTTTTTTTTACTCGGTTTTTTTTTTACTCGGCAAAATTAAGAATATAATTGAAGAAGCTTACAAAAGCAAGCAGTGGAGGGAGCAGAGGAACAAAGAGACCCAAAGAAGGGAGGAAGTACAAACACAACCAACCCACACCCAAGAAAAAGATAAAAGTTACAACAAAACAACAGGAAAGCAAAAACAACCCAGTCTTCAAACCAAAAAACCAACAGACCCTATGTTATGAAAAGCATACCCCAACTAGCCATAATATAGTTTAGCCCGGTGCCCTTTACGGAATCCAGGTTCCTGCACCAGTAGAAAGCCTGTGTCTTTACCATTTCTATGGTTTTGGTAAAGGTCGTTGTTTCGTTATTTAAAACGATGTTCTTTCTGACATTCCAAATGGTTCATGTAATAGCTACAGGTAGCACTTGCCATAGCGATCTAGCTACAGAATGTAGATTCTTCACTCGCCAACTTTTGATAATCGTGTCAATACAGTTGGGCATAACCCATTCAAGTTTCACAAAAGACAGAAAATGCAACCAAATGTCCCTCGCAAAAGTGCCGTGGAAAAGAAAATGTTACAAAGGTTGAGAAGGTAAACTAAGTTCTAGATGAAAGACACATTTTATTTATTTGTTAAGTAGTTTTCTATTTTCTGTAGGTACATTTTTTTTTGTGATCCATGCCAAATCTCAATATATAGCTGTCTTTTATTTTTTTTCTCCTTCTTGTGATCAATGCTTTTTGTATGCACTAAAAGATACCCTAAACAAAGTATGAATTAAAACAATTAGGATTTGCATGATCATTTTACAATTATATATTCTTAACTTTAGCACAATCAATCGTAAATATGAGTATGAGGAAAACATATTAAAATTTCTTCGTACATTTCAGTAAATTTGAGATTTCAAAGGCTGGGGAAGTATAAGATGTCGGGGGAAACTGTGTGGTTTGGTTACTTTGGTCTCACTCAGTTCTTTCGGGTAATTTACAAAGTTTTGTGCTTAAACTAGCAGTTAGTTATTACTTAGTTATTTCGGGTAATTTACTAAGTTTTGTGCTTAAACTAGCAGTTAGTTGTTTCAAGCGTTTACACGGACTCGAAAATGAGTTTTCGCTTTTTCTCGTTTTCTCGAAAATTAACCTCGGGTGAAATGATAAGTTAAGTTCAGGATGAAGGACCCCAAAAGTCCAGATTGGTTGTTCTTTTAAAAAATGTCAAGTACCTTAATGCCATTTTATTCTTTTCTCTTTTTCTTCTTTTGTCTAGTTTCCACAATGCTGCGTGGGAGTAAAAGTAATCAAGAACCTCAGGGCGGAAAAAAGCCCACATTGGTTCACCAATTTTGACATCATTTTTTTTTAAGTTGTTTAGGATCTCACCCTCATTTGATGTGTTTTTTACAGACAGCTATCAAAGTCAAGTATGGGAGTTTTGCACATCTAGAGGCTCAAAATAAAACTGTGACCTCATTGCAATGGTCCAAATTAAAGTACGGAAAATGGGTCATTTGTCCAAAAATATTTAAAACACAGTTCAAATGGACGAGTAAAAAATTTTATGGGTGAAATGGATACAAAAAAAATAGTAAGGATGAAACTGGATTCATCCCGGCTTAAACTTAAAAAATAACGAGGATGAAACTGGATGCATCCCTGTGTAAATTAGAAATAAGAAAAATTATTTGAAAATGGGCGGGATGAAACCGGTTACATCCTCGCCTATTTTTAATTTTTTGTCCATTTAAACGATTATCAAAATCTAACCTGTCCTTTTCACCTTAAAATTTTAATTTTGGTCTTTTTAACCAATTTTGTGATTAAAGTATGCGGGTCTTAGTACCAAGTTCGTAAAGCACATTTTCTCGTGACAAAATAATTTGCAACCGAAATTCAAACAACAGGTTGGGTCAGCTCAAAAACGGCCGACGATATGCCCATTATCTGAGATTGTATTCAATAAACTCAAAAACCTTCAAGTAGTAGGTGGTATAAGGCTAAGTCCTATGGGCTAGATTGGACTGCTAGATTGGCCAAAAAGTGTTGCAAATCATGAAAAAAGTGTGGGAAAAAAGTTAACACTCTTTCTGGCTACTTCTCTCTCCTAGCATTTGCTCGCAGTCGAACTATCAGCGAGATTGAAACGCTGAATGGTTCGGCGCTCAAAAAGTGACCAAAACGCCGAATGGTTCGGCGCTCACAAAAATCTAACGGGTGAGATTTATTCGGCGCTCAAAAAGTAACCAAAACTCCGAATGGTTCGGCGCTCAGAAAAACGCTGAATGGTTCGACGCTCACAGATGACGTGGATGGCCAATCTAGCAGCTAGATATTCTAGCCCATAAGACTTAGGCTTAGTCCTATGGGCTAGATATCTAGCTGCTAGATTAGCCATCCACGTCAGCCTGGGCAACCTCCTAAGTCCTATGGGCTAGATATCTAGCTGCTAGTTTGGCCATCCACGTCATCTGTGAGCGTCGAACGGTTCGGCGTTTCAATCTCAACTGTTAGATTTTTGTGATTTTTGTGAGCGCCGAACGATTCGGTGTTTTGGTCACTTTTTGAGCGCCGAACGGTTCGGCGTTTCAATCTCAAATTGTTAGATTTTTGTGAGCGCCGAACGGTTCGGTGTTTTGGTCACTTTTTGAGCGCCGAACGGTTCGGCGTTTCGATCTCGCTGATAGTGCGACTGCGAGCAAATGCTAAGAGAGAGAAATAGCCAGAAAGAGTGTTAACTTTTTTTCCCACACTTTTTTCATGATTTGCAACACTTTTTGTCCAATCTAGCAATCCAATCTAGCCCATAGGACTTAGCCTAAAGAGGTTATAAAAAACACAGTGGTTCTCTAGGAACCCTGGTTTGAAACCATGTCAAAACTTCTTTTCTCTAGTTTTCTCATTCTCACTTCTTCATAACAATTGTTACTAGTTTTAGTTTCTTTTATCGAATTCTCATTAACAAAATGGCAACTCCCAGCGCTACTACCTTAGCCCTGATGGTTCTTCTATTGGTGGTTCCAACTGTTCGTAATGCCAATCACTTAGAGCCAAGGCACCAGTTATGACGATTGGGATTCTGGCAAAACTTTAGTTGCCGGTGACGCCATAAGTAAGTATTCACAATGCCCTTTACTAGCCTCGTTCTTTATGCAATTTTGGGCAATGCGAATTTTAAATCTAAAACATACATACATGTCTTTAATTAACCGACTCTGAGACTTTAAAGCAACATGAAAATTTGGCCGCTAAGTTTTAAGTTTAGATATTTTGTGATAAGCCCCGTACAACCCCGTGAAAATGAGGCCTTGAAACAAAAGAGTGGACCAGAAAATGATGGCCTGTGGCATCAAGGCTGCTAATGTGGGGTACCATTATGCTTGGGGGTGTACCAAATCCAAGGAAAATGCTTTTTTATCCTATATGCATATTGGTACACTCCCAAGCAAAACGGTAACCCGATTAGCAATCATGCTATGGCACCCCACACCGATAACTTATGACAAGCCTGCCCAACTCGCTAAACTGTGGTGTTTCAATTTTGATAGGTGAAAATGCCAAACCTTTTTGTTGTTGTTTAAGTGAACCTGTCACACGTTGTTCTCGTTTTGTAATGGTGCAAATTTTGTATGTACTCGGAATGCAAGAAACCTCTAGAGTCTAGAGTAGCCAATTTGCATTCATTTATTATGATTGAACCAACCCTCACACTGTTTTCTTACTTCAGTTGGCAGGCCAGGTATATACAAGTGAAAATTTGAAATTCTAAACACACCGTCTAGCAATTATATTCCATTAATAGTTAATGTTTGTTCTCATTTTCTATTGGATAATTCTAATAAGAAAAAAAAATATTAAGAAGTAAGATGTTCGGGGAAATTAAATTTAGTTTGTAGGCAACTAGGGTTTAGGTAGGAAAATTCGCATAAGGTTTACTTCTCCGGCTCCATATCAGGATGTTCATGCATGGTGCACAAGTGACACTACCCCTGAACTTTATAGATTTTTAGTGGGAGATAAACTCTTGGTACACCGTAACACTACCCTGTTCTTGTTCCAAAGATCGTGGCCAAACTAGAGTTGTTCTTATTCGAGATAGCTAAGAGTGACTTGGGAAACACAACTGATTCAACAACAAAAAAATGCAGGGAAATATCAAATCAAGCCCAAATATCACTGAGATGTAGATTCTATACTATCAAGCACCGTAAATACACAACACTACCAAAATCAGATAAGATGCCCTGAAATCTTTTCGGAAAACTTTGAGAAACTTCTCTGATTCAATGATTCCCAATAAAACAATTGCACGTCACTGGCGCAGACTTCCTACCCAATTTTGGTTGTAAGGTCAGTACTCGATTCTCCAACTCATCTATTTCTGTATTCTGTATCTCCATGGTCTGAATAGGAAAACAAAAACAGACCTGGTGATACCTTCAACCAGTCTATCTCTCCAGTGTGTCTCTGCACCCAAAGAGAATCTGGAGATGCTGAAGCACCTGGCGCAATCTCAAGTATGGATATGAGGGAAACCCTGCATAGAATAACCAAAAACATGAATGTCAATATTATGGGCTAAGAAATGAAAAAATTATCAAACACCACCATTATTTTACAGATCTTACCATCTGGAGACACTTGAGATTGTTTGTTATTGAGAAGGTAAAACAACTTAGATCTGAGAGGATAAGTCATTATGACAACAATTTCAAAGATCCATGTCTCTGTCTTCTCTTTGATCTCCACCAAAATATGTGTAAAGCTTCCAACATGAAACCAATTCTACTTTTAGCATAAACCAAATCTACTCCGGCTACTGGTTTTTCCGCCTCCCTCACTCACACACTGCCAGCCTCCACTCTCACTCAACATCTACCAATATTAGGGCTTTGCTTCACTTACAAGGGAAATGTGTGACTTACTAGAATACCCCTTATCTAAACTGGATATTTCCAGAGTAGCCCAGTCAGTGAGCAAGCACTTGAAAATAAGGGGAGCATTCCATGAAATAACTTGATTCACTGCCAGAATTCTAGCAATAATCCCAACGTCGTAGTCTTTAGTAGTAGCATCTACATAGAGCACTTTTACTGATGCAAAGAGCCTTCCACCAGCACCGAATGATGCAACCAAACGAGCTGAAAGAATTGCCCCCATCTATAATATTTAAGAAGTTGACGCGTAGATCTTGTATTGATAAATCTGGCTGACCTCTACTCTACAACAGAAAGGTGAGAAGCAATTAGGAGATCTTAAGTGATATGACAGATGATTTATAGTTTCATTGCACTGCCTACAAAGCTTGCAGATCATATTATGACCTCCAAGAAATCCACCTATGTATGCGAGCACGCACCCAGACCATTGTTAAGCATTCTGCACATGGAATTTACACTTTAGGGGGCAAAGTTTTCAGAAAAATTATTCACAGTTAGGTTGCAGTTTTCAGTTTGTTTATAGTCATAAAAGTACAAGTTAATATTTTGAGAGGAAACATCAATACGGAAAATTGTGGTTGCTGATGGTGGTGCTTTAAAACAATTGGCTGCCATGTCTTGTTGTTGCAGGGATGTTTGGATCAGGTGTTGCTTACTACTACTCAGTAAGACTAAATGGCTGAGAAAAAAAAAAAGCACTCAGTAAAGATAACAATGAAAATGAACTCTAGTAGGAGAAATGAAGAACGAAAATTATATGGGAATCTGCACAAGAAAAAAAATCTTCTCCTGCTCTCAAAAATCATTTGATTATGTACTTGCCACTTATGCAACAAATTGCAGCTGAAACAAAGTTATATTTCCATAATTATTGTACATATTGCTGAAATTTTATGCTCAACACATGCACTCCAGTGCCAATAGCATTATCTGGCACAAAACAACATGGAAGCAAGAAGCAAAGGTACTTGAAGAACCATTGATTGCTATATGGACTGAACTTAAAAGGAGGTAACAGTAAGAAGCATGGGTTAGAGATGGGCTAGATGCAGCTTCAACTTAAAGACTGCAACAAAAGCGTACATTGCAGCTCAGGGGAGAAAAAATGCAAATATCGGAACATGTAAAACTGAAGGCAGAGCGCAAACCACATACGTATAACTATAAAATTAAAAAGAACCACTAAATTGGAAGCTCTAAGTTACCAGGTAAATAGGAATGACTTCCCGGATGGAACAAATTCCAAGCTGGGAGACATCAAAGCAAGTGCTAGCAACTTCAAGATACAGATGTAATATTTACAACATAAAAAAAACTAGTCTGCACCAATACAACTCTAGATCTTATTAACAAGCATTAATTATCACTAGATTTTTTTTCTATTTGTGCATGGATAGGCTGATGAAATGAAGAAAACAAAAGTAGCAACAGCAAAAAGTTTATAACATATCACTAAGACATTGAGTAGGTATTGAGGCACTCCACCATTTTCACTGAACCATGATGTACTTAGAAAGGAGCTGTGACAATGTACACTATATCCCTCCTAAAGATGCAGCTCAGAATGGACTCAAAGCAAGCCATATACCAAAAAAAAAGAAGAAAAACTACCAAATTACGCTCATTTTCAGTAGTTCAACCAACATTCCACATATAAATGTAACGATGCATGCATAAGTAACCTCAGTTGAAAATATTCCTGGTCATACTATTATCTCTATAATGTGAACAGGGAATAATTTTGGAAATAAAACTAAATCAACGATGAAATACGGGGAGATATCTGTGTAAATAGCTCTAATCTAAGATAGACAGAGATAACAACATTTGAAACTGATATGCACCTATGCAAGTTTCCTTTACAGGTAATTGGCAAGCATTATCATCAATTGTATCATTTTTATTCTGATCCAAGGTTCAATCAAGCACCAAAATACGTATGTTACATGTAATGTAACTATCAAAAGAAACAAACTTACAACATTTATAGATTTAAACTGAATGTTTGTAGCAGCAAGTAAGGTCTATAAAGAATATTTTCTTCTCTACCAATTTAACAGATTCCAAACTAAAATAGCAAATTTCTCTAACAAGTAGCACTGCATAATTGATCTATTTCCGTGTAGATAGTGCCGAAAACAATACTGTTGAAGATGAAGCTGGAGCATCTGCTAAGACAAACAAAATTAAGAATTTCAGTGCGAGGAGCAAGAGAATGAAATCAAACACATTTATTATACAGATCTTACCCGACGAAAGGAAGGACAAGTAGAACTACATAGACTTGAGAGGAGAAGTCATTATCACAACCATTTTAACGATCCCTATCTATCTTGTTAGATCTCCAAGGAATGTGCAGAGGTTCCCACATAAAATCAAAACTCCGATCATAAACCCACATCTGATTTTGGAATCCGCAAGCTGAACTCGTTACTGGTGAAATCGGCAAGCAGAACTCGTTACTGGTTTTTCCCTCAACGCCGCCTCACTCTGCAGGTAGTCTCCGCAATCTCTTTGAGTAAAACTTCTACTGAAATCATAGGGTTTGATTCAATATAAAGAAGAATATTTTGTGTGATTTTACTAAATATGCCCCTGAGCTAGTCCCAACGGACAATTGTTTGCAGCACAGTAGTGAGGAGGAGGAGGCCCCCGGCCGGCCCCAGATACTATACTGCAGTGTCTAAATAGTGGCTCGTTTCTCATATTCTTGGTCAATTTTCACACCTTACACATGAGTGTTTGGATTTTCCGCCATTCTCTATTTTTTTTTACATGAAGACAAATTCTCTATTTGTTTGACAAGATTGGATTATGGTGCAGATGGAGGAATGGAACTCAGGATCCACTCAGGATGTGAACCGCACCAGACACCGGAGGAGGAGGAGGATCGGAAGTCTGAGCGAAGCTTCCCTCTTTTAAGTTGAAAAAGTTTGTGTTGTTCTCTTTGAAATTTCTCCTAAACGAACAAGGATACAACATAAAGACAGCACACCAGGACATGCCATATCTATAAATACAGGAAATTGATGCCGGGGAACATTTCAGTTGGTTTAAGTAATTACTTAAGTTTTCATGATTTTTCTTGTAATGAAGTAATCTGCACCAGTTTAAGTACTCTTATTGGTTATTGACAACATTATCGTTACTTGGCCTATCTTAATCGGAGATTCTATCAAACACTTAAAGCAATAACAACAAAGTTCAAGATCTTGACATTTCTCGGATACCATTTAAAAGTGATCTGCACCAATACAAGTATTCTTTATTGGTAATTGGTAAGCATTATCATTACTTGGCCTATTTTAATCAGAGTATCTATCAAGCACTTAAACCAATAATAGTAGCCAAGGTCCAGAAATTCAACAAAGTACAAGATCTTGACATTTCTGCAGATACCATTTCAACAAACTTCAAGTTGCAACTTGCAATATCTCTTTTAGTCTCGGATTTTGCAAGTTCCACATCAGAAACTCTATCCGACCTTTGGTAAGATTTGATCAACGGACACAAATCAAAATCAACACAAATGCTGCAAGACAGCCCAAGGTGTGATCTTCAGGTAAAGGTTTATGTGGTTGTAAATTTTGTCTACCAGAATTCATGAACATCAAGAAGTGGTGGACTATAGTGTTCATGAATTCTGGTAGACAAAATTTACAACCACTTCTTGAGTGGATAGGATGCAAAAGCATCTAGTTACTAGTACACAGATAAAATAACGTGAACGCTTGAGAACACTGGTGGCACTAGGAACGACTGCAAAGAACTTGGAAAAGATAAACTTGTCATCTAGTTTTATACTAACAAACTAAGTGTGTTGGCTTTGGGAGCCGTCAAGGCCACTTTCTGTTATAAGCCCCAAAACTAAGATATGCGTACTTACAAGTTACATGGGTTAAATGTTGTAGATGCTACTTTCTAAGTAAAATATAAACAGGAAATACATACAATATTTCTTTCAAAACATACATCACAGGCACTAATTACGATCATATCCATGTTTGAGTTGGAAGGTAAATAGAACTGATTCAACAGCAACAAAAAATGCAGGGAATTATCGATTCAAGAATAAATAGCCTTGAGATATAGATTCTATCAAGCACCAAAGTATGTATTTAATGTAACTATCATCAAACACTAACACTGAGATATAGATTAAGTAAATCTAAACTAAATACTTATAATACCAAATTAGGTCTACAATAACAATTGAAATACAAGATACAACACTACCCAAATCAGATATGAAAACACCCTGAAATATTTTGCAAACTCAAACCAATTGGAAACTGTGAGAAACTTAAAAAATCTCTAAACCAATGATCACAAATATAACTACAGCTGCATGCCACTGGCCCAAACCCCCTACCCAATTCTGGTTGTAAGGTCATTCTCCCAACTAAATCTCTATTCTGTTTCTTCATTAAAAGACAGTCTGTAGATGCAGATAAGACAGTCTTGGGGTTTGCCCATGCAAAAACAACCTGTGCTATCTCCCATAAAAATACGAGACCATCCTGCATACAAGAACCAAAAACATGAATGTTAATATTATCGGTTAAGACAAGAATGAAAATATCAAACACCACCATCATTTTACAGATCATACCTTATAAAGAGAAGTGAGACTAGGTAAATCTGCCCATATCAGGATTAGAAGGTAACTATTAATTTAGATCTGAGAGTAGAAGTCATTATGATGGCAAATTCAAAGATCTCTGTCTCTCTTCTTTTTGTTCTCCACCAAGCTATGTGTAATGGTTCACCAAAACTAATTTTATCATAAACCCCCATCTGATTTTGGAACCGGCAACAAGAACTGCAGTTACTTGTTTTTCCGCCTCCCTCACTCACACTGCCAGCCTCCACACTCATTCAATATCTACAAAAATATTAGGTTTTGGTTCATTTATAGGGGACTATGAGATTTTACTAGAATAACCTTTATCTAACCCCACTGGCTAGGCACAACCAATGTTGTAACATCTTTCTGGAGAGTATCTTAAATTGATTTGTGTTGTTGTTAGATTTTTGGGTGAATTTATATGAAGATTAAGAAGGATTTTTGATCATGAAGGAGTGGGAAACTAATAATTTTACTCACTCTATTTTGATTTTCTTTTTTCATTAATCTCTCTCCATAATAATTTCTCTCTCTTAACACGTGGACCTCTAATGTCCATTCACATCTATTACAATTATTGACCACATACTACTACTATGTAGAAAACTAGAATCTGTAAACTGGATTGTTCACATGAACAAAATTGACAGCATTTGCAGTTGCTCACAAATTTGGCTATCTACACAAACTTGTTCACAAACGCATTTTCAGCACATTACTCAACATTCTCCTCCTTAATGTGATGATTCACAACTCCAAGTAATTCTCTAAAGTTTTGAAACTTTCCTTTGGGAAGTGCCTTGGTAAATATGTCCGCCAATTGGTTTTCCGTCTTGCAATACTTGAGTTCTATCTCACCATATTCAACAGCTTCTCGAATGAAGTGATACTTGAGTTTGATGTGCCTTGATTTACAATGCTCAACCGAATTTTTGTACATTGCAATTGCGGATTTGTTGTCACAAAAAATTTCGGTGCACCCTTCTTGCTTCTCTTGAATATCTTCCATAATTCTTCTTAGCCATACAACATGTGATTTAGCTATTGATGCCGAAATGTACTCCGCTTCCGCCGTGGATAGAGCTACGGTTGGTTGCTTCTTCGATGCCCAAGAAAATATACCCGAACCAAGAGAAAAAGCATACCCCGATGTACGCTTCATGTCATCAATACACCCTCCCAAGTCGCTATCACAATAGCCAACTAATTTAACATCCAAATTTCTTGAATACATGATTCCAAAATTCATTGTTCTTTGTATGTACCTCAACAACCTCTTTGCCGCGCCAAGATGTAAATGACTAGGTGAACTCATGAACCTAGAAAGCAAACTTGAAGCGAACATGATTTCGGGTCTTGTATGTGTAAAATACAACAAGTTTTCAATAAGACCTCTATAAAAAGTCTCATCAACTTTTCTTCCTCCATCATCCTTCTTGAGTTTCTCATTCACTACAAGTGGTGTAGATGTGGGGTTAAAACCAAGCATACCAAATTTCTTCAACACCTTTTCGGCATACTTGCTTTGAGAAATGAACACTCCATCTTCACTTTGATGAACTTCTATACCAAGGAAGTACTTGAGCAAACCCATGCCACTCATCTCATATTTCATCATCATTTCTCTCTTGAATATTGCTCAATCATATGAGCATCATTACCCGTAAAGATAAGATCATCAACATACAATGCAACAATGAGAATAGACGTACCTTTTGTCTTCACATATAGTGTAGGCTCACTCTTGCTTTTGTTGAAGTTTTTCCTTTTGAAGTATCCATTTATCTCACTATACCAAGCTCTTGGTGCTTGCTTGAGGCCATACAAAGCTTTCTTCAACTTGTATACCGTATCCTCTTTTCCTTCAATCACAAAACCTTGTGGTTGTTCTACATATACTTCTTCATGGAGTTCTCCATTCAAAAATGACGATTTGACATCAAGTTGATAAAGTAACCAACCTTTTTGGGAAGCCATAGCAATCACGGCTCTTATGGTGCATGTCAAGACGAGCAACCGGTGCACCTTCGATGGTGCACCTGTCCAGGCCAATCTTCTTGGAAAAATTCACAGCCTGCAGAAAATAATCACTGTCTTGGATTTTTTCAATAGGTACCACATTTATGGACAACCAAGTTTTTAAATTGGTACCAAAATAATACAAATAATCTCTTTAGGAAGGGCTCTTTTCCTAAGTTTAGAATTAAAAAAAATAATCTCTATTGGTGGTAGTTTGTCTTTTTCAATAATATCGCCCTTTATGAGTTAAAAAAAAAACGTCTTCCTTCTTTATTAGTGGAATTTTTTTCCAATTTCATCTTTTGATTATAATCTTATAAAACAAAATATGCCCGCATTGAACTTTTGTTGAGGATTCGCTGATGTTTTCACCTTGGCTACCCTGTAACAAATTGGATTCATAAAATCGTTCTCTGTTGATACCCACAAGCTGACGTCCATATGATTCGTCTTTTTTTTTTTTTTTTGAAGCATATATGATTCGTCTTTGTTGTTAATCACTTGATATATGCGAGGCCACCTGAGTTCCATCCTCGCGTGTATCCTCCACAAAGTAGAAGCCGTCGTTACCGGGCCTCCACACTGAGCTACAATCAAACATCCATTACCGTTAGACATTGTTTAAGGGTATTTTGGTAAATAGCTAAATTTTCCTATACATAAATTAGCCAAACCAATCCCTAACATTTCAATAGATATTTTAGATAGAGCGAGAGAGTGGAAACTAGTGCAGTAAGGCCGGCGCCGGTGCAGCCGAAAACACCCGTAAATAGATCAACTTTCTGCTAATAGAATCTGCCGTTTTGAAAATCAGATGGGTATGTGGGAAGCTTTACACATAGCTTGGAAGAGATCAAAGAAAAGAGAAACAAATCTTTGAAATTGTTGTCATAATGACTTTTCCTCTAAAATCTAAGTTGTTTCTGGTTCACCAAAAGCATATACGGGTAGTAGTCTTCAGTCTCTTCAGGTAAGATTTGTGAAATAATGCTTTTGTGTGATCTTTAGTGTTTCTTCATAAAATAGTGATGATGTTACTGATATTCTTCTTTGTTTCTCTATGCAGGGATGGCCAGATCATATCTCAATAATGAGTCTGAATTCGGTGTCAGCTGCAGCCAGGTTTGAGAAACACAGTATAGATAATTGAAGTCTTTGGTATCAGTTGTTTCAGTTAGATCTGCATAGATAATTGAAGAATCTGATATACCGGTAAATCATTGAATTTGAGATGATCTTGTCACTTAAAAACCCAAAGTCTCTACTTGTAACTTTCTCTTATCTTAAAAATTGAAAGATCAGTTTGGAGCTTACATTTCAATTGTTTTGAGAAAAAATTGTCACTTACAAATGTAGTTGTATATATGCCGCGTTGTGGAACGGAGCGTCGAATATGAGAAAGTTGGTGAAAGAGAAGGGCGTGAAAGTGGTGTCAGGTTACAGTTTAGTTCATGTAGAAATCCCAAGAGATATATTCAATGGTCGAAGAGTTGCGTAGTTGTACGAGGAGTCCGGGGATGAAACAAGGAAGAAATGATGTTTTTACTTGAAGACTTCTTGTCAAATCCCAAGAGATATATTCTTCCTCATTGCCTTGTGTCTGAGATAGGTGGGTGCACCGTGCGCATAGTTTTGAACCAAGGCCCATCAGTTTCATGGCACTGGCATGTCCAGCGGTTTTTGATAGTAGCATGTATCAGACTATCAGCTGGTAGGATCGTACATACATACGCATCCTTAGATGTTTTTGGAAGGCTTGTATTCTCAAATGAGCCAGCTAAAATACTACAACGTGTGTACATTTGATTTTGTACAAAATTGGATAGAAGAACAAAAATTGGATGTTGAGCGTATGAGAATCTCTACTCGTCCATACTTGGTTGTCCTAGCATGTGCAACACGGTTCTCTATCATTTCTACCCAGTGCGAACTATTTTGGCCACACTTTTTACTCTCCTCTGAAGAAAAGAATACTCTTGTGAAAAGAGGAAAAAGTGTGAGAACTGTTCTCTACAAATATACAACACTAACACTCACTACGCAAGTTCTGGTTTTCTTCGACCATAAAGGTTTGGATGGACAGTTCCAACATTCTTTCAGCGGAGATTATAACTGATATTCTCACGCGTCTACCTTTTGTATCCGTTGTAGCAATTCCACCACTGGCCTAGTATGGAAGGTCTAGAGCAGCACGCAGTCACATCCTTTCTCTGAACAGATGGAACTCACTGGGTACTGAAGACTAAAAGGTAAGCTCACTGGGCCGTGGAGACCCACCTCTCACATCCAATTCCGTTAACTAATTGCATCACCAGCTAACAGCAACTCCTACTCTTTCCACGGATTTGGAATTTTTATACTGTTTTACTATTTCAACAGATGATGCTCAGAATCACTGAAAGTGTAACCTCAGTTACTAGTACACAGATATAAGTGTACGTGAACGCTTGACAAACTAGGTGTCTTAAACAATTACATACAATATTTCTTTCAAAACATAGATCACATACTATCCCAGTTGCACTGTAACAAATTATAATCATATCCATGTTTGAGTTGCAAGGTAAATAGCAGGAGTGGTTGGGAAATAGAACTGATTCAACAATAACAAAAAAATATTCAGGGAGGTATCGATTGAAGTGTAATTAGCACTGAAAAATATATTCTATCAAGCACCACTATATGTATTTATGTAACAATCATCAAACATTATCAACATTTATAGATGAAGTGAACCTAAACTGAATACTTGTAATAGCCAATAAGATATGCAATGGAAATCTTCACTAACAACGTATAACTGAAAAGTAAGCTCTGAACTGATCTTCCTATGTTCATAAGACACCCTGAAACCTTTTCCTAACTAAAAACTTAAAAAATCTCTAATTCAATGATTACCAATATAACATCTGCATGTCACTGGCGCAAACCAATTCTGGTTATAAGGTCAGAATTCCATTCTCCCAACTTCTGTTGCTCCATCCAAAGACAAAGACAAAGGAACACCGGTGTTATAAGTCCACTTATCAATTTCTCTATGGTGTTTTTCCAACCAGCGAGAATATGGAGATGAAGAAAGACCTGGTGACATCTCACACCAGAATCTGAAGATAAACCTGCATAGAAAAACCAATAACATGAATGTTAATACGTGGGCTAAGATCAAGAATTAAAATACCGAACACCACCATTTTATTTACAGATCTTACCTTATAAAGATGTTTGAGACTGGGTACCATAGCACATATCAAGAGTAGAAGGGGACTAACAACTTAGATTTGAGAGGATAAGTCATTATGACAACAATTTCAAAGATCAGTGTGTTTTCTCTTCTCTTTGATCTCCACCAAGCTATGTCTAATGGTTCACCAAAACTAATTTTATCATAAACCCCCATCTAATCTGATTTTGGAACCGGAAAGAAGAACTGCAGTTACTTGTTTTTCCGCCTCCCTCACACTGCCAGCCTACTCTCTCACTCAATCGCTACAAAAATATTAGGTCTTGGTTCATTTATAAGGGAATATGAGATTTTACTAGAATACCCTTTATCTAACCCTACTGGCCAGGCAGTGAGCAAACATCTTTCTGGAGAGTATCTTAAATTGATTTGTATTATTCTCACTGAAATAGCAGATAGACACATCTCGGCAGCCAAAGCGGCCTGGATACAAGGAAGAGGAGAAAGAAACGATGTTTCACTACAATGGTTGTGCCTAGCATAGCTAGAAAGATTATGGGCAACTATATTTTGGCAAAATGTATGGCAAGCCTAAGAATTTCAAATATGATTGATGTACCTGAACTGAATTGAAGCAAACTTTTTGGCGTGCCTAAGAATTTCGAATATGATAGGGTGTATTGAGCAGGTTCACCACTAACTGGAGTCCCCTTCGATGATACACCTGTCCAGGCCAATCTTCTTGGCAAAATTCACAGCAGCTTTCCATGAAATAACTGGATTCACTACCGGAAAGGAGGAGACCAGATTGGAGATTGACTCATGTTGTTCTGAACAAAATGACCTTGAGTATCAGCAGAATTTAAAAATCTTGGGGCATTGCAGTAACTACTATATAGGGTTGAAGCCTCTTAGAAGACTTAGGGGGCATAGTCTTCAGAAATGGTATTCCCAGTTAGCTTGCAGTTTTCAGTTTGTTCATAGTTATAAGTGCCTTTCACAGCATAAATCTTCGCAAACTAAGATTATAAAAATTATGACCAGTCATTCCCAATTTATTCAATTATATGCTATTACCGATTAATATTCTTTTGACAGACAAAAAGGGAAGAAAGAACTAAAAAAGGACTAGTTCTGCAACTATCACGTTAGAAATGATATCTTCAGTTGTAACAAGTACTCAAACAGAGTAAAAATTAAATCATCATTCTCGTTACAAAAGACAATCACATAGAATCTTAGGTAGCCGTGAGCAAGAGCTGCAAGCCTGCACTTATATCAGAAGACTACAATATTGATTTCAGAAACTCACGATTATTTGGTTTTAATTACAGCAAGAGCTGCAAGGCTTCATTTACATCAGAAGACTGTAACATGATTCCCAAAATAAAATCAAGTTAATCTTTTGATAGGAAAAATCAAACGAGAAAAATTGTGATCGCCGATGGTGCTTTGAAGCATCCGGATTCTCTCTGTTGTTGTGATGTTGGGATCTGTTGTTGCGTACTGAGAATGAACATTATTAATGTTTATTGAAATTTAAAAGGCAAGCCACAGATAAATACACCTCAAAAGCATATGCTCAAAGTAACATGCATTTTAGGATGCCATCGTGACTAAACAACAAGCCGCAACATGAAAAAGTTATACATGAAGATTACTAATTAAACGTAAAATAAAAAAATAAGACGTAACGCACAACAATTTCATAGGGTCAAGCAAAATGAACATTGCATTCTGGAGAGAGAGCAAAATGAACAAATTCACAAAAAGTAATGCAGAGCAACAGTTCTGGAGAGAAAGCAAAATGAAAAAGTCAACAAGGGATCAAGGCTTTCCGCCATTTTACTGAACCATGGGCAAGAAGCATGGCTACTCAGGTTAAAGCTACCGCAGTATACATTCTGTTCCTTCTACAGATGCAGCTCAGAATTGACACAAAGATAGAGCAACGCAACCGATATATCAAAACCAAAAATTCCTAACAAATTTGACGTGCATTTTTTATTTGTTCAACCCACCAACAATTGCTAACACAGTCCCACACAACAATGTAAGCAAGCAAGTATCGTGTCTGTAAACATTTACACAATAATGGCTATAACTAAAATTAAAATTCATGTTATTACTAACAACTTTAATCAGAGATTCTATCAAGCTAAAAGTAAATCTAAACTGAAGTAAATATTTACAGATGAAAGTAAACATTTGAATAATTTTAAGATCTTAAAAAGATCAATTTGGATCTTAGAATTGAAAATGTCTGACAAAATTTTCTTTGGGGACTCTGAAATTACCTCTTTTTCTTGTCTGGGACTCCATTTTGAAAGAAGAAATTGGAGGATTAGTACCATAAAAAATTCAACAACTCTGTCTTCTTCAGAGGTGAAAACCCCAATATATATATATATCAAAGTTTGAGACAACCCTAATTGCTCAATCTGATGATTATCCTGTTTGATTTGATAAACCCTGAACCCCAATTTCATAAACTTCCGAAGTTACTGATGAAATTGAACATCTGAAAATAGGCACCACTATGCCCAAATTCAACTTAGTTTTAAGAGAACAAGTTGTTATGACAATTTCAAATATCTCCTTCTTTGACCAAAGCTGCAACCGGGACGCATCTGATCTGAAAAACAGGTAGCTCTGTTTTCTAGTTTTTCCCCACACCGGCGGCCTCTCTATCTTTACCGAAAGCTTAGGGTTTACATCATTTATACTAGAGTTTCTTTAATTTACAAGAATGCCCTTCCAGTGTTTCCTCTTTTTCATTTTAATAAACGCACTTCAACTTTTTCCACTGACGAGTATACATGAGAATTCGAGAAAGTCTTTACAGAGCTGTATAGACCAAGTGAAAATTGCCACACACAAACCCACCCCTGCACATCTCCTGAGGGGCTCGGCCTATTGGGATCCACAAAAAAAAAATTTGTGAGATGCCGTTTTTACCTGGTTTGGTTTTCTTGGTCTGCGGAGAAAGACCGATGAGAATTAGAGGATTTCCGTAATTTTGTTTTTTAAGCTAAGAATTCAATGTCAATCGACCGTTAGGAACAAGCACTGTCACTTGGAATTTTTCAATAGTTGCTAGGTTTATGGACAAGCAAGTGTTGTGATACTATAATAATACAAAAATCTCTTTAGGAAAGGCACTATTGCTAAGTTTAGAATTGGTTTTAGAGTTCGAATATGACAACTTAAAAATGCATCATTTTTTTTTTGTTTTTTTTTCTTTCTCTCTCATAGCTCTACTATAATTGAGCTTGTATGTTTCTTTAGCAGACTATCACTGTATTGGTGGTAGTTTGTCTTTTTATAATAATATTGCCCTTTATGAGTTTAAAAAAAAAAATCGTCTTCCTTCTTCATTGGTGGATAGGATTTTCCTCTATCTCATCTTTTGATTATGATCTTATAAAACAAAATGTGCCCGCATTGAACTTTTGTTGAGGATTCGCTGATGTTTTTACCTAGGCTACCCCATAAAAAAAAGGGAACATTATCTAAATACCCCTACTATGAGGCCCCTTGAAATATACCCTTATCAACTTTACAAATACCCCTAAGCCTACTACATTACTAAAATACCCTCTTTTATATAGTGTATATACAAAACCACCACCACCACTATTCAAAAAAAAAAAAAAAAAAAATCTCTAATGGCCACACCACTGTCCACCGCCAACCACCACCACCACTGTCCACCGCCAACCACCACCACCACTGCCCACCGCCAACCACCACCACCGACGACCACCACCACCGACGACCACCACCACCACCAACCACCACCACCGACGACCACCACCACCGAAGACCACCACCACCACCACCGACCACCACCACCAACCACCACCACCGCCAACCACCACCACTGTCCACCACCACCGCCAACCACCGCCACCGCTAACGAACACCACCACTGTCCACTACCACCGCCGCCGCCAACAACCGACACCCACCGCCGCCGCCAACCATCACCGCCGTCAACCACCATCGCCACCGCCGACTACCACCACCATGTGGAGTCAACTTGCTGAAGTTGTGTCCATATCGGAGGAAACTAGCTCAAGTTGTCTTCAACAATAAAGGCAACTAGCACAAAGTTGTCTTCAAAAAGTGAAATCAACTAGCCTAAGTTGTCTCCATATATGGAGGCAACTAGCACAAGTTGTCTCCAAAAAAAATAAAAATTATACACAAATAAGTGAACCTAGTGTGAATCGAACACACATCATCTGACATATAGTCAGTTGTGCTACCATTGCACCACAGGTTCGCCACACCATCAGTGCTCAACCAACAATTCAAACAACCACCATACAACACCACACCATCCATCTGTGCTACTTTGCAACTCTACCGCAATGACTTCATGACCACAACCGTCTATGCACACTTGCAACATGAGCCAATAGCTGCAGTCACTTCCATGCCCCTACTCAAACACCATCAGCAACACACAAGCAGTAACAACTTCTTGTTCTGCTTTCAATGCCTGTATTCATATTGAGTTCATTCTCAACCTCCTAAGCATTCATCTACTCTCTTGACTTTAAAGCATGAGCACCAGCAGCACAACCATCATCAGCAACCCAACACAACCCTGTGTTACCATTGCACCACAAATTCGACACAAAATACTCTAAGATATATGTATTTAGATAATTTCAGATGAATAAATGGACCCAAAAACATAACCAAGTTGCCTCCGAACTGGAATCAACTAGCTCAAGTTGCCTCCAATCTGAAATCAACTAGCTCAAGTTGCCTCCAAAAGTGAAAGCAACTTGGTCAAAGTTGTCTTCAAAGTTGGAAGCAACTTGGTCAAGTTGTCTTCAAAGTTAGAAGCAACTAGCAATAGCATCATCATCAACACCAGCCATTCCTCTTGACTGAACCAATACTCAATCTACAACTTCTCTTGACTGAACCAATACTCAATCTACAGCTTCTAAAACAACTTCATAATCTGCACATTTCAGCTCATGCCTCGCAATCCAACTCCAGGCAACAGTGCCACCTTCAGCGTAAGCCGTCTCATTACCATTGCTCCCTTTCTTTCTCTAGCACCACTGTCTCAGTACCCAGCTCTCATCTGTTGCTATAACTGTAACTATACTATCTCAGCCTTGCAAACTCTTAAGCCAACACATATCGCCACCACTCCATCACAGCAGAACCATCACGAGCTAGAGCACCAGTTCAGCTCATTATCACCATACTCCATCTAGTGGTTGCTCAACACTTCTTGTGCATCTTCACCTCAACTGCCATCTCCTTTCAACTGTCCCTCATTTCAGTCCTAAAACATTCATCTATTTCAGTTCATTGCACAACAAACTGCACTACAACTTCATAATCCCCTGTAACTACTCAGATCCTTGGAAATGACATACTCAGCTCCCTGTTAGCTTGTAGCAACAACACCAACATTAATCCTCTGCACCTGCAAAATCGAATTTCAATATCTTCTTCTCTGCATATCAATGAATACCACCATCATTCCAACTTAAACCCATCTCTGATTCTCAGCATTCTACCAAAATCGAAGCCATAATCATCAATAGTAGCTTCATTTCTTTCTCCTCACCGTTCTACCATTTAGCAGCAACATCAATCGTCTCTTCTCAGCTCATAGATCGAATTAATCTTGAATCAACCACAACCCCTCTTCAATTTCATCTTATCTTCATCACCTATCCAGATTTCAACATATTCACTTTCTTCAACTCTAATTTCTCGATCTGATTGAACCACAACAGCAGATGGTGGCGGTGATTTCTAGATCTGGATTTCTATGTTTTTTCTGGATTTCTAGATTTGTTGAAATCCAAACATATAAATTGTAGTTGCGGTGATTGAGATGGTGATGGTGATGGCGACGACGATTGAGATGGTGGTGAGAGAGATGCAGATGGTGGTGGTAGATGCCGGTGTTGTTGTTGGTGGTGATTGCCGGAATGAAAGAGCAGAGAGATATGTGATAGTTCACTGAGATGGTGATGAAGGCGATGGAGACGATGATGGTGTTGGTGTCGTTGGTTGTGGTGGCGACGGAGATGGAGATGGAGATGGTGGTGGCGATCGACGGAGATGAAGATGGTGAGAATTCTATCGGTTTCTCGAGTGAGAAATAAAGAAGAAGATGAAGCGTAAGATGGAAAGGTTAAAAATGTGATTATGTTAATTATTTTCCTATTCATATTTTCGATTCTGCCATTGGGGGTATTATTAAAGACCCATAAGGGTATTTGTGCATGACCCATGGATAGTAGGGGCATAAATAACATTCCCACTAAAAAAATTGGATTCATAAAATCGTTCTCTGTTAATACCCACAAGCTGTCGTCCATATGATTCTTCTTTGCGAGGCCACCTGAGTTCCATCCTCGCGTGTATCCTCTCGAAAGTAGATTCCGTCGTAACCAGGCCTCCACACTGGGCTACAATCAAACATCCATTAGACATTGCTTAAGGGTAATTTCGTAAATATCTCAATTTTTTTTATATATAAATTAGACAAACCCTAACATTTCAATAGATATTTTAGATAGAGTAAGAGCGGATGGAAACTACTGGTCGCTAGTGTGCGAAGAGAAACAAATCTTTGAAATTATTGTCATAATGACTTTTCCTCTAAAATCTAAGTTGTTTCTAGTTCCCCTAAGGCATATACGGGTAGTACGATTCCGTCTCTTAAGGTAAGATTTGTGAAATAATGCTTTTGTTTGAACTTTAGTGTTTCTTCATGAAATAATGATGATGTTACTGATATTCTCTTATTTGTTTTTCTATGCAGGGATGGCCAGATCATATCTCAATTGTCTGATGTCGGTAACAACAGCTGCTGAAAAAGTATATCTGCATAGATAATTTGAAGATCTGATATACCGGTGAATCATTGTTTTAAATTGTCCGTAAGAATGATATAGACATTAGCTTCTCACTCACCTAATCAAAACCCAAAGTTTCTACTTGTAACTTTCTCTTATGTTAAATTTAGAAAGATCAATTTGGAGCTTATGTTCAAAACTGTTTGGTTTAAAATTATGTTAACTTTCTCTTATGTTCAATTGTTTTGAGAAATTTTGTTACTTACAAATGTTTGGTTTGAATTACTTCATTTGTAAAATCTTGTTACAAATGTTTATTTTAGATTACTTCATCTATAAATGGTGTTAGTGTAAGATGATAGTCACGTGCATATTTAATTGCTTGATAGGACCTTCGATTAAATTCTATGTTTTGAAAAAAAAAGTATTGTACGGCTAGTCTTACTCTTAAACCGTCCATTTCTTACTAAGACAATGACATTAACAGCAATTAACGTCTTGTTGTACAAAAACTGGATACAAGTCTATCATGAACCTTCACTGTTCCCAAAGGGAACACCCCAGGTAGTACCAAAACTGGATACAACTCTATCATTTCCAAGCTCTTAAGCTTGATAGAAGCTCTGATTAAAACAAGTTAAGTGACGACAATTCTTGTCGGTTATCAATACAATATGTTTATGTCCATCTCGTTGTTGTGAATCTCTGTTTTAGAACATTATATCATGCTATGCAGTTGTGGATCTCCGAGGTTTTTTTTGCAAATTGAATGGTACTTCTAAGTGGTTTTTTTCTTTCCGAGTGAGAAATTTCATAGTGCATACTAATCTGATTCTGGTGGTGAGGTACTTGTAACTTTCTTTTATCTGAATGGAGTTGAAATATAGAACAACTCGCACGTTAATACGTTATGTTTGGAATTTAGTTAGGCTTCATTGGCTGTGACAAACAATAATGTGGCACATAGTGAGCGTTGTATCGCTATGCAGTTGTGTCTAGCTAGCATGCCCTCCTGGAGGTTTTTCTCAGCAAATTGAATAGTACTTACGGTGTGGCAGTTTTAGCTGGGAAAGTTTTCAGGTCATGGTAGACATGTTAGGAAGGGCAGGAATTGTAGAGAGTGCAATGGACATGATAAAGAAAATGCCCCAAAGATTCAAAGATGTATTTGGAGTACATTAGTAAGTCCTTGCAGGAATTCAAGTAACAGCAAGGTTGGTGAAGGTGCTATTTCAAAAGTTCTTGAATTAGAACCGATGAGTTCAGCAGGTTATTTACTAGGGTCAAGTATGTAGTTTTATGCCCCAAATGGGTTGAGAAAGTTGGTGAAAGAGAATGGCGTGAAAGTGGTGTCAGGTTACAATTTAGTTCATGTAGATAATAAAGCTTCCAGATTTGTTGCTAGAAATGGTTACCATGAGAAATCCCAAGAGATATATTCAATGGTCGAAGAGTTGCATAGTGTACGAGGACGAAAGAAGGAAGAAATCATGTTTTACTTGAACACTTCTTGGCAAATCCCAAGAGATATATTCTTCCTCATTGCCTTGTGTCTGAGATAGGTGGGTGCGCTGTGCGCATAGTATTATAACTGATATTCTCACGCGTCTACCCGCTGTATCCGTTGTAGCAATTCCACCACTGGCCTAGTATTGAAGGTCTAGAGCAGCACGCAGTCACATCCTTTCTCTGAACAGATGGAACTCACTGGGTACTGAAGACTAAAAGGTAAGCTCACTGGGCCGTAGAGGCCCACCTCTCACATCCAATTCCGTTAACTAGTTGCATCACCAGCTAACAGCAACTCCTACTCTTTCCACACATTTGGAAATTTTATACTGTTTTACTACTTCAACAGATGCTGCTTAGAATCACTGAAAGTGTAACCTCAGTTACTGGTACACAGATACAAGTGACGAGAACGCTTGACAAACTAGGTGTCTTAAACAATTACATACAATATTTCTTTCAAAACATAGATCACAGAATAAGTCAACTTAATGTTTGAAAAAATTTGCAAAATATGATGCAGAGCCTATACCGTTTCACTGTTCCCTACCTTGCAACAAAATGTTTCCACATGGCTTTCGTAAAGTTTAAGACATTTCTTAAGATCCGTGCTCTGAAATTCATGCTTACAACAATCTTTTACAGATGCATATCAAAATAATATCGAAAAGACACAACTAATGAACCTCAACACACCTGAAATCTGAATTATCTCCAGAGTTAGCAAAATTCCCTTTGTAACTTGTCCATGGAAAGATTTGGTATCATGAAGAACTTTAACCAACAAAAGCCGCCCTTGTATTTGCAGCAACAAAAGCATTTGATTCAAAGACCAAAAAACCATGGGCAAGACACATGGATACTTGGAGAGGATCTCAGAGTACACACTATAACCCTTCAACAGATGCAGCTCAGAATCACTACACTCCCGCACAACAGCAAAGTGTAAGTACATACGTGTCTGTAAGTGTAACCTCAGCTAAAAACATTTACCCTAGTCATACTAATATCTCTATAATGTGCCATATTGTAAATATAAATGACCATGGAAACAAAACTAATTCAGCGAAAAAATAATGGGCAGATATCTGCGTAAACATTTTAAGATATAAAAAATTATACAACATTCAAAACTGATCTTGACATTACTGCACTTAAGTACTTTTGCTATAACGGTGATTGACCAGCATTATCGTTACTTGGCCTTTTCTAATCAGAGTTTCTACCAAGCACTAAAGTATTTATCCAATAACAGTAGATAAGGTTCAGAAATTCAACAAAGTACAAGATCTTGTCTTTTAATCTCAGATTTGGCTCTTTCCAAATCTGAAACTCATGACAAAAATGATGTGAGACAACCCGGTGTAATCTTCGAGTAAAGGGTTTATTTTGTTGTAAATTTCGTACAGCTTTCCAAGCCATCAATTGGTACCGTGGCTTACTAGAATCCATGAACGCGAACGCCAAGAAGTGGTGCACAACATATATTAAGTAGATGGAATTCAAAATACGGTGTAAGTGGATAGATTACGGGCTCTGGTATGATCCAGTTGCCTTTGTAACAAACATATCAATGTTTGAGTTGCCAGATAGTAGGGAGTGATAGATAAATAGAACTGATACAACAACAAAAATATGCAGGGAATATCAATTCAAGCATAACCAGCAATGAGATATAGATTCTATCAAGCACCAAAATATGCATATTATAGATGAAGCAAATCCAAAGTGAACACTTGTAATAGCCAATAAGATACTGCAATGAAATCTACACTAGCAACCGATCTTTCTTTGTTCATAAGAGAAAGTTACAAGTACATACAAACACTACCCAGAATCGAAATGAAAACACCCTGAAATTTTTTCCTAACTAAAACCAATTGGAAACTCTCAGAAATTTACAAAATCTCCAATTCAATGATTACCAGTATAAGCAATCCCAATCCCAACTGATGTTGTGTTTCTCCCATCAATGATGAGAACCCGGAGATCTTGAAAGATTTGGTGAAATCTCACAGACCCTGCATAGAAAAACCAAAAACATGAATGTCAGTGGCGGGCTAAGATCAAGAATGAAGATACCAAACACCACCATTTTTATTTATTTTACAGATCTTACCCTGTAAAGAGGCTTGAAACCCATACTTCGCCCGATCGAGTTAGAATGAAACTAACAATTTAGTTATGAGAGGATAATTCATTATGACAACAATTTCAAAGATATTTATCTTCTCTCTTTTCTTTGATCTCCACCAAGCTATGTGTAATGGCTCTCGTTCCCACATCAAACCCCCCATTTTGAATTGGAAACGGCAAGAAGAACTACTCCAGCTACTGGTTTTTCCGCCTCCCTCACTCACACTGCCGTCAGCCCCCACTCTCACTCGATATCTACCAACAATATTAGGGATTTGGTTCGCTTATAAGAAAAGTGTATGACTTACTAGAATACCCCTTTTCTAAACCAGATATTTCCATAGTAGCCCAGTCAGGGTGCAAGCACCGAAACAGTCGGCCGCAATGATTTTGTTTCTCGCTTTCCACCAACACCATAATATCATTTTGTGTTGCCAATGGTGCTTTGAAACAATCGGCCGCAAGGATTTTGTGCTGCAGTGATGTATGTTGTTGCTTCGAGTATAAACATTTTTAATGTTTATTGTGTAGGTGCAAATAATCCACGAAGCTAGGTGGAACCATCCTGACTAAGGGCGCACCAGGCGAAATAAGTAACTAGAAGTACTGAATCACCTCATCAGGCCTGGGCACGGGGAAAGAGGAACAAAGATAGCTCGAGAAGTCGACATAAAGGGGAAAAAAGCTTTGATGTGATGCTCGTCGAGTTCGAGGACAATTAATGCACTGACAAGGTTGGTAAGGAGATGAGAGAAGCTCATCCGAGACGAGACTCGGCCAAGCATTTGAAGGGCGATGCCGATCACATCCACCCAACGAACGACATCGGGCGGTGACACCACTCGGTTAGATGATTCGGCCCGAGGAAAAGCAGAGATCGATTGAAGCACCAGCAAGTCGCCCGAGGAGAACATCCAGGAAGCTATACCAGGCTCAACACTGTAATATTGATGTATCACCGCCTGTAGCTATAAATAGAGATCGTGTAGGAAGGTAGAGGGAGGTCTTTTGGAAAGAGAGAGAGAGAGAAAGGAGAGTAGTATTAGGCATTTGTGAGCATTGTTGTGTGAGTTGATCCTTGTAATCGTGCGTGAAGTAATAAGATCATCCCTTAACCCCCGTGGACGTAGGTAATCATACCGAACCACGTAAATCTTGTGTTCTTTGATGCCTTCGTTTATTTACTTCTTGTTATACTTCATTCAGATTTCCCGTTTCCCATCGAAGAGGTGATTGACCTCCTAGAAGCCTGGGTTCAAGATGATATTATCAGACTGCCACCTCCCAGACGTCTACCAACTGAGGCTGAGATGGCGAACCCCAAGTACTGCCACTACCACAGGTTCGTTCACCACCCGACCAGCGATTGCAACAGACTAAAGCAAATTTTCAAAGAAAAGATAGAAGCGGGAGGATTCCAACCAGGAGATGAAAGAGTGCATCGAGACCCACTCCCAATAAGAAACTGCGGATCCTCTGGGGACTCCGTGCACGAGACTGTACAATCAATGATACAACATGTATGCGAAATTCTCTATCTTTCCAAGGTGCAGCGCCAAGATATTTTCGCAGCTCTCAATCGTGTTGTATCCGGCAAACGACTTTTTCTCTCCTCGGGAACCATGCCAAGGGCCCAAGCTTTCCAAACAGGCGGAACCAAAAAGGAGAACTGGGGACTGCTGACCACGTCCCGTTTAAGAGGTAACAAATTTAACTACACACTCATCGACACGGCCTATGACCACAACATCATTACTTTCAAGACACTGAAGGCAGCCGAATTTACAAACAAGACGCTACCTATTCCCCGTCTGTGATTAAAAGCTTGAGAGGAGAAACTTTGAACACGCATGGCTACATCAACCTAGAGATCAAAATAGGAGACGCTATAACACATAGCAAGTTCAACATTGTCAAAGAACTAGATCATGACATGATATTGGGACGCTTATGGGTACTCGACAACAAAGCGAAATTGGATGTACACCCTCTTCCGACGTCCACGCCCGAAGGAATTCCCAACAAATCATCCCACGGGTTGTCGCATCAACGAGCTATTGAAGAAACCCAGACATCCGGAGAGGACCCGTTGGCGCTAGCTCATGGTTTTAAAATGCAAGTAAGTCTGGCCAAGCAACCTTTTCTGCAATCAGTTTTTCCTTCTCCCATTCCGTCATGGGGACTCGGCGCGATTACTAGCGCAAACGCCGTCAAAAAATGTGAATGGGGAGCTGGACCGTTTGAACACTTCGCAAGAAGCTTGGAAACTTCTATCGAAACCAACGAAGCCAAGGATCAAACGGTTACACGACGTCTGAACCCCTTTTCAATCGGAGATATAGTGGTTAAGGAAAGCTCGTTTCAAGTTGGGAGGATGACAGTAAAAATGGATTTGCCCAATGAAGGTGAAGGCGAGCTGTATCTGGTTGCGGATACCCTTTTGGGAGGATATTGCAAGCTCATCAATACAGACACACACAAGGCGTGATAGTTCACTCGCGATGGCTCAAGGAATCCAATCCCTAAAATCTTTGTACTTCCCAATCACTCCCTCTTCAGTACTTCCTTTAACAATTCCTCTTAATGGATGTAATTCCCCAGGATGAATACACCGTTTGTATTTTTTTCCCCTAGGGATTTCCCTTTTGTCAAAAATAAATAAATAAATATATCTCTCTCCGAGCGAATCCTTCAGATATCAGAGAAATACATCAGAAAAACCCAGAAAACCATTGCAGAGCCATCATACCACAACCTCTTTCAAAAAAAAAAATCTACATGAAGCAAAATGTTGATTGATGAAGAAGAAGGAAAAGACGATGCCCTAATGGAAGCCGCACGTGAAGGAAAGCAAAATAAGGAAACTTTGCTGGCTGAAGAAACGTCTACTCCCTCTTTATTTACATAAATCACGCCTGCAAGCACGGCTTCCAAGTTGCACCGGCCCCACCAATTTGCGCGGACCTCCCAATGGTCGCACAAGTTACGCCTGCAAGCACGCAAGACTTCCACACTTTGCGCCGGTCCCACCAGCTAGCACCCTCAGCTTCCCAACTCATGCCAACACCCAACGTCGCCCAGGCTGCACCGTCCCCACCAATTGCGCCAACCTGCAGGCACGCACGGCTTCTACACTTTGCGCCGGTCCCACCAGCTAGCACGCTCAGCTTCCCAACTCATGCCAACACCCAACGTCGCCCGTGCCGCACCGCCCCACCAATTGCGCCAACTGCGTGGCACGCACGGCTTCTACACTTTGCGCCGGTCCCACCAGCTAGCCCAGGCTGTACCGGCCCCACCAATTGTGCCAGCCTCCTGACTTGTGCAAAACTACCAGAGGCAAGGATTCCCAATCCTATTTATAAAAGGTCGACAAGCCTCCTTCAATTTTCTTTACGGTTTGTTGTTAATAGTTTGTCACCATCTTATGCTTACCTCGCAACAAAGCCCTTCCGAGCTAAGCGGGGACTTAATGTTGATGGTGGTTTTTAGACAAGGGGTAAAATCGTAAAACCCCATGACCTAGTGTTACCCGCAACACATTAACTAAGAGCATTTAACTCAGGTGTATATAATTAATAGGGGTATTTTTTCAAAATACCAGATTAGGGTTTTCAACACAGAACCCTAATTCCAAAATCAAGCCGCACCATGCGCACCATGGCAACAATGCCAAACCAAGCCGCATACTGCGCACCATGGCAACAATGCCAAATCAAGCCGCACCCTGCGCACCATGGCAACAATGCCAAACCAAGCCGTACCCTGCGCACCATGGCAACAATGCCAAATCAAGCCGCACCATGCGCACCATGGCAACAATGCCAAACCAAGCTGCATACTGCACACCATGGCAGCAATGTCAAACCAAGCCGCATACCGCGCACCGCGGCAACAATGCCAAACCAAGCCGCATATTGCGCACCATGGCAACAATGCCAAACCAAGCCGCACCCTGCGCACCATGGCAACAATGCCAAATCTCCAAGCCGCTATGCCTTTGGCCCATGCCAATTATAGCGCCCTAGGCTTGCAAGACTTGCAACTGGGTCAACATGGCTGCATGTGCCATTGGCACATGCCAACACGTGTCGCAAGCCATATTTCCAAAGACGCTATGCCTTTGGCCCACGCCAATTATAGCGCCCTAGGCTTGCAATACTTACAACTAGGTCAACATGGCTGCACGTGCCAATGGCACATGCCAACACGTGTCGCAAGCCATATTTCCAAAGCCGCTACGCCTTTGGCCCACGCCAAATATAGCGCCCTAGACTTGCAAGACTTGCAACTAGGTCAAAATGGCCGCACATGCCAACACGTGTCGCAAGCCATATTTCCAAGCCGCTATGCCTTTGGCCCACACCAAACATAGCGCCCTAGGTTTGCAAGACTTCCAACTAGGTCAACATGGCCACACGTGCCATTGGCACATGCCAACACGTGCCGCAAGCCATATTTCTAAGCCGCTATGCCTTTGGCCCACGCCAAACATAGTGCCCTAGGTTTGCAAGACTAGCAACTAGGTCAACATGGCCGCACGTGCCATTGGCACATGCCAACACGTGCCGCAAGCCATATTTATAAGCCGCTATGCCTTTGGCCCACGCCAAACATAGCGCCCTAGGTTTGCAAGACTTGCAACTAGGTCAACATGGCCGCACGTGCCATTGGCACATGCCAACACGTGCTGCAAGCCATATTTTCAAGCCGCTATGCCTTTGGCCCACGCCAAACATAGCGCCCTAGGTTTGCGAGACTTGCAAATAGGTCAACATGGCCGCACATGCCAACACGTGCCGCAAGCCATATTTCCAAGCCGCTATGCCTTTGGCCCACGCCAAACATAGCGCCCTAGGTTTGCAAGACTTGCAACTAGGTCAACATGGCCGCATGTGCCATTGGCACATGCCAACACGTGCCGCAAGCCATATTTCTAAGCCGCTATGCCTTTGACCCACGCCAAATATAGCGCCCTAGGCTTGCAAGACTTGCAACTAGGTCAACATGGCTGCACGAGCCATTGGCACATGCCAAACACACATGCTGGTAGCCTAACTTACAAACCGTGCAACCTACCACCAAGGCATTCTGCACATGCCATTGGCACATGCCAAACACACACGCTGGTAGCCTAACTTGCAAACCGTGCAACCTACCACCAAGGCATTTCTGCACATGCCAAACACACACGCTGGTAGCCTAACTTGCAAACCGTGCAACCTACCACCAAGGCATTCCGCACATGCCAATTGCACATGCCAAACACACATGCTGGTAGCCTAACTTGCAAACCGTGCAACCTACCACCAAGGCATTCCGCACATGCCATTGGCACATGCCACACGCGCCACTAGCAGCGCCACTTGCACTCAAGATGCAACCAACACTTGAGACATCGACACAAACTGGGGATGCTTATTTAGGGTTTTGGTTTGGCGGTCACAAACATGCAAAGATACACTACGCTCACATTAAGAAAGCGTGAAGAGGAATAAAGCGGTCAAATAAAAGAGGAAATAATGGTGAAAAACATTTTCGCCCATTAAACCATGCGGTTACCACCTCATCCCATTATTTCACCCTTTACTCTCTTCCTTCATGAGGCCAGGGTACGTTTCAATCTCGACTTGTATAAATAGGTCTTACCTATTTCCACCAGACAACAAGTCTCGGTCAGGAGAAATATACTACACTTACACTCTCGAAAAGGCAACTTTGCAAGCTCTCCCAAAAAGCTTTCATCTTTTGCAAGCTTCCTAAGCTTTCACTTTCATACAAGTCGAGATCCTACTCTCCTCAACACCTTTCTTTGCTTCCTCCCCAATCAACCCTTCTCCTTCACTTTGTGACCGAAGCAAGTCCGGAACGGCCATTTTATGGTTTAGGCCGGACTTGTACAGATTGATCTCTCGAATCTATAAAGTGCTCACGTGCAGCACATTTGTTTAGGGTTTGAACCAGTTTCTCACTCACCTACCGAATTTACCGAAATCGACAGAAACTATTTTTACCCATAAAAAGTGCCATTGGCACATGCCAACACGTAGCGCAAGCCATATTTCCAAGCCGCTATGCCATTGGCACACGCCAAATATAGCGCCATAGGCTTGCAAGACTTGCAACTAGGTCAACATGGCCGTACGTGCCATTGGCACATGCCAACACGTACCGCAAGCCATATTTCCAAATCGCTATGCCATTAGCACGCGCCAAATATAGCGCCCTAGGCTTGCAAGATTTGCAACTAGGTCAACATGGCCGTACGTGCCATTGGCACATGCCAACATGCTCGCTGGTAGCTTTTCCTACCAAGGCCACGGCCCTAATGGCCACGCATGCCATTGGCACATGCCAAACACACACGCTGGTAGCCTAACTTGCAAACCGTGCAACCTACCACCAAGGCCACGGCCCTAACGGCCACGCATGCCATTGGCACATGCCAAACACACACGCTGGTAGCCTAACTTGCAAACCGTGCAACCTACCACCAAGGCATTCCGCACATGCCGTTGGCACATGCCAAACACACACGCCGGTATCCTAACATGCAAACCGTGCAACCTACCACCAAGGCATTCCGCACATCTTTGTTGGCACATGCCAAACACACACGCCGGTAGCCTAACTTGCAAACCGTGCAACCTACCACCAAGGCATTCCACGCACGCCATTGGCACATGCAACACACGCCACTAGCAGCTCTGGCATTGCCACTTGCGCTCTAGGTGCAACTCTCAACAAAGGCATTCCGCACATGCCATTGGCACTTGCCACATGCGCCCCTAGCAGCACTACTTGCACTCAAGATGCAACCAACACTCGAGACATCAATACAAACTGGGCGATGTTTTCTAGGGTTTTGGTTTGGCGGTCATAACATGCAGCGTACACTACGCTCACATTAAGAAAGCGTGAAAAGGAATAAAGCGGTCAAATAAAAGAGGAAATAATGGTGAAAACGTTTTCACCCATTAACACCATGCGGTTACCACCTCCTCCCATGAGGCCAGGGTACGTTTTAATCTCGACTTGTATAAATAGGTCTTACCTATTTCCACCAGACAACAAGTCTCGGTCGGAGAAAAATACTACTCTCAGAAAGGCAACTTTGCAAGCTCTCCCAAAAGATTCCACCTCTTGCAAGCTTCCGAAGCTTTCACTTTCTGATACAAGTCGAGACTCTACTCTCCCAGAATTATTCTGGCCTCAACACCTTTCTTTGCCTCCCTCCCCAAATCAACCCTTCTCCTACACTTTGTGACCGAAACAAGTCTGGAACGGCCATTTCTTGGTTTAGGCCGGACTTGTACAGATTGATATCTCGAATCTATAAAGTGCTCACGTGCAGCACAATTGTTTAGGGTGTGAACCAGTTTCTCACTCACCTACCGAATTTACCGAAATCGGCAGAAACGATTTTTACCCATAAACAGTGCAGTACTGAAAAAGCCTAGTTTTGTTTTGAGAATCTGATCACACGGCGCATATATGCTACGAAGGAGAAAAAACCTATGTTGTTTCTACAAATATACTTAGTGTTTGTTATGTTTTTTGATCTCTATATGCTTGATTAGTTAATTATTCACTTCATTTTCATGAAAATAATTCAAATCTAGATGGATAATTGAATATTTTTTTGCTCACTTCGTTACTAGATTTGATTACACTAGCTTTCTTTTGTTGGTTTTAGGTTTATTTTCAGGTTGTTTTTGTGTATTAACCATCAGTATTTGCATCCACGTATTTTCGGGTTATTTTTGTGTATTAATCTCTAAACTAGTTTTTGTGTATTAATCTCTAAACTAGTTTCATTGTAGCTACTTATGATGCCAAAATTCAAGTATGTATTATTCTGTCTAGTTTTGACATATAGGTTCATTTCTGAATGTGCGACTTCTGGTTATGTGCAAAATTATGTTTTTGTATTATATTGTGGATGCAAAATTTAGAAATGAAGTTGAGTATTTGGATCTTGGTGAGTATATATTTCATGTACTGATACTTCTCACTTCTCAGTATTATGATAATGACACAAAATCAGTGAATTAATACGTTTCTGACTATCGAAATGGTAACTTGTGCATAGGTAGCCATTGTAGATGGTTGATTAGAATCATCGAGAATGTGGTTGTTAAGTAATTTTGTCAGTGTATAATCGTTGCACTTCATAAAAATCAGTGTATAAACGATGTACACTGTTATTTTCTCAGGGTATAAAGGCTACACTTCAGAAAACGTCAGTCTATAAGCGCTGCACTCCAGGAAAATTCAGTGTATAAACGTTGTACTGCGTTATTTGTCAATGCAATTTGGTAATTTGGTAACCTTGCATTCTGAATTTGTTTTGTGTTTATTTTTTGTTACTAGATTTGATCATTTTAGTTTCATATTGTTGGTTTTAGGTTTGGTTCTGAGATGATATTACAATGGATGGGTGTATCAGGCAGGAAAGTTACAAATGGAGTTGGTTTCTACAGGTGAAGATTCAAACTAGCTTTTGATAGGATTTCATTTTCTTCATGTGGAATTATAGGTATTATATTATGCTGGATTTTAATCAGAGTTGTGATTATTAATCTGGCATATATTTCTTTCCCGAAGATTCATCGATGTTTTTTTACTATTTGAATACTTGCAGTTTATCTTTGTGTCTGGACCGACAATACGTATATGTTTTACTGACAAAAAACCTGGCTGAATTTTGAAATTATGATCCGGGAGTGCATATATGCTTAACTAAAAAAAACTCGAGGTAATTTTACTAATTCACATATTGTTTTTGTTTATTTGTGGACATGATCCAATAGTACATATATGACGTACTGACAAAAATTAGTGTTTTACTATCTGCTTTTCAGTAACATTATTAGAATTGTTGATTAGATATTGCAGTAATTACTAGTCATTAGCTTCTTCTTTTTTTTTTTGCAGAGAATTATTGTAGGAAGAGGTACAACGAAGGGTCGCAATGCGGAAACTGATTTGATACGAGCATGTCTTTCTCTTTGTGCTCTAGACGTTTATTAGGTGCATACTTATGCCATGTTCCTTTGTTCTTTACTCTTTGATATAGTTGGTTGTGTAAGGGTAATTTGGTGTTTGGATCAATATTATGCTTTGGAGACATTTTTATATCAGTCCGAATCTAGGATATCATGGGCATGTATTTAACCTAAACTTAAGTATTATATTTATTAGTTAAGTAGTCATACCCAGTTGGAAATATTAAGAAAATTAGGAATCCGTAGTGCCACTTTTGTTGCTTTGATCTAAGTTACGTGCTAAGCTTGTTAACATCTCATCATGATAGCCTTTTGAACAAGTAAGGTTACGTTGTTCATCTTTGCTAATGAATCTTTATTTATACTAATTTTTGATAGTACGTGAGTGACGCACTTCAAAATAATCAGTGTATAAACCCTTAATCTAGGATATCCCAGTGCATATATGTTGCACTGTCAAAATCTTTGTGCATAAACAATATACTCGGAGGAAATCATTTTTAGTGTTCTTTACCGTAAAACAACGAGGCAGTCTAGTAGTTCTTGGTAGTTCAGTTCTTCAATCTTTCATAGCAATATTGGATTGGAATGAATGTTTATTTCTACTCTTTTTTCTCTCGGTATAGCATGTATCTGTTGTAGTATTTATGCACTGAATTTTTCGGTATAGCATATATGCCTTGTTGGATAATTCAAAGTGTACCATATATGCACTTTTGTAGTAAATCAGTCTTTGAAATTTTCAGTATAGTGTATATGCACTGTCGGAATCTACTTTTTTTTTCTTCTCGGTATATCTTGCATATGCACTGCAGTAACTATGTACTAAACTTTTCAGTATAAGTGTACACATGTTGTTGGGTAGTAATGCAAAAATAAACCCACACTTTTTCAGTATAGCATATTTGTGTTGTAGTAAATTTGTACTGACATTTTTTTTCAGTACAAAACTGTATAGAAATGGATTGGAGGTGTAACAATGGTGTTAATGATATATCTCCATTCCTGCTTTTTGAAGCCATTGGCGTCTCAGAAGACTTCATCGTCGATCCAGTGTTGAGGAATTTAGGTACTCAACTAGCAGTGTGGCAGATATGTACTCAAATTTGTAAGAAGTGTAGCGGATATGTTCTCAATATTGAAGCTGAAATCCAGTGTTGAAGTCTCGGACCCTTTTGGTTGCTTATTTAGGCACTCAAAAGACCCTTTTGGTTTCTTACACAGGCTTGAACTTGGCATATTTGTCAACTTCTTGAGTTTCCATTTTTTTTTCTTCTTTTGAAACATGTCATTTTTTTATTTATCCTAAACTCTTTGAAAGGGCAAAGTCAGGGGAGTTCCCTCGATGTTCCAAGCCATCAAGTAGAAATACCAATATGTTCAGGCAGTTGATAATATCGATTTTAGTTTTTTTTTTCTTTCTTCTAGTATGGCCATTATGTACTCGACAAGTTTATAATAAATTTATAAATTATTCTCGGTGATAATGTATTAAAAGTTGATAATTGTCAAATTCGATCTAGTATTTATCAACATTTATCTTTGTTTTTTCTCCTGGTCAGTTGATAATGTCAAGATCGATCTAGTTTTTTTTATACTACAACGAATATGGCATTTGGTCAAATTTAACAGTATTTTTTATAGTACAGCCGATATGTACTTCCAGTACATCACATATGTATGTGAACCAAAATCCATAGACTTGTCACTGAACCAATTATTTTTTCAGAACATCACATATGTATTGTTGGATCGTACTGTAAAATTCAACTGCAATGTCACTGAAGTGATGAACATAACAAAATCAGACCAGTTGTTTTTAGTACAACATAAACACTGCTAGATCATACTGCAAAAATCAAATTGTATGACAAAATTAGCGACAAATCTATTAATATAACAAAATCCAATCCGTTTTTCTGGTACAACATATATGTACTGCTGGATCATATCCACAAACACCATTGTTTCTGCTTGTGATTCTTCGGAATGGTCTTCTTCTACTGGTTTAGTAATTCGTTCTTCTTTTCCCAAATTTTTTTCTTTTTCTTCTTCAGATCTATGATTGGTTTTCTTAATTGGTTTACTGCTTGAATTCGAATATCCAAGTGTTGATGGTGGTTTTTAGACAAGGGGTAAAATCGTAAAACCCCATGACCTAGTGTCACCCGCAACACATTAACTAAGAGCATTTAACTCAGGTGTAAATAATTAATAGGGGTATTTTTTCAAAATACCAGTTAGGGTTTTCAACACGGAACCCTAATTTCAAAACCAAGCGCACCACTGCGCACCATGGCATCAATGCCAAACCAAGCCGCATCTTTGCGCACCATGGCAACAATGCCAAACCAAGCCGCATCTCAAGCACCATGGCAACAATGCCAAACCAAGCCGCATCTTTCAAGCACCATGGCAACAATGCCAAACCAAGCCGCATCTGCGCACCATGGCAACAATGCCAAACCAAGCCGCATCTCACGCACCATGGCAACAATGCCAAACCAAGCCGCATCTTGCACACCATGGCAACAATGCCAAACCAAGCGCACTCTGCGCACCATGGCAACCATGCCAAACCAAGCCGCACTTCGCGCACCATGGCAACCATGCCAAAACAAGCGCATCTTCAAGCACCATGGAAACAATGCCAAACCAAGCCGCATCTTTGCGCACCATGGCAACAATGCCAAACCAAGCCACACTCTGCGCACCATGGCAACCATGCCAAAAAAAGCCGCATACTGCGCACCATGGCAACCATGCCAAACCAAGCCGCACTCTGCGCACCATGGCAACCATGCCAAAACAAGCCGCATACTGCGCACCATGGCAACAATGCCAAACCAAGCCGCATACTGCGCACCATGGCAACAATGCCAAACCAAGCCGCACTCTGCGCACCATGGCAACCATGCCAAAACAAGCCGCATACTGCGCACCATGGCAACCATGCCAAACCAAGCCGCACCCTACGCACCATGGCAACAACGCCAAATTCCAAGCCGCTATGCCTTTGGCCCACGCCAAACATAGCGCCCTAGGTTTGCAAGACTTGCAACTAGGTCAACATGGCGCACGTGCCATTGGCACATGCCAACACGTGCCATAAGCCATATTTCTAAGCCGCTATGCCTTTGGCCCACGCCCAAACATCGCGCCCTAGGTTTGCAAGACTTGCAACTAGGTCAACATGGCCGCACGTGCCATTGGCACATGCCAACACGTGTCGCAAGCCATCTTTCTATGCCGCTATGCCTTTGGCCCACGCCCAAACATCGCGCCCTAGGTTTGCAAGACTTGCAACTAGGTCAACATGGCCGCACGTGCCATTGGCACATGCCAACACGTGCCGTAAGCCATATTTCTAAGCCGCTATGCCTTTGGCCCATGCCCAAACATCGCGCCCTAGGTTTGCAAGACTTGCAACTAGGTCAACATGGCCGCGCGTGCCATTGGCACATGCCAAAACGTGTCGCAAGCCATATTTCTAAGCCGCTATATCTTTGGCCCACGCCCAACATAGCGCCCTAGGTTTGCAAGACTTGCAACTAGGTCAACATGGCCGCACGTGCCATTGGCACATGCCAACACGTGCCGCAAGCCATATTTCCAAGCCGCTATGCCTTTGGCCCACGCCCAACATAACGCCCTAGGTTTGCAAGACTTGCAACTAGGTCAACATGGCCGCACGTGCCATTGGCACATGCCAAACACACACGCTGGTAGCCTAACTTGCAAACCGTGCAACCTACCACCAAGGCATTCCGCACATGCCATTGGCATATGCTAAACACACACGCTGGTAGCCTAACTTGCAAACCGTGCAACCTACCACCAAGGCATTCCGCACATGCCATTGGCACATGCCAAACACACACGCTGGTAGCCTAACTTGCAAACCGTGCAACCTACCACCAAGGCATTCCGCACATGCCATTGGCAAATTCCAAACACACACGCTGGTAGCCTAACTTGCAAACCATGCAACCTACCACCAAGGCATTCCGCACATGCCATTGGCATATGCCAAACCCACACGCTGGTAACCTAACTTGCAAACCGTGCAACTTACCACCAAGGCATTCCGCACATGCCACACGTGCCACTAGCAGCGCCACTTGCACTCAAGATGCAACCAACACTCGAGACATCGACACAAACTGGGGGATGTTTCTTTAGGGTATTGGTTTGGCGGTCACAGCATGCAGCGTACACTACGCTCACATTAAGAAAGCGTGAAAAGGAATAAAGCGTGAAAAGGAATAAAGCGGTCAAATAAAAGAGGAAATAATGGTGAAAAACGTTTTCACCCATTAAACCGTGCGGTTACCACCTCCTCCCATTATTTCACCATTTACTCTCTTCCTTCATGAGTCCAGGGTACGTTTCAATCTCGACTTGTATAAATAGGTCTTACCTATTTCCACCAGACAACAAGTCTCGGTCAGGAGAAATATACTACACTTACACTCTCAGAAAGGCAACTTTGCAAGCTCTCTCAAAAGCTTCCATCTCTTGCAAGCTTCCTATGCTTTCACTTTCTGATACAAGTCGAGATACTACTCTCCTCAACACCTTTCTTTGCTTCCCTCCCCAAATCAACCCTTCTCCTCCACTTTGTGACTGAAGCAAGTCTGGAACGGCCATTTCTTGGTTTAGGCCGGACTTGTACAGATCGATCTCTCGAACCTATAAAGTGCTCACGTGCAGCACATTTGTTTAGGGTTTGAATCAGTTTCTCACTCACCCACCGAAATTACCGAAATCAACAGAAACGATTTTCACCCATAAACAATTGGCGACCACAACGGGAGGATTGATCTATCGGCTACAATGTCGATCATCGATCTCGTTCTTCGACCCAGATGTCAAGATGGTAGGGAAGGCGACTCAATCCGATGCAACTACCGAGACGACCGGTTACTAGTTATAAAAACTATACAAGAAACGGGGACTTGCCGAAGATGCTACCACTCGATCCGACTCAACTACCAGACGACCCGGTTACCAGTTGCAAAAACTACACGAGAAAACTGGGGACTCGCCGAAGATGCTATCAACGATTGGGGACTTGCTTGACGATGCTACCAAAGAAAGCCGCCTTTTACATGGAGAGGGGCGTGTTCACAAAAACCTATGAAGTGAGTAAATTTAGATCACAAGAAGATATACGATCTGTTTTTTAGGTTCTTAATAAAACCGCCATACTATTGCGTCTTGTGCCTATTGCTAGCACACACTTTCATAAAAGCAATATTCCTTTTCCAAAACATAATCAGAGTTATATTATCAAAACCCTTCATCCCAGAAATAATCCAATATCCTCAAAAGCTAACATTTATCTATCAACCCAAGAAATCCGGAAGACAAAAACCATAAAGCGGTGCGCTTTGTTTGCCTTTCAAAAAAAAAAAAAAAAATTTCACCTACCCGTACATACCTACTTTGCACAATAACAATTACCTGTCACTATTAGCAGACGTTACTACAGTGACATTTGAAGAATTATTTATGATGAAGTATTTCCACAAGCTTATGAAAGGCATACCTATGGCTACGGTTTACACCAGCACAAGAAAACAATAAAAAAAAATTGAAAGAGAAACGTTGGAGTACATAGCTGGGATATGCTTGCCCACTTTGTCACTACCGCGCTATTGCTAACACCATGATGTGATAACAAAGATACGAGGTAAAAAGGGGAGCCAACCCATTTCATAAGCATAAAACTTTTTGAATTTGAGTAAGGAAAGGATTTCCTGTTTGAGCTACGTATGGGAAGAGGTAACTGGGCCCGCAGGAACAAGTCCAAGCCACACCAAGCCAGCACCGTGCCAAGCCAATGGTCCACACCATACCGAAATCCAAGCCAGCGCCCACACCAAGTCAGCGCCCATTCTAAGACGATCCAGCGCCTACCAGACGCGTTTCCCGGATGCGCTTACCAGACGCGCTTGCCAGACGCGCATGCCAGCGCTTTCCAGAAACGCTTGCCAGACGCCCTTGCCAGACGCGCTTACCAAGAACACATGCCGCACGCGCATGCCAGCCGCATGATACCACACTTTGTGCTAACAGGTTTGCATCCTTCCAAAGACCATCCTCGCCCTTCGAAACAGCGCCATGGCTCCAAAGACTTCGTGATCAAAACCATGTCATCTCTCGCACGATACACTTACGATCACCGGAACCAGCCAGCTTCTTCCGCCACCCCAACGGTTCTTCAAGCATGAAAGCTCCAACCGTCACGAGACGCTACTCCACCATCGGGGCAAGATCTTTGGAAGATCCGGAAGAAGCCGACCTTCTTTTAGCACTGTTGATTCGATGAAAAGACGAAATATACTTCAGCAGGACGCACGTTATAGATGAAGAGGCCCGCGTTGCTCTTGAACGCCCAGTAGAAGGGGATAAGCAATCCAATTTCGTCACACGTGAAGATCAGGAAGGACTTCTCCAAAATCGAAAGCAATGGAAATCAACAACTCTCTTGAGTTCACGGAGACCCTTCTTCTGTCGGGACCCTCATAATTGGAACTTCACCCACAAAGTAGTACGATCTATGATGAAACAATATGTGAGATTCTATATTTCTCCAAGGCATAGCATCAAGACATATTTGCATCTCTCAACCGCACCGCATCGGGAAGCGGGCGTTTTCCAGCCCGTGGAAGCCGTTCCCAAACCCCAACCTCTCCTAGAAAGCACGATCGACGGATGTAATTGGGGACTCCTAACTTCTTTTCTCTTGAGGGATGTCGAGTTTGACAGAACGTGACGCGGCCTCCGACTTCAAAATGATAGCCGTCAAGGCTCTGAGAGTTTCAAGATGTCGTTTCAATGTTCTCTCCAGAAGTAGCTCCACATCAACGTTCTCTCCAGAAGTAGCTACGCATCAACGTTCTCTCCAGAATTAGCTACGCATCAACGTTCTCCAGCAGCGGCTTCGCTTCAACGTTCGCTTCAATGCCACTCCTTCCTGCAAAGGGTCGTGCCGCCATAATCCCCATATCAAGGAACATAGTCACAGCCAGCCAATCTTCGTAGTCATGGACACCTTTTAATCCATCTCGCCAAAACTCGTGATCATGGACAGTTTGCTCGCTTACGCATCCAGCCAATCCTTTTACGTCCACGGAAGCTCATAGAATATCAGTCAACCTACTTTGTTACCACGACAATGTAGTTTCTCCTGATTACATCTCCTACCAAGAACTGTTGCCCCTCATTCGTTGATACCGGCCAGAGCTTCACCGCAAAGCCGGAATTACTACAAACATGGAAACACGTAAACCATACTTGAGAACGGAAGATATACACGGGATCCCTTCACTGTCAAAGCTACGAAGAAGTCCACCAAAAATCCGTACCCACAACAAGGTCCTCTACTCTTCAAGGGTGCAGCGCAAGAACATCATCACCTCTCTATATAGAAGACGCCTTCAACACTTTACGACGTCGCGGAGGATCCCGAGCCTGCAAGATCCAGAATATGTCATCATGTAATTTCTGAGCATCCCAGTGTCACATCCAGAAGAGTACGGAAGGTTACATTCACGTATTCATCCATTCCATCATATCAAACCGAAGTATGACCGGGGACTTCTCGCTGCATCCCATTTCGTAAGATAGAGCCCTAAATCAGCGTCCTCCAGGTCTCCCAGCAGATCAAAAAGGACGGATTCGAAGGAAGGGGAACGACTAGGTCATCCTCGTCGATAACAGTGACACATGCTCCAACAGGATTATCTCTGCACAAAAGGAAAATTTTCCATTTATACAACAAGCGGCGGTAAAGTGTACGACATCACGCCAAAGAAGAAGAAAACATACCGAGAGAAATTCAACAAGAAGAACCTTTTCTCAAACGAGGGAGATGATGCGGTTGCGTTGGGTTTGAATCTGAGAACCTTTAAAAAGGAAAGGAAGCAATGAGGGACATAACGCTTCCAGATTTTTTGGCATGAACGATGCCCTAATCGAAGCCGCGCGTGAAGGAAAGGCAAAATAAGGAAACTTTGCTATCTGTAGAAACACCTACTCCCTCCTTGTTCACACCAATTGCGACTTCTCAATGCCGCCCAAGTCACGCCTGCAAGCATGGTTTCCAAGATTGGACCGGCCCCACCAATTGCGACTTCCCAATGCCGCCCAAGTCACGCCTGCAAGCATGGTTTCCAAGATTGGACCGGCCCCACCAATTGCGACTTCTCAATGCCACCCAAGTCACGCCTGCAAGCATGGTTTCCAAGTTGGACCGCCCCACCAATTGCGCCGACCTCCCAATGCCGCCCAAGTCACGCCTGCAAGCACGCACGGCTTCTACACTTTGCGCCGGTCCCACCAGCTAGCCCACTCAGTTTCCCAACTCACGCAGACTTCCCAACGTCGCCCAAGCTGCACCGGGCCCACCAATTGTGCCAGCCTCCCGATTTGTGCAAAACTACCAGAGGCAAGGATTCCAAATCTTATTTATAAAAGGTCAGACAAGCCTCCTTCAATTTTCTTTACGGTTGTTGTTAACAGTTTGTCACCATCTTATGCTTACCTCGCAACAAAGCCCCTGTTCCGAGCTAAGCAGGGGACTTAATGTTGATGGTGGTTTTTAGACAAGGGGTAAAATCGTAAAACCCCATGACCTAGTGTCACCCGCAACACATTAACTAAGAACATTTAACTCAGGTGTAAATAATTAATAGGGGTATTTTTTCAAAATACCAGATTAGGGTTTTCAACACAGAACCCTAATTTCAAAACCATGCCGCACCTACGCACCATGGCAACAATGCCAAACCAAGCCGCATCTTTGGCACCATGGCAACAATGCCAAACCAAGCCGCATATCGCGCACCATGGCAACAATGCCAAACCAAGCCGCATCTCTGCGCACCATGGCAACAATGCCAAACCAAGCCGCATATCTTGCGCACCATGGCAACAATGCCAAACCAAGCCGCATCTCTGCGCACCATGGCAACAATGCCAAACCAAGCCGCATCTTTGCGCACCATGGCAACAATGCCAAACCAAGCCGCATATCTTTAGCACCATGGCAACAATGCCAAACCAAGCCGCATACTGCACACCATGGCAACAATGCCAAACCAAGCCGCACTCTGCGCACCATGGCAACCATGCCAAACCAAGCCGCACTCTGCGCACCATGGCAACCATGCCAAAACAAGCCGCATACTGCGCACCATGGAAACAATGCCAAACCAAGCCGCATACTGCGCACCATGGCAACAATGCCAAACCAAGCCACACTCTGCGCACCATGGCAACCATGCCAAAAAAAGCCGCATACTTGCGCACCATGGCAACCATGCCAAACCAAGCCGCACCCTGCGCACCATGGCAACAACGCCAAATTCCAAGCCGCTATGCCTTTGGCCCACGCCAAACATAGCGCCCTAGGCTTGCAAGACTTGCAACTAGGTCAACATGGCCGCACGTGCCATTGGCACATGCCAACACGTGCCGCAAGCCATATTTCTAAGCCGCTATGCCTTTGGCCCACGCCCAAACATCGCGCCATAGGTTTGCAAGACTTGCAACTAGGTCAACATAGCCGCACGTGCCATTGGCACATGCCAACACGTGCCGCAAGCCATATTTCTAAGCCGCTATGCCTTTGGCCCACGCCCAAACATCGCGCCCTAGGTTTGCAAGACTTGCAACTAGGTCAACATGGCCGCACGTGCCATTGGCACATGCCAACACGTGCCGCAAGCCATATTTCCAAGCCGCTATGACTTTGGCCCACGTCCAACATAGCGCCCTAGGTTTGCAAGACTTGCAACTAGGTCAACATGGCCGCACGTGCCATTGGCACATGCCAAACACACACGCTGGTAGCCTAACTTGCAAACCGTGCAACCTACCACCAAGGCATTCCGCACATGCCATTGGCACATGCCAAACACACACGCTGGTAGCCTAACTTGCAAACCGTGCAACCTACCACCAAGGCATTCCGCACATGCCATTGGCACATGCCAAACACACACGCTGGTAGCCTAACTTGCAAACCGTGCAACCTACCACCAAGGCATTCCGCACATGCCATTGGCACATGCCAAACACACACGCTGGTAGCCTAACTTGCAAACCATGCAACCTACCACCAAGGCATTCCGCACATGCCATTGGCATATGCTAAACCCACACGCTGGTAACCTAACTTGCAAACCGTGCAACTTACCACCAAGGCATTCCGCACATGCCATTGGCACATGCCACACGCGCCACTAGCAGCGCCACTTGCACTCAAGATGCAACCAACACTCGAGACATCGACACAAGGCGGGGATGTTTCTTTAGGGTTTTGGTTTGGCGGTCACAAAGATGCGTACGTACACTACGCTCACATTAAGAAAGCGTGAAAAGGAATAAAGCGGTCAACTAAAAGAGGAAATAATGGTGAAAACGTTTTCGCCCATTAAACCATGCGGTTACCACCTCCTCCCATTATTTCACCCTTTACTCTCTTCCTTCATGAGGCCAGGGTACGTTTCAATCTCGACTTGTATAAATAGGTCTTACCTATTTCCACCGGACAACAAGTCTCGGTCGGGAGAAATATACTACACTTACACTCTCGGAAAGGCAACTTTGCAAGCTCTCTCAAAAGCTTCCATCTCTTGCAAGCTTCCTAAGCTTTCACTTTCGATACAAGTCGAGATACTACTCTCCTCAACACCTTTCTTTGCTTCCCTCCCAAATCAACCCTTCTCCTCCACTTTGTGACCGAAGCAAGTCCGGGAACGGCCATTTCTTGGTTTAGGCCGGACTTGTACAGATCGATCTCTCGAACCTATAAAGTGCTCACGTGCAGCACATTTGTTTAGGGTTTGAATCAGTTTCTCACTCACCCACCGAAATTACCGAAATCAGCATAAACGATTTTCACCCATAAACACCAGGGTTTCTAATATTTTTTTTTCGTTGTTGGAAACTGAAGTATTCAATAGGTTTTGATACCGAATTCTATGTTCAATAAAAAAATTACCATGGATCTAAAGACGATTATGTAACAATGACAGATCTAAAGATGTTTAGAGTACTCGTTCACTTTCTTCTATGTATTCGTTACGTTCCTCCATCGCCAGTCTGCAACGCGGAGAGGAAGAAAGAAAGACGAGAGAGATATAGTGGAGATTGTATGCCGCACGTATGAAGCCAGGGATAATTGGGTAAATGATCACGTATTAAACAAATTTGGACCCTAGATTAATATTTATTTCTGGTTGGACCCTAATATAACTATTTATTTGGGCTTTGGACCAACTAACAAATTTTCCAAAAAATATATAGGGGTATGTTTATAAAGAAAAGATATATAAGGGGTATTTAAATACTAGCTTTATGTTTTAAGGGTCCGTGCCGAACTGATCACAAAGGGACGGGTCAGGCCCTGGTATATTTCTAGATTATTCGGAAGCAGCCGACTCCTTTATTTAGTTCGGTTTGATATTAGGAAATTATAACTTGCTTTTAAGGTTTCTTAAGAACCTGGTATATAAACCTGCTGTAGAACTATCTTTTTTATTCAATCAACATAAGTATTCGTGGTATATTAATAAAAAGAAAAAAATCGATCAATTTCTCTATCGATCGATAGATGATTATGCAAAGAGCAGGTTCAGCAGCCCAGACACGTCGTTCTTGGCCTAAGTTTGGTGATGCTGTCAACGAAGTTGTTGGTGCTAGAGTTACCGAGGTTTCTCCTGCAGCGATCCTTCTTGAAAGGCCTCGACCTCCTCCTGGTTTGTTTTCCTCTTCCTCCTCTCTCCTTGTTTTCTATTTTAATATTTACATAAAAATACCTTTACTGCAGTTTCATTATCTAATTTGGTTTCCATCGTAGGTTGTAATATTTACGGTTAGTTGTTAACATTTGAAAAATCCTAATATTGTTTCCATAAGAATCCCAATTGATGAGTTAAATTTGGGTTTAACCTTTGTGAACCTAGATAATGGTATGACTAGTTTAAAATCTTGATATGCCATGATGAGTTAAATTTCTTCCCAGTCTTGTATCAGTTTCTTTATCTATTCCACAAAATATTTTGTCTTGTCAGATAAATGAAATCATAGTTACTAATATGGTTAAGCACTGCGCAGGTGATACCAAGGTTCCAGGAGGTCTCTTGTCAAATTTCAGAGGTGATATGCTGTGTTGGACCTGCGGTAAGAAGGGGGATCACTTGACACCCAATTGTCGTTACAGGGATATTGCTGTCCCACCTGAGTGGTACAAGGATCCTGCAATCCCACCTGAGAGTTACAAGGATCCTGCTGTCCCACCTGAGAGTTCCAGTTTGTACGATCATGCCAATCTCATCCTTAAGAATCGAATGGGGACTCCTAGGGCAAATTAGAATTAAAGAAGCCTTAATACTTCTTACTTATTTTGTTGTCAGCCAGGAGAGGCTTTAATACTTTGTTTATAATCACTTTCAGAGTATCATCTATTTGCTACTATGTTTCTGTTATACTCGTCCTGCTTAATATTTTTTTTCCAATGACAGAAAATATGGGAAAGTTTGGAGGCTTGCAGATGATACTGATCCCAATCGGTAGCCTCTAACCTTCCTGATACTGATCGCTAACATTTCAGCCTGCTCAGTGATGTTATATGTTATTGAAGTTCAATCAAAAATTCCAAATGATTATGTTCGTTCGAACTCGAAGTGAAATGGGACCTGGTCGGAAGCCAGTCGGTGTCATAAGAACCTTAGCCGTCTAAAGTCATACATATTTTACAGCCGTTGGATGTATGAGTGAACCCTAAACTAGATCTTTAAGCCTTTATAAGCACTACTTTTCTTTTCTTCGTCCATTTTATTTGCGCCTCCAAAGCAAACCCTAACCCATGAGCGCCAACAGCAGCACCTTCTTCTCCATCTATGATCGTCACTAAAATACATAGCAGCAGCAGCAACATACCATGACAGATGGTTCAATTGAGCATCATCATCAACGACAAAAACTTCTTTGCACTATGATTTTTCCTCTCAATAATCTGAAATATTTCTGCAGTAATCTATGTAATATGAAAACCTCTCCTGGAGTATACTTTTTCATTTGTATCTTCTTCGATCCTAGATAGATATATTGGCGGTAATAATCAAATTCTCCTGACGAGCTCTTGAATTGTTACTAATAGTAAATTAGAGTCCAGAGCAAAAATGGTGTAAAGATTCCATCGGATTATTGCATCTTAACCAGCCTATCCCTCATAAAGTGTAAGATCTTAGCCTTCTACCTCAATACCGTTTTCTCTAACCATGGACCATGGCGTTCTCCTCGTCAATGGCTAAATACACATACAGTATGCCAGCAACACCTGTTGCATACTCAGGCGTTGAATCTTTACAGGAAAGACATCTTCAGTGGATGTTCTTTGGTAGACTCCAATGACTTTGAATCGCAATTCATGCAATGTTCACTACCACCATAGGGCAGTTAACTCGTCTCCTTGTAAACTCAATACAATAGATAATCTTAATAAGGGAATGACACTCTACAATTCTTGCATTTTATGTGGGAATTATGAAGAATCTCAAGAACATCTTTTTATCCATTGTCAAGTTACTTCGAAGATATGGCAGCAGCTGATATGGATCTGATCATTGATGCTAAGTCTCTGGTTCTTAGCTGGGCGGCAGCAGCTGGTAGAAGAGTCCACCTGAACTTTACTAGTTCTCTTATAAACACTTTTTTTTGTAATTTCTTTTGTTTTCTCTCTTTGCTACTTACTGGTAGCTATTTTTGTACATTCTTCTATCTAAATATCTTCTCTTTCGATCAAAAAAAAGGGCCCGTCAAACTTTCCTGTATATACAAATTGTGAGAAATGTCACAGGTACCCATTCCCTCCGAACAAAAGGTGGTTAAATATTACCCTTGGTGTTGATGTTTGTTTTTACCGTGGGTTTGGTTCCTACTGGAAATTCGTTAGTGGTGGCTTCAGAAATTTCTGGCCGACTTAGTTGGATGCAGTGCCCTGTCATTTTGGAAGAGCAAGTTATTATGAATGGTCGCTAGATACAGAAGTAGATTCTGTTTTTTAGTAGATAAACATGGAATAACCTCGAAGATACATGATACAAGGCCAAGAAGTGACAAATCTCCAGTAACAGAATCTCAAATAGCAATATATCCAAACGCACTTCTCCACTTTGAATATAGAGGATATCGCAATTTGTTTTGGATTGTTCGGTCTAAGTAAGAGACAATCCATGACCCAATTAATATTTTTTTGCTTTTTTATGGAAAAACATTCTCTTCCATAAAAAGAAACGCTAAAAGACTAAGTGTAATCAGATCTTCAGTTGGTAAACAATGAACTCACCGGAATACACGTCGGAGCTCCTCATGTACCCAATATTGTTTAACACCTGATGAAACTGTATGTTCTACATTTGAAACGATATCAAGCACATATCAAAACCTTCTAATCTATCGTTATGTGGATCAGTCAAAGATACATTTACAACCGCTAGATCAAATAGAAAACAAGCGAACCCTAAACTGAACTCTATATAAGTAGTACAGTGCTATGTAGGTTTCTTTTCTTCATCCATTAATCTGCGCCTCCGTCTTTTCGAAAGAAAACCCTAAAGTAGATCTGTAATCCTTTAAAAGCCTATTGTTCGTCCATTTTATGTGCGCCTCCGTCTTTTGAACGCAAACCCTAACCCATGAACGCAAACAACATCAACTCCTGCATCTATGATCGTCACTGAAATACATCGCACCAGCAGCAACAGAACCATGGAAGGAGATAATTCAATAGAGCATCATCATCAACACCATAAACATCTTGGCACTATGATTTTTCCTCTCAATAATCTAATATGCATTTTTTGCATCCTCGTGAAGAGAAAACATTTTTGTTCCTTTATTTGATAATCTTTTGCATCAGAAGGTGTGCTTTTTGGATTATGTTTCTTTTTTCTGTAAAATCTTGATTGGGTTTCATTTCACCGAGTGCTAAACAAATGTTCTAGCGTAAAGTAGTGCATGCTTCTAATTTATTAGATCTTTATGTATCAGTTACCAAAATTAATGAGGAATTTTGGAAGTGTTTTTTATTTTTGTAAAATTCTACTCCCTCCGTCCCTAATATATAGGCGGAGAAGATGAAATCTCTTAGAATAAGAAAATGCATGGATTTTATAAATTTGCTTGTTTTTTATGGTCTATACCCCTTGTCTTATTCTCAATACAAATTTCCATACAACATAAATAAGGGTATATATGTCAAAAAATACCTTGGAACTAGAATTCCGCCTATCTAGTGGAACTAGGAAAATCCAATATTCCGCCTATATAATAGGGACGGAGGGAGTATTTCCTTCTATGATCATTAACTGATGTACCTAACATGAAATGAAGTGTCATTGAGTTTGATGCAGAAAATCAATGAGCTAGAAAAATGTTCGCCAAAATCTGTGTTTGTAAATTAAAAATCAATGCCTCGATATTTGTCTCCCGACATACAAGTAGTTTATGAGATGCATAAACCCATTTTTTTAAGTGGTGGTGATACTGAAGATGATAGTGTAGTGGTGGTGATGAAGAAAGAGCAGACAAGATCTAAGCGCCACCGTAACAACAGCAGTTTGTTGTTTTTATTTTACGGTAATTTTCCTGAACCCTAACACCTTGACCTTGTATACGCACCAAATGATCCATGAGACGAGGCACGGTATCAGCCAATAGGTACTCTTAGTGGCCCGGTGGGTCTCCAATGGACCTTCGTTGCATTACACATTTATCTAGTTCCCACATTGTTGGAATTTCGTAATTCAATTGTCAACCTCGTAATGTACACGAAAACTTTGGTTTGGATTTTGGAAGATATGCATGCATTTCTCAGTAGTAATTGAATTGGGATGTGATTTTGATGTATTCGGTCTTTATTGCTTTGTGATATGCATGCATTTATCGGCATGTAAAATATGGCACCTCCTTATACAACTGGACAATCCATCCTTAAAATTTTCTTTTTGTTACAAAAACTTGACCATAATATTACATTTTAGATAGTTTGAAATTTATTGGTTGTGTGAAAGCCCATATTTCATGTTGTTGGGTATAGTTGCATTATTTTCTAAGTCTCCATCTCTTTTAGATAGATATATTTGTTGTAGTCAGTAGGTCTTGCGTTCTGAGATTGTTCATAGGTTTTTTTCTTACTTGTGGTTCGAATTATATAATAAGCTTCCGGAGTTTCATGTTTCTGTGAAGAGATTAAGAAAAATCAAAAATGAGAAACCTCACCTGATCAGCATCCAAGGTGTTCGAACTTGTTATTACCACAAAATAAAAAAAACCTGAAAGATCCGTAGAAAATGTATGCCCACCTCCAAAATAGTAGATATAACACCAAGTCCCAGTTCTACAAGAGCGGCCTGCCCCTAGCACCAAGTTCAGCAAAGTACATAGGATCTGTAAAAAAATTGCTTCCACTTAGGACATAAATCTTGTTCCACCATCGAAGGAGATAAGACTGTTCTTCTTGTTCCAAAGACACAAATGTTAGTGGGTCCAGTTGACAAGCCTTCTACCTCAATATAGTTTTCGCTGACCATAGAAAACTAATTTGTGTAATGAACGCCATATGACATTTTTGCTTCTCGGATGACTAGAGAGAAGGCCTGCTCCTCAATGTTGTTTTCTCAGCAAAGTACATGAGATCTAATTTGTGAATGTCAACTTTTCGTCCTATAACGGTTGATGGGTGATCGGCAGATGACATTTTTGTAGCAGCTAATGGTGAATTGTGTAATTCTTTGCATCAAATTAGACAACAAATATTTTGTTTTAAAACTATTTAATATTCTCATGTGACTTGATAGTCTAGAATGTACCCATGGATGTGTTCTTTCTGGTGTTGTATTGTTATGTACACCGAAAACCGAGAACAGAGCCCTTTTTTCCCGAATAATTCAGTGTGGACTAGAGACAGAATGAATTCCAACTCATGAAAGTATGACAGATTTTACGCCGCCTTGCCACCACTCCTTTTATCCTGGCTTGGGTACAGACTGTGCAAATATATAGGCGCAATATCTTGGTGATGTCTTGCCGTTGTATAAATTTTTTTTGGTTAGGAATGGAATAACAATGTTCATATCTAACAGTTTGGAAGTTATCCCTCTTACTCAAAAGCAGTGGATTTGTCAACAGAAAATCTTACAATCCTAGTAACATTTTTTGATTTCTTATGGAAAAATGAACTTCCCGGAATAGATATTGGAGATGATAATCAGACGCTTTCCCCTAATGTGCCTAGCCCAATGCGGTGTACCACCTGGCCATACTGTATGTTGTCCCCAGTTGAAAACTTGAAATGCAGGCACATATCACAGCCGTCTAATCTATCAATATATAGATCTGTCATAGATAAGCTACAGCCGTTAGATCAATAAGAAAACAAGTGAACCCTAAACCAAAACCCTTTATACGTAGTAGTAGTTTTCTTTTCTTTCACCATTTATCTGCGCCTCCGTCTGTCGCAAACCCTATCGCAAACAAGAGCAGCTATTTCATCCATGATGCTCACTAAAATACATCGCAGCAGCAACATGATCATGGCAGAATATGGTTCAATAGAGCATTACCATCAACAACAAAAACATCTTTGCACTATGATTTTTCCTCTCAATAATCTGAAATTAAACTTTTATGAAGTACCAAAAACATAGAAGATCTTTGTTTAAATTTGTTTTATGTGGGACTTTTCTTTCCAAATCTTTGTTGGTTGTGATTCCCTTTTAGAAACCTCTTTCCTACAATCTGGATCTGCTTGGGTTTCATTTCACCAAGTTGTATGCCTCCCCTAGTAGCATATCTTGTGATTTATTAGATTTTTGTGTATCAGTTTAACCAGTTATCAAAATTAAACAAGAATTTTGGATTTGAATTTGCTTTTGTTTTTAATTCTATTTATTTTCATTCCATCTAATATGGATGTGCGTACCTACAAAAGGTGAAGTTTGATGTCAAAATTAAACAGGATCAAAGCCATAAAATGTTCAACCTCCACCCCCTGGTCAACTACGTACGATGCCAAAAGGGATGCCAATCTCATTCTAAAAACCCAAATGACCACCACATCTAAAAATACTTTTTTTCCCTATGGATTTAGACTCATGGATTGAATCAAGCTGACGTAAAATCTAACAAAACAATGTTATTGGTAAAACAAACCACTATCCAGGTTTTAGTTATGCCTCTAATTTGCAGGTTTATCTTCATTGTTTAGAAATTGGAGTATTTTGGTCATGACAATTATCAATCTTATAATGCAGAAAATTTTTGTTTGGATTTCTGAAGATTATGTCAGCAGTAATAGAATCGTTTGTTTTACAGATTTGTGATTTTCATCTTTCAACATGTAAAACACAGCACCTTATACAACTGGACGATCTATTCTTAAATATTTTGTTTTTTTACCATAGTTTTTGTTCTTACTCTTGTAATGTCAACTCCTCGCCCCTGAATGGTTGACGGAAGATTGCCGGATGATATTTCTGTAGCAGCTACGTACTGTTGAATTACGAAATTATTTTCATCAAATTAGACACCAAAATTTTGTTTTACAACTATCAGGTATTTCCATGTGATATTTGTTTGTCTAGAATGTACTCATGATGAGTTCTTTCAGGGTGTTGTATTGCTATGTACACCATGGGCTCGAGGTTATGTTTTTATCTCTGCCATAAGACTCTTTTAGTTGTGCTGAAATGGAGAAGCATGGGAAAAAAAGGCTAACAGCCTAAAAAATGTTACTAGGGTTTATAAGAATTGCAAACACAAAAGGCAAAGAATATTAATCACCTACGAAAGATCACCTACTTCTACTCCCGCCTGCGTACACATTTGTTGAACCAGTGTTTCATTTTTGTTTTGTCACTAGACCTTAATGAACTCGCCGGAACAGTCGTCGTAGCTTCTGTACCTGCCAGAGATGCTTGCCCCTAATATACTCCCCAGTTGAAATGCCTTATAAGAAAAACAGACCATGCACGTGTATAAGAACATATCACAGCCGTCTAATCCACCACAATGTATGTCAGTCATATGTAAGTTACAGCCGTTAGATAAATGAGTGAACCCTAAAGTAGATCTTTATAAGCAGTAGTTGTCTATTCTTCATCCATTTATCTGTGCCGCCTCCGTCTTTTGAACGCAAAACCTAACCCATGAACGCAAACAATAGAAACTCCTGCATCTCTGATCGTCACTGAAATACATCGCAGCAGGAGGAGCAACAGAACATGGAAGGAGATGGTTCAATAGAGCATTATCATCAACACCATGAACATTTTGGCACTATGATTTTTCCTCTCAATAATCTAATATGCGACTTGTGTATCTTCCTGAACAAAAAACATTTTTGTTGCTTTCTATATATGATAATCTTTTGCTTCGGGAGGTGTGCTTTTTGGATTATTTTTCTCATTGGGTTTCATTTCACCGAGTGCTAAACAAATGTTCTAGCGAATAGTAGTGTATGCTTCTAATTTATTAGATCTTTATGTATCGTTTCCAAAATTAAAGAGGAGTATTAGAAGTGATTTTTTTTTAATAATTCTATTTTCATTTATGATCATAAACTGATGTACCTACAGGAAATGAAGTGTCATTGAGTTTGATGCAGAAAATCAATGGGCTAGAAAAATGTTCACCAAAATTTGTGTTTGTAAATTAAAAGTCAATTCCTCGATATTTGTCTCCAGACATACAAGTAGTTTATGAGATACAAAAACCAAATCCCATTTATAACCCATTCTTTAAGTGGTGGTGGTGATACTGAAGATGATAGTGTAGTGGTGGTGGTGAAGAAAGAGAAGGCAAGATCTAAGCGCCGCCGTAACAGCAGCAGTGGAACTGTTTTGTTGTTTTTATTTTAAGGTAGTTCTCCTGAACCCAGCCAACAGGTACTCTTGGTGGCCCGGTGGGTCTGTTCAAGGGACCTTCATTATATTCACGCTGACGTAAGATTTTGACCTTGTCGTTCAATCTTAATAATCCTTTTTTTTGTTTGGAATAGAATAGCAGTGTTCATATCTAACAATTTTGAAGTTATCCCTCCTACTCAACAGCAGTGGATTTATCAAGACTCATCGGATTGAATTAAGCGCAAGTCTGATTCTTAATATTATGCCTCCCCTATGTGCAACCAAGAAAAATGAATGACACAAACTTACAAGAGACTGAAGTTGTAGGAAATAGATGATCATCTGCTTGTAATAAATCGCAATTTCTTTTGGATTGTTCATTCTAAGCCGGAGAAAATCCACAATTCTAGTAACATTACTTGATTTCTTATGGAAAAATTAACTCGCCGTTAGAGATGACAATTAGATGCTTGCCCCTGATGTGCCTAGCCCAATGCTGTGTAACACTGGTGATACTATATGTTGTCACCGGTTGAAATGCAAGCACATATCACAGCCGTCTAATCTATGAAAGTGTAGATCTGTCATATATAAGCTACAGCCGTTAGATCAATGAGAAAACAAGTGAACCCTAAACCAAAACCCTTTATAAGTAGTAGTTTTCTTTTCTTCATCCTCCGTCTTTTAAACGCAAACCCTAGCTCATACAAAAGCAACTTTCATCCATGATGATCACTAAAATGCATTGCAGTAGCAACATGATCATGGCAAGAGATGGATCAATAGAGTATCATCATCAACAACAAAAACATCTTTGCACTATGATTTTTCCTCTCGGTAATTTGAAATCACTGCCCTAGTAGAATCCTGCTTGGGTTTCATGTCACGAAGTTGTATGCCTCCCCTAGTAGTGTGTATTCTTGCGATTTATTAGATTTCTGTGTATCAGTTTGACCAGTTACTAAAATTAAACAGGAATTTTGGATTTGATATTTTGTTTTTGTTTTTGATTGTATTTATTTTCATTCCTTGTAATATGGATGTACGTACCTACGAGATATTTGATGCAAGCAAATAAAGCACCGGCTACTAGGACAGTAATCGACTACATTTCTTCCAGCACGGATTCCAGACTGGTATTCTAACGGATTCAGTCTCGATTTGACCATCAATCTTCAGACGAGCTCTTTTTGATTGTTTTCACTCCAGTCTTACAAGACCATCAATCTGCATTTGCACATAATCAGAAACAATATCACATCTTTATCTCTTGAATTATTGGTAATACTAAACCAACTAGTAACTCAGCCAGTGATTGAGCTATAGCCAGCAACAATTCATCGGCGGCTCCGGTAGTATAAGTTTATTTTTGTTCTTTTCAGTTTCTGTCATGGTGCTTATTTTAGGAATTTCTGGTGCAATATCAGTTATGGGTTCTAATGAGGTGACTTCCACCATAGGCCTTGTGCAATCTGAGACCCTGGAATTATAGATTATTCTTAATGTTGGTAAATTAAGAATAAAACGATGAGATAAAACATCGACCTTTGAATAATGGCAACTTTTTTGTCAATTGAAACCTAACCAAAATTACAATTTGAGAAAAAAGGTTTGGTGGTAGTCCTAAGGAGCTGAAAAGACTAAAGCACCCATGTACTTAAAATCCAGTTCCTTCATAATCCTCGACTATATTTCATTTTCCATCATAACCAACACTACGGTATCATTACCAGCGTCGTCACAGTAACCAGTGCCGCCATCACAACCATCTCTAACCAGCGCCACCACCACAACCATCTCTAATTAGCGCCAATACACCTTCACCACCATCGCCACCACTAACAGCAACTCCGCCAGCTCCCCAGTACTTCTAACACCACCAAAACCACCTCTAAACCAACACCATCGCCACCACTATAACCAGTACTACCACCCTAACCAGCACCACTAACCTCCGCCACCGATTAGTCAATCATTCACCATCAGCACCACCGTAAACACTAATTATTTCTTGCCCACCAATACCCATAACCTGCACCGATGTAACCTCCACCATCATGAACAGAACCACCACCACCTTCTAATCAAACATTAAACACTAAAATTCCGCCGCCGCCAGCAAATACAATTTCTTCTACCAGCAACAACACTTACTTCCGCCACTGCTGCCAACAATTTTTAACTGACAATTCAATTTTGCGACAAGGATAACAAATAAAACACTCTGTTATTCCTTCGCCACCAACACTATTCATTCCTTCATCCCATACATCACCACCACCGCCATATCCACCACCACCAGCAAAGCAATCATAATAGAAAATTTGAATCAAACATTAACCAAAATAAACTTAATCTCTTTCTCCACCACCACTGTAACCAGCACCACCATCAATGGATCATTCACAACCACATACCGGTAACGCAAAATCACTGTTAAATCTCAAGTCACTGTCGCCACCGCCGCCATCTCCACCACCACTACTAAAAAAATAATCCGAATCGATTAATTTCAACCAAATAGGAAGCTCCCAATTTCTAATAAACCCACCCATTTGAACGAATTTGATTGATGGGTGAAATACAGACGTACCCCTGTTTTTTTTGGCGCATACAAATGTACCCGTTTTTTTGAAATTTACAAATGTACTCCTGTTTTGACCGTTTTTTTGAAAAACCGGCTAACGGAAAGTTAACCTCCATGTCAGCAGTTAAGTCCACTTAAAAAGACATTTCAGTCCTTGAAATCACTGAGTTCACAGGCAACCTGTTCAACTACTTCAAATCGCCGATTCAACTGTTAACTCAGATCAGTCCCTGGTAAAAGGTGTGTTATGTACACGTCATATCTACATTGCCACCCAAAGGTGGTCCCACATCTCAGGAACGGAATTAGCTGTCGCAATGGTTAAAGGGAAAAAAAAATCGTTAGTATGCTGCAAACATTATTAAGCAAATTTCACCCAGTTTCGTTACTCCAATCAAAACACATTCACAATCACTCAAATTTATGATCCATATATTCCATAGTAAATTCGATTTCATTCATCCTCAAAGTCACAACTGTAGTCTGATATCAAACTCAAAAAAAAAAAACAAGTTACTATACAATTATCCTTGGGTTTGCTATGCTTCAAAAAAAAAAAAAAAATCCTTGTGTTTGCCATCTTTCCTGGCACTTACAATTTGCATAAGTGCCAGCCAAACAGTAACATCACTTGAACGTTCCACAACATACGAACAAGGTAAAATATATTGCATTACCTGTACAAATGTGTCTGAGATACTTTATCACCAGACGACCGACCTCTCAGTTTGCTTAGTCTTGCAATGGTTATCTCGTATTTCTTTAATGTTGCTTTACCCTGAACTTCTACAGAAGCAACCAGCGTGGAGAACTGGAGATGGTAGCTCCTGAGGTAGCACCAATATTACATACACAACAAGAACCTGCAAGCTTAAGCGGATTATTCGCCGAAAAAGAAAACTATATCTCCTCTTAAACTCTACAAAAGATTGCATTTATGCAAATAAGGAAAACAACAACACCAGGTTTGTGGGAGTCTCACAAATGCAACCTTATTCTCAACTAGTTGATCACTCAGCCGATTCATCCTTTATGAATTATGAATCAACATTTTCTTTTCAGCATCAATGGAATAATTACAATCGAATGAATAATCTTACAACAATCTATTGAAGTTATTTTAACCAATTAAGAACAAAAAGAATAATCTAATCAGGACAAAAATCAATCATCGTGAATTACTTCACAACAATCAATCGAAATCAAAAAAAGTTAAAAATGCAGCAAGCCAGCAAGAGAGTTAGGTTCACACTACTAGATAGCTTAACAAGGCCTAAAGGGAAATGGTAAATACATAAGGTAGAAATGAAGGCAAAACTTACAGTCTCCAGCTAGCTGTATGAAAATGCAAGGAGAATCCTGAGTTGCTGCTTCCATAGATTATAGTGGAGGCTTATCCCTTGTTCTACGGTGGAGCATATCCTCCAGCCTAGCATCCTTAAGTTTCAGTACATCCCTATTAAACAGTGCCATCAACCCCATTTTTATCAACATTATTATTCCTTAAGCTCCATTCAAGTTTCTCAAGGTTCATATCCACCCCTACAACTGTTCTTCTTGAGTCCGTGTGAAGCTACTCTGCACTACAAAACATCCACATATCAACATTTTAACCACCAAAATCCCAAAAAAACTTCACACGAATCACACCCAACTATGCGACACTTGCTTTCTTTGCAGCTATGGAGGCCATATGTTGATATTAATATAGAATCGAAGTATCAAAACTCCAGCTAGCACTAGTTTCTATTACCAAAGTGAACCAGAGAAGCATTATTCTTTGGAGTTTTTGGACTATATACAAATTAAAAAAAATTCTATTTTAAGAAATCTCAAATCAAAACAATCAAACAAATATAAATCCATCTCGTCAGTATAACCATAACAGTAAGAAATGAAATCGAATATCAATGCAAAAGTAAACCCAATATCACTCGAATAGGGAAAAGTAAAACTGTGAAACCAAAATAGTTAAACAATGAATCCAATATAAATCAGCTAAATATAAATCCCCAGGGAAAAATGAATCCAGTATCATCGATTAAGGCAAAATATACCAAATAAATGAAAACTTAAATCCCATTTAATTATTAGGGTTGCAGAAAATCAAACAACAACAGAAAATTTAAACATTAATTCAGCAAATTAAACATTCTTAGCATCATAATAACACATAAATATGAAAACCCATCATCAAATAAGTCTATAGAAACAGATATTTCAAATTAGGGCAACGAATTAGTACATGAGTGCTTGGAATTGAGGAGAAAAATGAAAAAAAGAAATAAGGTGTTGCCGTGCTGTTGGTTGTTGTATTTGTAACAACGATTGCAGGTGTATGCGTGTTGCTTCTCGAGGAGGAATTGAAGAAAAAGACCGAAAATTTTGCTGCTCGGGGAGGAACTGAAGAACAGAATAAGAATGAAGAAGAAAGATGTTTTCTGCTTTGGGGAAAGATAAGTATTAGGTACAGCCGAAAGGATGAGATTCAATCTTTAATTTCTAATCAATGGTTACAATTCCACTTGAGGGTATAAGTGTAATCTTACACTTCATTTTCTCATCTCAGTCAAGGATAAATTGACCGGACGACCGAGAAATTGACTTTTCCAACGGATTTGGATGGAAAACATCCAACAGGCCTATATTTGTAATTAGGAAAAAAACGGGGGTACATTTTTAAGTCGGATATAAATATAGGGGTACATCTGTTTATAATCCTTGATTGATTCTGGTATCAAAGTTTTTGCAGCAGCTAAACAACTAAATGGCTTGAATAAACGAACAAATGAAGATGAGATAAGAATCACCGACGCCCTAACCTTCAGCACAAGAATAACAACCTCTTTTTATCTAATCTTAATCTCTTAAATTGAACAATGTATAATGGTAATTTATACACAAAGAAAAAAAAATGAGATGAAGAGGTTCGGTAGTTTTTCTCTTCCTTTTTTAAATATTAAAAATTAAAAAATGTAAATTACTACACTTGTCCGTTTGGTAGGTTTACCCAGAGTTGAGATATGGATATCATCAAAGTAAGGCAAATCATACCGATACATAAATGTTAGGTTGTAGGCCCATTGACACACCAATTGAGCAAAATCAGAAGTTGGGGGGGAAGATACTGATGGCATCCCGGTTGATAAAGAGAGGTATCAAAGGTTAGTCGGAAGGCTGATTTACTTGTCTCACTCGTCCCGATCCAAGCACTTCGTACAGTAGTACCACTACGTTGCGGATTCTGTGGGTGATCGCAATCATTGGCTATTGATTGGCTTTCGCTATGACTCTGATTGTGCAGATTCTGCCGCCCATCTCACTGCTAGTAACATTGATTCGATTGGCATTGACATTATAGGAATATTTCGTCTATTAAGGAGGATGCCCCGGATACCTAAAATAGAGATGATCATGGAAAAAGTAAAATATTTGATCGGATCCATTTCGGGTACGTGGAATCTAAGAGAAATTCAAAGGAAAAATATGGAGTCAACAAGCAACGGCTCCCCCTTAAAAATCGGACGCGAGGGTTTCCTCTCATCCGGCTCAAGTAGAAAAAAAAAATAAGAAAAAAAAAAACACAAAGTTTTCTAGGTCTAAGAGTTTTAAAAGAAAAAGCAAAAGGGTTCAATTTTTACAGTTGTGTCTCATCGTAAGTTTCTCTGCCTCAAGTGGGACTGAATAAACAGCTACGTCTAAATTTTGATGACACAACAAAAACCAAATTTAGGTAAAAACATTTTACAATCGGGAACATGGTTAAATATTAAAGGTGCACCTAAGGCCTTCCACCAAATCGCCGCCGCAGAGGCCACCGTCACCACAAAAATATCCGCTTAGAATATAGATTTTTATTTCGCCTAAAATTTGCCACTGTCGCCACGCGTCATGTAATCAGCGGTATCTCGTTTTTCTTCGGTCGGCCCTTCCACCTTGGCAGCGGTGTTCTAGTTTAAAAAATAAATGAAGAGCAGTGGGCAATGAAAATGCAAAGGCATAAATCCTACACCATAAATCTCTTTTAGTTTTGAAGTTAGGGCTGGGGTATAACCTTTTCACATATATTTGCTTATTTATTAAACCATTAATATCTATTTGTATACCAGTATATACAATTTAACAATCTATTTTGTGTATTGTCCGAGAACATGTATTGTCATGTTTTTGGTGTGGAATCACGAACACATAAATTGAATAAAATTTAAGCGCAAATCCTGCCATTCAATATAATATTATGCCTTCCCTGTGACTAACCAGAAAAATGAACGACGTAAAGTTATAAGAAACTTAAGTTCAATGTAGAAAATAGATGATCCTCCTCCTATAACCATACCTGAATGGTCACTAAATACAGAAGTAGACTTGGTTTTTTAATAGATAAACATGGATAGCCTCGAAGTTACATGACACGATACCCCAAACAGAACATGACAACAATGAAAAGCAATTTATACAAGGCCAAGTGACAAATCTCTAGGAACATAATCTCAAGTAGCAATATATCCAAACATCTTTCTCCGCTTTGAATAGAGGATATTCCATTTTTTTTTGGATTGTTTAGCATGCCGGTCATAAATAGTAACATGTTTGTTGCAGTCTAGGCAGGAACAATCCAGAACCCTAGTAACATTTTTGGATTTCTTATGGAGAAAACATCCTCCTCCACAAAAGAAATGCCGAAAGACCAAGTGTTATCCGAATGATCAATTGGTAAGCAATGAACTCGCCGGAATGAACATCGGATCTCTCCGGAGATGATAAGTAGAGATGATAAGTAGACGGTTTCCAATTTTGTTTAACACCTGATGATTGGGTATGTTTTCCTCGGCATATCACAGCCCTCTAATCTATACATATACGTTACAACCGTTAGATCAAGTAACAAATATACGAGTGAACCCTAAAGTGGATCTGTATATGCACGTGTATAAGCACATATCACAGCCGTCTAGTCCATCACAATATATGTAATATATGCGTTACAGCCGTTAGATCAATGAGTGAACCCTAAACTAGATCTCTAAAAGCCTTTATAAGTGGTGGAGTAGTTTCTTTCTTTTCTTCATCCATTTTATCTGCGCCGCCCCCGTCTTTTGAACGCAAACCCTAACCCATGAACGCAGCAACTCCTGCATCTTTGATCGTCACTGAAATACATCGCAGCTGGCAACATAACAATGGCGGAAGATGGTTCAATAGAGCATTACCGTCATCAACAAAAACATTTTCGCACTATGATTTTTCCTCTCAATAATCTGATATGTCTTTTCCGTATCTTCCAAAACAAAAAAGATTTTGTACCTTTCTCTGATAAGCTTTTCCTATGAGTTTTGCTTTGAGATGTGTGTTTTTTCTGGATTTTTGTTTTTTTCACAACCTCTTCTGTAAAATCTAGGTTGGGTTTCATTTCACCAAGTGTACTAGCAATGAGAATAATATATATATATATATATATTTGTGTGTAGTAGTGTGTTCTTGTGATTTATTAGATCCCTATGTATCAGTTACCAAAATTAAAGAGGAATTTTGGAAGTGAATTTGCTTTTTCTTTTTAATTTTATTTCCATTTATGATCATAAACTGATGTAGCTACAGGAAATGAAGTGTCATTGAGTTTGATGCGGAAAATCAATGGGCTAGAAAAATGTTCACCAAAATTTGTGTTGGTAAATTAAATTTTACAAAAATCACTGTACTCTTATCTGATTGAATCTTTTACCATTAACTGCACCACTGCTTGGGACAAAAGAGCTGAATTTAGTAAAATGTCATGCTTGCAATCAATAATGAATAATTCAAAGAAGTTGCTGGCTCAGCATGAAAGAAAAGAAGTTCCTGTTGAGTGTATTTCTTGCTATACTCGTCGCCACTTCCTATTTGCATCCGGCTCCACCCCTGGTCAAGATATTCTAACGGTGTCCAACACAAATCCTCCTGAAGCTAAAACACCGGATGAACTTGAGACATCCCTTCATGCAAATATTCAAAGATTTTCTTCTTATTTTTCGAAAAGAAAACGTTTATATTAAAGAGAAAAGATTTGGCAAATAGTACAATGGTTTCAGTAAACGGAAGTAGTACAAATTTTTGGTGAAGATCTTGAGACTTGTGAAGAGGGTTTATGAAAGAATGAGCGAGCAGCAAGTAATAGAAAAAACAGACGGAATTGTGCTCATAATAATATCATTAATAACTAAAAAGCATACAAACGAAACCGTATTACAAAGCAAAACACACAGAGACTTCAAATAAAATGATCCAACTACCAAGTAGTAATACGTGATCAACTATATAAAACAAAACCATGCCCATCAATAATATGCGAAAATCATTCTACCTTCTTGATACAGGTAGCCACACCAAGAACAACACCAATTGGATCGCATTTTAACCCCTCGCAACAAGTTGAACTCACGTCACAATATTTTCCCTCTTTCACACATTCTCTACATTTGAAGTCACGGCTTCCAATTCCTCCAATCTCATTGCAACCAAGTCCACTGCAGCACGGTTTTGGAAGCGAACACGACTCATTCAATCTCATACAGTCTGATTCTGGTCTACACTTTAACAAACTTAAACCATCTACTAGACGACAATCAAGTCCTGTACAGCACCATGGTTCCTGGTTGTCACACAACTCATCCAGTCCCCTGCATGGTCTACATCTACCACGAGCGCAATAAAAAGCATCACAACACTGACCCTGCCGCAGACACACCTCATCCATTCCCTTAAATTTTGGTTTTGGTTTACATTTTAACAAATCTCCAGCAAATAGTGCATCGCAAATAAGTCCACCACAGCACTGGCTGTCCAAAGAGCACAACTCATTCTCTACCTTACATGATGGTGGCGGTGGGCTTGGTGGTGGTAGACATTGTGAATTAACAGAATAAAAGAAACCCGAAAAGACCATAACGCTTACAAACAAAAAATTCTTGCTCTCCATCTGATCTTGTTTCTGAAACTAATACTAATTTTTATCTTAAAATTTTGTTGAAATTAAGGTGGTGTTTGTTATGATCTATGTGTAACAATATGTAGAGTTTGGGAACTTAGACTTTTTCAATTACATGGGGAAAAATTCAACACTAACTAGATTAATATAAGGATAACTTTGCACAACTTGCTAATTATTTTTCTTCCTTATACATCATAATGTTTTGACTCTTTATAATTCCTTCTAACACAGTAGATTTCGACATAGTAATCCGAGAATTATTAGATACAGAAGACTTTTTCATCTCATGACTCCATTAGCTAACTTGTCAGCTTCACCATTACAATCTCTAGGTCCATATTTAATATCAAGATGCCATGGTTCTCCAATCACAGTTAGATGACTTTATTGTTCAAAATAAATACAACTTCTTTGCAGTCTTCTCTGATCTTGATGGAAAAGACATTCTTTTTTGCCCATTCCCCTGCTCGTGGAATAGTCTGTGCTTCGGCTGACTCCGTATTTCCTGAGAAGAATCGAATGTCAGCTATCATGTTATTACCCAATGACCAACACCAATCTCATATGAGCCATCCAGTTCTTCAAACGAAGCATCAACATAAAAACATTGTGTTTCTGCTCGACCAAAACATCCTGACTGCAGCTATTTTAATCTCTTACCAAATGTTCTTTAGATTCTTTTCTACCAGAATACAACATAGTATGTTTTTCATTAAAAAAAAGTACAAGATGTAACGGTGACGGTTAGTGGTATTTATTAAAAAAATGTAGCGTTAAAGGTGTGCATACTAATCGAATTCTTGGTAAGTTGTACATCATGTTGCCATAATAAATATGTTAAGATTTGACTTGAGAAATTCTATGATGCTATTCCCACTAATTTTAAATTTTCTAGAATATGAAGCCAAGCCTCTTCTGACTGTGTTTCTTGTGAAGCCGAAGCTTTAACAGCTTTACATGCAACTGAACAGGCAAATGAACACAACTTACATCATTTCAGTATCAAAGGCGACTGCAAGAGAATTTATGAGTATTTAAATGAAACCAGAGACAAGAGCTTATGGAAAAATGAAGCTGTTCTCTAGATGAAGCTGTTTATGGGTGAAAATCGTTTCTGCTGATTTCGGTAATTTCGGTGGGTGAGTGAGAAACTGATTCAAACCCTAAACAAATGTGCTGCACGTGAGCACTTTATAGGTTCGAGAGATCGATCTGTACAAGTCCGGCCTAAACCAAGAAATGGCCGTTCAGGACTTGCTTCGGTCACAAAGTGGAGGAGAAGGGTTGATTTGGGGAGGGAAGCAAAGAAAGGTGTTGAGGAGAGTAGTATCTCGACTTGTATCGAAAGTGAAAGCTTAGGAAGCTTGCAAGAGATGGAAGCTTTTGAGAGAGCTTGCAAAGTTGCCTTTCTGAGAGTGTAAGTGTAGTATATTTCTCCTTACCGAGACTTGTTGTCTGGTGGAAATAGGTAAGACCTATTTATACAAGTCGAGATTGAAACGTACCCTGGCCTCATGAAGGAAGAGAGTAAAGGGTGAAATAATGGGAGGAGGTGGTAACCGCATGGTTTAATGGGCGAAAACGTTTTTCACCATTATTTCCTCTTTTATTTGACCGCTTTATTCCTTTTCACGCTTTCTTAATGTGAGCGTAGTGTACGCTGCATGCTGTGACCGCCAAACCAAAACCCTAAAGAAGCATCCCCGGTTGTGTCGATGTCTCGAGTGTTGGTTGCATCTTGAGTGCAAGTGGCGCTGCTAGTGGCGCGTGTGGCATGTGCCAATGGCATGTGCGGAATGCCTTGGTGGTAAGTTGAACGGTTTGCAAGTTAGGTTACCAGCGTGTGGGTTTGGCATATGCCAATGGCATGTGCGGAATGCCCTGGTGGTAGGTTGCACGGTTTGCAAGTTAGGCTACCAGCGTGTGTGTTTGGCATGTGCCAATGGCATGTGCGGAATGCCTTGGTGGTAGGTTGCACGGTTTGCAAGTTAGGCTACCAGCGTGTGTGTTTGGCATGTGCGGAATGCGTGGTAGGTTGCACGGTTTGCAAGTTAGGCTACCAGCGTGTGTGTTTGGCATGTGCCAATGGCATGTGCGGAATGCCTTGGTGGTAGGTTGCACGGTTTGCCAGTTAGGCTACCAGCGTGTGTGTTTGGCATGTGCCAATGGCACGTGCGGCCATGTTGACCTAGTTGCAAGTCTTGCAAACCTAGGGCGCTATGTTAGGCGTGGGCCAAAGGCATAGAGGTTTGGAAATATGGCTTGCGGCACGTGTTGGCATGTGCCAATGGCACGTGCGGCCATGTTGACCTAGTTGCAAGTCTTGCAAGCCTAGGGCGCTATGTTTGGCGTGGGCCAAAGGCATAGCGGCTTAGAAATATGGCTTGCGGCACGTGTTGGCATGTGCCAATGGCACGTGCGGCCATGTTGACCTAGTTGCAAGTCTTGCAAGCCTAGGGCGCTATGTTGGGCGTGGGCCAAAGTCATAGCGACTTGGAAATATGGCTTGCGACACGTTTTGGCATGTGCCAATGGCACGTGCGGCCATGTTGACCTAGTTGCAAGTCTTGCAAACCTAGGGCGCGATGTTTGGGCGTGGGCCAAAGGCATAGCGGCTTGGAAATATGGCTTGCGACACGTTTTGGCATGTGCCAATGGCACGTGCGACCATGTTGACCTAGTTGCAAGTCTTGAAAACCTAGGGCGCTATGTTTGGCGTGGGTCAAAGGCATAGCGGCTTGGAAATATGGCTTGTGACACGTTTTGGCATGTGCCAATGGCACGTGCGGCCATGTTGACCTAGTTGCAAGTCTTGCAAACCTAGGGCGCTATGTTTGGCGTGGGCCAAAGGCATAGCGGCTTGGAATTTGGCGTTGTTGCCATGGTGCGCAGGGTACGGCTTGGTTTGGCATGGTTGCCATGGTGCGCAGAGTGCGGCTTGGTTTGGCATGGTTGCCATGGTGCGCAGAGTGCGGCTTGGTTTGGCATTGTTGCCATGGTGCGCAGTATGCGGCTTGGTTTAGCATTGTTGCCATGGTGCGCAGAGTGCGGCTTGGTTTGGTATGGTTGCCATGGTGCGCAGAGTGCGGCTTGGTTTGGCATGGATGCCATGGTGCGCAGAGTGCGGCTTGGTTTGGCATGGTTGCCATGGTGCGCAGAGTGCGGCTTGGTTTGGCATTGTTGCCATGGTGCGCAGTATGCGGCTTGGTTTGGCATTGTTGCCATGGTGCGCAGTATGCGGCTTGGTTTGGCATTGTTGCCATGGTGCGCAGTATGCGGCTTGGTTTTGAAATTAGGGTTCTGTGTTGAAAACCCTAATCTGGTATTTTGAAAAAATACCCCTATTAATTATTTACACCTGAGTTAAATGCTCTTAGTTAATGTATTGCGGGTAACACTAGGTCATGGGGTTTTACGATTTTACCCCTTGTCTAAAAACCACCATCAACAGAAGCAAAAAAAAAAAAAAATATATATATATATATATATCATGTGGATGTACGTGTACCTATAGAAAATGAAAGTTTTATTGAGTTTGATGCGGAAATGAAGTGCCTTTACAATTTTGTTGACAGTGCCTCTATCACATGAAGGCCTGAATCAATTTTCTTTGGGGTTTTTGAGTTTTCCCCTTAAACCAATTAGTAATGTAACTTTGCCCCTAACTTTGCCTCTATCTTATCGGGTTTTATAAATCTTGTTTGGGTCTTATTTCACCAAGTGGTAAACAAATGTAATCAAATGTGATTTATTAAATTTAAAGAGGAATTTTGTTAGTGATATTTTTGTTTTTATTTTTTATTTTATTTCCATTTATTATCAAAAAATCGATGTACCTACAGAACATGAGTTTACATTTGAGTTTGAAGCGGAAAATTGTTGATAAATTAAGCACCACCAATGGACTAGAAAAATGTTGTCAATATTTCTCTCCAGACATACTTAGTAGCTTAGAAATGATTAATATGAACCGGACTTTTGATTAACACGGTCAAAATTAGGCTTAATTGGCTCACCTGACTCTGTGAAATGGAGTCCTGACCCATGAGTTTAAGTTTACCCATTAACTGTTTGGGACAAAGAATTTGAGATTAGTACATGGACATACTTGCATTTAAAGATGAATAACTCAAAGAAGCTGCTGGCTCGATGCTTAACAGTTCTCCAGGTACTAAAATGCTCGATGCTTAACAGAATTAAAGCCATAAAAATGCCGATAAAAATGTACTCTAATTAAACAGAATTAAAGCCATAAAAATGCTGGCAAGAATGAACTCTAATTAAACACATTCAAAGCCATAAAATGTACTGTGTTGTTCACATTTTTCTAGCTCATCCAAATCACCGATTTATTCATGATTTTCCTGTCATGCACGAAAAAGAAAAAAAAAAAAAAATGGAGTATATGTCCACACATGCACTTCCACCCCGCTTGCTATTTGCATGCACGAAGAAGAAAATGTACATTGTTATGTTTTTGGTATCGGACAATAGAAATATGGATTGAATTAAACGCAATAGGGAATAACATCAAAAGTTACATGACATGATACTAAAACGATAAACGATTTATGCCGGCCGAGTGACAAATCTCTAGTAACAAAATCCCATGTTTAACTAGATGTCCCCATGCATTGAGATCCCCTACAAAAAAAACGAACCACGCTGCACATATCACAGCCGTCTAATCCATCATAATGCGTGTCAGTCATATGTACCCGTTAGATCAAGTATGAGCGAACCCTAAACTAGATTTGTAAGCCTTTATAAGCAGTAGTTCTCCATTCTTCATCCATTTATCTGTGCCGCCTCCATCTTTTGAAAAGCAAACCCCAACCCTCAACAACAACTCCTTCTTCATCCCTTTTCATCTTTGATTGTCACTAAAATACATCGCAGCAGCAACAACATAACCATGGCTGATGGTTCACTAGAGCATTATCATCAACAACAAAAACGTCTTTGCACTATGATTTTTCCTCTCGTGTAATCCGAAATTGGCGATTCTGCATCCTGGAAAATAGAGAAGATTTTTTTTCCTTTTTAGAAATAATAAGTTGTATTATGTGCCCTAGCTGGGATTTTGATGACTGTGTTATCGATCTCGTGTCTAAGAACTACGAAGTTGGAGCTCATTAAAAAAAATTGGCTCATTCTTGGTGGAGCTAGCCATTTTCATGATTCTCAGTTATGCCTCTAATTTGCCATGAAATAGAGGTTTATATATTGCTATGGAGTGTGTGGCACATTTATCCTGTGCCCACAGTGGAGTAATTTAATCATGTCGTTTACCGACCTCCACGGCCTTCAATCTTTGTTAACATCCTTTGCATTTTATACCTGTAAAAGGCATCATCGCTATTACCAGCACCTATGTTTTGTATCTCCATCCTTTTAAGACTGAATAGAGTGTGATATTAGCGAGAACAATAAGCTTCTTTTGTGCGAGTGGTTTCTTCTGGTTCACTTGTAATTGGAGGTCGCAGAAAATTGCAACTGGAAGAATCTGTAAAATCCTGAAATTGCTCTAAATGCATAAATCCTCAAAGTCTCTATGCTTAATCCTCTAGGGAAATATTCACCAAGCAACCCAACAGATCCCAAAAAGAGTGTGGCCCGTACAGACATAAAAGCCTGGAACTTAACACCCTCGACTTTGTTAAACGGGAGTACTTATAACAAATAACATAATAACATTGGAGTAAGATACATAATTATCACTTAGAAGCCACACCATTACATTTGAATGATTCATTCATCATAGAAGGTAAGCAAAACATGTCAAATCACAATACCACTATAGTGCTTTGAAAGATTATCAGGGCTACCTATATTTATTGTAGTTTGAAGACGTAATTTGTTTTCTTCATTCTCAAGTTATCTTAGATTGAATACTAAGATAACCCCGGTCTTTGAAAACCATAAATAGAGCATCTCTGTCAAGTGGAGAAATCAGTTCCTGACACTTTGTGTACTAGTTGATTCTAGAATCGCCTCTATTGACTTTTTAGGTCTACAGCTTAAAGACTTCGCTTGGGGATTCATGAAACCAGGTCCGACTATCTTTACCTCTATAGTTCGTGTATCCTGCACTTGCATTTCTGTTATCAAGATTTTCGTAATCCCTTTCAGGCAAGATACAATTGATTCCGCTTTTATTACCCACGATAAAGCAAAAATCAGCCGACTAGAGCTAGGAAACATAGTTCTTAGATGATGAAATGTTGAATGTCCAAACGTTATCAGAATGTTCAATAGACATCGGAGCTCTTGTACCTGGTGGAGATGATAAGTAGACGCTTGCCCATAAACTTGCCCAACGGCCCTAACCCCATGCTGTTTAACCCATGAACCACGTGTGTCAGTACATATCATGGTCGTCTAATCCCTTAAACTGTATGTCAGTCATACATATTTTACAGCCGTTGATGTATGAGTGAACCCTAAACTAGATCTGTAAGCCTTTATAAGCAAGAGTTTTCTTTTCTTCATCCATTTTATTTGCGCCTCCAAAGCAAACCCTAACCCATGAGCGCCAACAGCAGCAACTCCTTCTTCTATCTTTGATCGTCGGTGAAATACATAGCAGCAGCACCAGCAAGATAACCATGGCAAGGGATGGCTCAATGGAGCATCATCATCAACAACAAAAACATATTTGCACTATGATTTTTCCTCTCAATAATCTGAAATATTTGGACATTAACATTGTTGGAGTTAAACAGAGAAGATTTTTTCTTTTAAATGTTGTCTTTTGGTTTATCAGTAAATGTTTTGATGTATTTTTAGATTTTCATGTATCAGTTTATAACCAGTTACCAAAATTAAATAGGAATTTTGGAAGTGAATTTTTGTTTTTATTTTTTTATGGGAATTTTATTTTGTTTTGGACTACTGGCAGTGGTAGTTAACATGCCAAATAATGCTTCATATTTTCTTTCAGTGCCCATCGACTGTGAAATACTGGATTCTAGACTGCAATTCTAATGGATTCTGTCAGATAGTGTTCAATTGTTCTCACTACAGTCTGACATTGCTTGAGTTATTTGCCTTACAAGACCATCAATCTGCATTTGAACATTACCAAAAACATTTATAATGACAAGGTTCATGAATTTGTTTTCTTTATAGTGGATTTGCAGTAAGAATATGTAATGAGAATGATATATCTAATGGTAGGAAAAAGAGTTATCACCAAAATTTGTGTTGGTCAATTCAAAATCAATGCCACACTATTTCTCTCCAGAGTCCAGACATATAAGTAGCTTAGAAATGGTTAGGCTTGGCTCACCTGACTCTCTGAGATTGTGTCCTCACCCATTCAAAGAAGTTGCTGGCTCAACAGACATTTCTCTCACTCTCACTCACTCCAGGTGCTCAAAACTATACAGAATCAAAGCCATAAAAATGTACTCTAATCAAACAAATTCAAAGCCATAAAATGTTGGACTGCACTCCAATCCGTCACCGTTTGCTATTTGCATCCACCTCCAGCTACACCTCCACCCCCTGGTCAGGATTTTCCTGCACATTCGAGATAAAAAGTTCCGTTAAGTATGTTTTGTACTTAAACTCCTATACCAAAGATTTTAGCTCTAATAAACACTTGTAACCTGGAGGCAAGCAATGTAAACCCCGATCACTGTCTTTGTACTTTCTACTGATCCACCCACGATGCTACTTGGACTTATGTTTTTTAAATAAAAAATGTTTTTTCAAATTGTCCCCATATATTCCTGTCATGAATGTCAACCTGACCACGATTGCTGGCAGAGGCCAGAAGACATGACTACACCAAAGACTGCTTATAAAATTGACGCTGAGCATCCTGGATCTGACTTAGCTGGTGAAACCTCGCCTGCGTTTGCTGCTGCATCCATGCTTTTAAGACATCTAATCTTCGTTATTCTTCTCGACTTCTAGCCCATGCTAAACAGGTTGGTGACGATCAACTATTACCATTGTTAGAGAGTACTACCTTACTACTAATATGCAGTATCATAATATCTAACATCTATATTGCAGCTCTTCGAGTTCGCTCGCAACCACCAAGGAGTGTACCAAAGCACCATCCCAGCAGCACTGTTTTACGTTAGTAGTGGGTTGCAGGTGAAAAGTATAATCAACTAATAGATCAATTAGTATTCCAATTTTTTACAATATTCAAATTGACTAATTATTTCGTTTCTACCATCGTCAGGATGAGTTGTTGTGGTCAGCAGCTTGGCTTTTTAAGTTCCCATCAGGAAGTTTCTTACAGTAGTCCTAACCGATATCACTGCTAATAAACCCTAGGACCCTAAATAGTTTAGATAAAGAAACACCATTTCAACAGTTCCAAACAGAATACGCTTTATCATCTAAAAACATAAAACATTTTTTATAGTACAAGCAGGCATTCTTTAAGGGTCTAGATGAGATATCAAATCTAGAAGCAAGACAAACTGAACAAACGGCACAGGTTCGGAAGCCCACGCAGCATTCCAGCTAAGTGAATGTTTATTACAATGTGAAGTAAGGTAGCCGTATAAATTAGCAATCACATAATGCAATGGTTATCATACTGAGAGAGTACCCGGCACAAGTTTCTTCTCTATCTGGTGACGAGACAATTCACTTTCAATCTTACCATTTATGCTAACAACCTTAAGTTAAATATCACATACAGTGGCTTTATGCAGATAAGGGTCAAAACGAAAGAAGTAGATGGGAACACTCACTCGGACGACCAAAGATAACCAAGAATAACACCATCACATATACTTCAAAGATACTTCAAGCTGTGAAATGAAGTTGTAGGATAAGGCAAAATCACAGACACTTCAATCTGTTTTTATTGATGTAGATGCATGAGGTTTCGTATGAGAATCCTTCCATTATGTCATCAGCATCACAAGCACTGTCTTTCAGCCTTCTCCACTAAAAATTGATCTAATTGCGTCACTTTCCTTCTCACGGCATCGCAGTTTTAGGAAGAACCACGTGTAAGGTTTGTTGAAGCTATTGCATTCCATGGTTTTACGCATCTGTGCACCAAATAAAAATCATGTTATAAAGTATGCTCATGGAACAATTTCAAGAAGATATAGATAGTTTCCATGATGTCATTGAATAAAAAAGTGTTCAAAGGGCGGCAATGGAAGCAAACAAACTTAGTTAGAAATACAAATCCAGTAGAATTCTCGATACTACAGATTTGGGTTGCAACATTGTTTGGTAGAATCTTCCTGAATAGATTACATTTGGGTTGCAACATTAATTTGCAGTGCTTTCTAGATGAAATTCTTCATCATCCCTTGCAAGACATTCCAAGATATCCACAAACCTCCGCACTCGATATTAGTTTTGGAAAGTCATTACTCAGACTCTGGCTGATCCCACACTAAGGACAGCCTAAAGGTTCTGAACAAAAACAAAAAAAAGACAACTGTAAGGACATGTTTTTTGTCTTCTATACCAAGAGGTCATCATCCCTTACAAGATATCCACAAACCTTAGAGGACATGCTTGTTGTCCTCTAAACCAAGATGTCAAAAGAACAAACAGTTGTAACCTAAAGCACAAATAACTTAACCATTTTTCGGCTGCAGGAGATTCACATAGTACTGACCAATTAATACTGCAATAGCATGTCTGAAAAGAAATAAAATAATAGAGGAATTGACCGACTGTAAACAGTAATGGCTGCAGGAGATTCACATAGTATTGACCAATTGATTTCTTTCTTTGAAGCACTGGGCTAAAAAACCATTTACAGTGGGGGTATTGGTCAATATGGCTCTCAATTTTCAGTCCAAGTTTACGACCAGTTATAGTGGGGGGGACTCTTTCTAGAGAGTTCATACATTTACAACAACAAACACACAAATTTCTCATTGAAAGAAGGAATTTTGGGATGCCAAATTTCTCATAAAAAAAGAACCACCGGCAGATCTTCAAGAGCAAAGTATACACAGACAAAGGCAGAACGGAAATCGAAGACATATTAAAGGGGGAAATAAACATTAAAACTAATTTTACACATTGCAACAATTAAAAATATAATCACTTCCTGTCAATCCTCAAAAATTTTCCAATTTGCTACACAGCATAACACTCAGAACCTAGGTCTTGATTGGGCAATAGATGAGAAAAATAGCTTATGCGAACCACAAATGATCACAATACCCTTTCTGACTAAAACATCAGACAACTCATAATCCCAACATAAATTCTGGAGAATGGAAATCTTCAAGGAAATAGTTCATTTATTTTTCCACTTGAATTAAGCATTCTCCCCAATGTTCCCACACTTTACCACATGGGCAGATTAAGGAAAATGCTGGCGAACAATCCATGGTTGGTTGCAGTGCCCTGTGACTTTGGGAGAGCGAGTTGTTATGATATCCAGAACCATACTTGTGGTATTCAGAAGACCATAGTTCCCACTGATTAAAGTTTGTGTGCAAAAGGATTTATGGTTGAAGGTCGATCTCATCCCTAGCTGATCTAAGTACCTAATCAAGCCAATAAAAATGATTTAGATACTAAGAGTGAAACTCTTCTCACTTGAGAGAAATACAGAGATTATTATTGTACATGAGCAGACGACAAAGGGTTTCATTTCACACCAGAAGCTATTAAGAAATGTATGAGAGAACTATAATGCAGACCACAAGCAAATTTAAAATTCTTTGCATAGAAGTATTGGTTTGGCAGTTTTACATGAGTTAGTAAGATGGAACTGCAAAGAGAAACCATAATGCAGACCACAAGCATCGGTGTCGTGTGTGCTTGTGAGGTTTTCATTCACACCCAATATTTCATTCATGACTCTGAATTGCAAAAGAAATTCAATAGAAAGATGTTTTCCTTGAAATCCACTGTAAGTAAGGGTAACCAAACTTCATAAACAAATATCAAAAGAGAATTGTCAAAAATCTGATTTTATTCAATGTTCTCCCACAAAATTGAGGTTTCATTGTCAGATAGTAGTAATTAAGCTATCTATCAAAACCAAAAACATTATGCATATTCTCAAAAAGAAAAAAAGAGCAAAATTTAAGTTAATCGGCATACATATGTTTATCAACATAAGATGCATGAAGACTTGGTTGGATGCAGTGCCCTGTGATCTTCTTATATGTACTATCCATCCAACATCCTAGCTAGCTTTCTATGGATGGACTACAACAAGCTATTACACGTTGCTTCTTTAGGTTTATGATTCACTACGGGATACGCACAGAATCCAGAAATTAATGCATGTAATAATATTCATAATTAACAATCAATCTAGAAATTAATGCATGTAATAATAGTCTAATCTAGCAATACATGACGAAAACCAGGAAGAAGAAAATATAGAAGAAAAAAAATTCACTCAATTTGAGAAAAATAAAACTTACTGTTTGGAGAAGAAGTCACTACAGTAGTCAGAAAACTATATCACTGCCACGACCTCTAATTTTTAAGTTAATGTCTGTAGATCTTTTAGCCAGCTTGAAACGAAATTGCAGGATGAGCCAAAATCACATATGCTTAAGTCTTCAAGCTGTTTCTATTGATGTAGATGCAAGAGATTTCGTAGGAGAATTCATCCATTATGCATCAACATTGCAAGTGCTGCCTTTAAGCTTTTCCAACCATAACCTTATCTCGAAGAGTTTCATATGAAAATTCATCCATTATATCATCAGCATTACAAGCACTGTCTTTCAGCCTTTTCAACTAAAAATTGACCTAATTACGTCACTTATTGCGCTCTCGCTTCATCATCATTTTAGGAAGAATCACGTCTAAGGTATTATGAAGCTATTGCATTCCATGGTTTTACGCATCTCTGCACCAAATAAAAGTCATGTTATAATGTATGTTCATGGAACAATTTCAAGAAGATATAGATAGTTTCCATGATATCATTGAACAAAAATGTGTGCAAAGGGTGGCAATGGAAGCAAACAAACTTAGCTATAAATCCAGTGGAATCATAAATACTACAGATTTCGGATGCAACATTGTTTGGTTGAGTCCTCCTGAATAGTGTACATTTAGGTTGCAACATTTTGAAGTGCTTTCTAGCTGAAATTCTTCATCATCCCTTACAAGAAATTACAAGATATCCACAAACCTTCGCACTCAACATTACAAGGACAACCTTAAGGTTCTGAACAAAAACAAAAAAAAGACAACCTAAAGGACATGCTTCTTGTCCTCTAAACCAAGATGTCAAAAGAACACACACTTGTAACCCAAAGCACAAATAACTTGATCATTTTGTGGCCGCAGGAGATTCACATATTACTGACCAATTAATACTGCAATAGCATGTCTGAAAAGAAATAAAATCATAGAGGAATTGACCGACTGTAAACAGTAATGGCTGCAGGAGATTCCCATAGTACTGACCAATTGATTTCTTTCTTTGAAGCATTGGGCTAAAAAAAACATTGACAGTGGTCAATAGCTGTAGTTATGGCTATCAATTTTCATTCCAAGTTTACGACGAGTTATAGTGTACCCAACACCAATGTTGGGGACTCTTTCTAGAGAGTTCATATAAACACTTCAAAATGTAATTACTTCCTCTATGTCATCCTCGAATTTTTTTCAAATTTGCTACCACAGCAGAACACTGGAACCTAAGTCTTGATTGGGCAGTAGATGAGAAAATAGCGTACCCAGTATGCAAACCACAAATGATCACAACATATTTTATTTCTTTGAGAGGAAAAATGATATACAACATTAACACAACAAATTTGAGAGTGTAACTTTTAAGTACCTACAAGTTAGCGGTGTTTTCAACTGAGATGACTCTCCTCTGATGATTAGCCAGCTTCCAAGAATTTCGACTCCAAATCTCTACATTAGAAGAGAGAAGAATAAATCAAAATTAGTCAATTAAGAATAAAATTTGAGAACTGACTGATGTTAGTAGATCTTTTGATACTTACTCTACTGATGCTTGAGAATGATGTTCTTCAAAAGTTAGTAGATCCTTGCATGAAACGGGACTACCAGCTGAACAGATGATGGATTGAATACCTTGAATGAATACCCAAACACATTTAACGGAAAACCCAATTTCCGAATTCGCCCATACCAAATCAAATCATATCAAAATCAAAATCGGCCTCCGTATATCCCTCCAAGGTATACGAGACTCGAAACCCATTGATTGATTTAGTGGTGCTGGTGGTGGTGATAGTTAGTGGAGGCAAGAGAGGCTTATAGAGATGCGCCGCCATAAAACTGGTAGGACTCGCTCACGATGTTATAATCTTACTGAACCCTAACACATTATATTGGAAGTTTGGAAACAATAAATGGCCCATGTGAAGAAGCACGGCATGAGTCCTGAATAAGGGTTCTATGTTCTAGGCACAGCATCATCCCGTGCCAAATAAAAAAAAGATGAGGTCTCCGATTCAACGTCTGGTTTCTTGCTTTTTACTTTATGAGTACACTACAAGTCAAGAGTCGTGGCTCGAGAGTTATTTGAGAAATGAGATTTTGAGACTCCATAGTATAATGGAGCACCACTATAACAGTAAGGTCATCTAAAGCCAAATTTCTTTGGGCAGCAACAGCATTCAACTATTCGAGCTATGCAACAAAATGGCGTCAACACATGATACTTCTACATGTTTGGTATTGGGTATGCAATTAAAACTGAAAATGGGCTATATAGCCAAAAAGGTATGTTTCCTGGGTCAAATGGACGGGTAAGGTTTCCGTCTGGGTCAAATGGCCAAAAGAATCTTTTAGTTGAAACTAGGTCTTAACCCGTGCCGTAACGACATGGGATGTTTTTGTCACTAATACGATATTGTTCACATTCCTCTTGCTTCATTTTTTTCGTGGGTAATTGGGCCAACCGAGCGAAGCGAGGGAGGTCCTTTATATGGCCATTTTTTTGTAAAATCTAAGTGATCAATTACCACAAAAAGATTGGAAATGGTTAGGGCCGAAAAACCAAAAATGTCCTCCCTTTTACTATAACTCCTTGTGTATCCTATCTTTTCAGGGGTATAATTGGAAAACAAACTTTAATATATAACATATCTAAAAATCCGTGCCTTAGAATTTTACAAATTTTATCTCGTTAGAAAGGTTATAAAAAACTCTACGCAACAAGTACAAACAACAATATCAAATTTGGAGTTTTTACAAAAAAATTTGGAGATATATATCATTTGAGGCACAATTTTAGAAAATTAAGTGTATATCCATATGCAAACCATCACAAAGGATACATAATACTTTATGTTGCAAAATATTGGTTTATGCATCAACTAATTTTCCATTGCAACTAATAAAACGATGTACTCCATCCGTTTCAAGAAAAATGATACTATCATTTTAGGCACAATTCTCGAAAATTGAATGCATAGCCATTATGCAAACCACCACAAAGGATGCATAACACATCATGCAACCATATTTTGGTTTATGGATCGACTAATTTTCCGTTTTAGAAAAAATTACTTTCACATCCCGTTTCAGGAAAAATGATACTATCACATCCTGTTTCGGGAAAAGTGATACTTTCGCTCCGTTTCGGGAAGAGTGATACTTTCGTTCTGTTTGGGGAAAAGTGATATTTTTTTCCGTTTCGGAAAAAACGATACATTCGCTTCATTTCAGAAAAAGTGATACTTTTTCTGAAATAGGGCGAAAGTATCACTTTTTCCGAAACGGGTGAAAGAATCACTTTTTCCGAAACGGGGAGAAAGTATCACTTTTTCCGAAACGGGGAGAAAGTATCACTTTTTCCGAAACGGGGTGAAAGTATCAGTTTTTCTGAAACGCGGAGAAAGTATCACTTTTTCTGAAACGAGGTGAAAGTATTACCTTTTCTGAAACGGGACGAAAGTAGTCGTGGACAAACTCCATCTTCATATTCTTCTTCGGTCGACCCTCCCACCGTGGCAACGGTCGTACTAGTTTTGATATCCAAATAGGTTTTGGGCAGAAAAATAATGGATTACCTAATTTTTTTATTTTACTTAAGCATGTTATTTCAATTTATTTTCTGGACGGAGTAATAATGTTGTGCCAACATGAAAAAAAAAAAAGAAGATATTTTCCCCATTTATTGTTCCATCACACCATAATTTTAAATTTCATCTAACAGTACATATACCTAAACTGGCAATCCAACTCCATGATGTTTATGACTACATTGGTTCCGAAATTATTGATAACTAAGGCTTCGAGGAGTGAAGCAAAAACCCATAATATTTTCCCTGCTATAGATATAAACTATTTATTTATTTTTTGGAAATGTGAGAGTTATAAAAATGAAGAACCCTTGGATATTGGAAGGCTGAGATATACACATGTGATCTGAAAAAGTAAACTTATAAGATTCTTTCTCAATCATATTGATAACATAAAATTGAAGAAACTCATGGATAAAAAGATTTCACACCAACTATGCTAAGTAGTGCATGAATGGCGTTCTCACATCTAGTGTTACTTAAATAATCTGGAGCAATAAAAAGCATAGTCATATTGATATTTGTATCTACATAAATTCAAGTAATCTTCTGAAGAAAAATTATTAGTTTCAAGGTAGAGCCGACACAAACTTGTGTCCCCTTCAATGTGTAGAACACACACTGGGTTTAATCGTCCTTGAGATTAAACAAATACCCCAACATTAGTCAAATAATGTCTAAAAATACGGGATCGAAACAGAGTGCTAACGGGAAAAATGAGAGACTAACATCAGTGTTACAAAGAAAGTACCCTATATGTATCAAATTTTGTTAACCAAACATGTATTCAAATTAAAAAGTCATCAACTTAAAGCAAAAATATAAAAGAACCCAAGTTAAATCAATATTTACGTAAACAAAACTTATAAGAGAATTTCATAATTATCAAATACCTTTAAAATCACTATTGGAGATTTAATTGCATGCCTCGTCAAAAATTACGGTAGGACGAAATCACCAAATTAATCTGTAGAAATTTCACTGGATATGTAGCAATTCGTGAGAAGTTTACATTGGTGATGATGTGCTCCATCTAGGTGTTGTTCGATTGATTATTTTTTTAGAAGGTTTCGGTTTTCATTGGAGAAACCGAGAGGGAGCGTTTCATTATATGCATTATCATTCAAAAATCCAAGACCAACTCGCGCTCTGCTTACGGGATCTCAATACAACCATAAATTTATCTATTGGAGGGAGAAATCTTGATACTAAATATGTAATTTTTAGCATTTATTACATATCGTGACATCCAAATGATTTTTTTCTTCTTAATTTTCATGTATTTTAAACGAGTTTATATTAGCATTAAGACGATCAATTACATTTCTACTTTATAGTGTTACCCTTTTGTAGCGGCACATAACTAATATAGTCAATTACTTCTCATCAATACCAGCCAGCACCACCAAACCATCAGATATCACTTCTTTCTCCACCACCACCACTGCCCATATCTCGTAAATATTGGGCACACTCATAACTTTCAATCCCATACGTCATGTATAAAGTTTAGGTTTAACAAACTTAGGTCGTCAATTAATTTATTGAACTATACGTGCGTTTTTTGTTAATACCGAAAATCATGCGTACGAAGGGTTACCCAAGATAGCAGTGGTACCATAAACAATTATTTTGTCTTATATGATTTGGTATCATTAAAAAAAAAAATTTACCCGCCTTTATTGATCGTGTCAAAAACAACCAACTATATTTTTCACAATACAATGTTACTCGTCATGTAAAATTTTTTTATTATTATTTTTGATTCAAAAAGAAAAAACCGATACCACCACCATTAAAACCATCCAGCACCACTATTTCTTCCACCAGAACTAATGTTACCGCCTCCACCACTTAGTAACACCTGCCACCGCTTCCACCACCTACTTCTTCTTTTACTACCACCGCCACCACTAATAGCTATTGAAATTATTTTTGTCAAAATTATTTATTGATGTAAATATGTATTAATATTAATTAAGGGACTCTTATGTGTAAAACTAATAAATCATTTATCATGAGAAATTAATGAGACACTAATTAATAAAACACTTATACTAATTAATATTTAAGTTGAACAAACCATGATCATAGATTTATCTTCTCTCCAGACAAATCTGGACCACCACTTACACAGGCTAAGTTAGCGAAACTGTGCTTTATACTCTTGATGGACACAACTACCCTGCCATGTCCACCAAAACCTTAACACGTTCTCCTTCTCTCTTCAACAAAACCACCAACGCCTTCATCTTCATCTTCCCTCAAACCAGATGAGAACCAAATTCCTCCACCGTGTACCATCCCACCGAAACCACCATCAACAACATAATCTTCTTCCACCTCCGTTATCAACACCATTAATCCTATCTCCACTACCAGAAACACCAATACCACCATCGACAGACATCAAGTTTCTCCACCACCACCATCTCTACTACCAGAAAATACCAACATCGTCGACAACATCGCGTTTATCTAACACCGTCACCGACACCGGTCAAGGGGCAGGATTTAATAGGAAATGATTACCGAGTTTGTGCTGCGAATAATTTCTTATATAGGGTCCATCATCGCAAGCATTTTCAAGAATAAAATGCATAAAATGTGCATTCAAGAATAAATCTAAGATGAAATAGGACATTGCAGCCTATTTCTTATATCACTTGCAGGGCAGTCTAGAATGGAAGATCACACTTTTCCTTACTAATTATTTCTGAGAACTATCAACAACATTAATGCAACGTAAAACAATATAAAGAGACGTTCATTTGTATAGATATGCCATGGAATGCATTTATATTCCAACTCAAACTTTAGCTGAAATGGAATTCAGTAAACTGACTAACCCACAAAGTAATTAGAATGTAAACAACAAACCAAAATTTACAAATGAGCAAGGACCCAACCAAATGCGTAATCTTCTGCAGAAACTCTTAGTTCTGCGGAAGCTCTTCCTACATGAATCAAACGGTTTAACATATTTTCTCCTTCTCTACTTCCTGAATGTTCACTTCCGTCGTATGAATAAAAACTTAGATTGACATAAATCGTTAAATTCACATACGCATCATCTTTTAAATTGACATCCACATTAGCACTACCTCACAAATACTAAGCATCACTAACTTAAAAGAGGCATCAAAAATGATATAATTATAAAATCAGAAGAACTAAAATCTAGCATTTCCCCCAATTCTAAGAACCCCTAATTTTTCAAGTATTAAAACAGGAAATTAAGAATTCAAAATACCAAAATTAAAACTGAAAGTAACTATAGTACAGTTAAATTAAAACCCTCATTACCAAGATAGTCTTTCTCCAACTCAACTGTAGTAGTGATGATGGATAGTGAGGTAAAATCTTTTACTGTTGATGCTTCTAGTTGACTTTTTCACCGAAAAATCTACAAATAATCCATGACCCAACTTATCTTGTTGGGATTCTTCTGAATCCATTAGTCTCCTTACGAATCTTCGAAGAAGAGCATCTTCATCTCCATCATAATCTTCGATGATATTTTCATTGAACAAAAATCCATTCAAAATCGTTCATAAATACAAATCAAATATAACCCTAAATTTGACATCCATATTACAGTAGAAAACGATTTTAACGATAGGAAGTGCATATACCTGGTCGAAGAATAGAAAAACAATTGACTGAATTCTTAATCTCAGACATTAGTTTCTTCGAACCTAGTTGGAGTCTCAGTTGGTGGTATTCTTAGCTGTTGAGGAAGAACCTAGTTGGAGTCTTAGTAATATTGTATTTCGACAAAAGGGTAGGGTTTGTTACAAAAGCGACTACAACAGTAGCTTTGCAGTAACTGGTGGAAATTGAAGCGACTGTAATAGTAGTAAAATGATACCAAACTAGCTCTGACCTCCTAGACGTCACATTCGTCACTTACTAAACGATTTCCTAAAATCCATACCACAAAAAATGATGTTTTAGTGTCATGACGACCACCATTTGGTTTCTTTTATAGCAGCATCTGATAAGTTCATTTTTTAATCCATCATTCACCTGTTGAAAACAGAACATGCATATTAACAAAGAAAACGAGATGAATCAATTGAACAACTAAGCTTGAGATGAATAAAATGGAATTGTTAATGAAAACGAGACATACTTTTGAGAGGAGAAATCGGATGACACTTCAGATAGAGAGCACTAAAGCATTCATATTCCAACTAAATTCTAAAGAAACGCAGACATGATCATAAGGTGAATACCATAGAAAAAGAAACCCATACAAAGAGTTGTAGATAAAATATCATTGGGATTATACCATGGTGCTTTCATCGCAAGATGTGGATCCTAATACACAAGACAACAGAATTTTTTTGTATTTCTCATGGAAAAACATCCTCTTCCACAAAAGAAATGCTAAAAGACCAAGTGTAATCAGATCCTCATTTGGTAAACAATGAAATCGTTGGGATACACGTCGGAGAGCTCCTCATATACCCGTCGGAAATGATAAGTAGATGCTTTCCCCTAATGTGCCTAACCCTAATCCAATGTTGTTTAACACCTGATGATACTGTATGTTGTCCACGTTTGAAATGATATATCACAACCGTCTAATCTATCATTATGTAGTCGGTCATAGATCCATTTATAACAGCTAGATCAAATAACAAAAATGTAAAACCAAGTGAACCCTAAACTGGACCCTATATAAGTAGTACTGCTATGTAGGTTTCTTTTCTTCATCCATTAATCTGCGCCTCCGTCTTTTGAAAGCAAACCCTAAAGTAGATCTGTAAACCTTTATAAGCAGTAGTTCTCTATTCTTCATCCATTTTATCTGCGCCTCCGTCTTTTGAACGAAAATTAAACCCTAACCCATGAACGCAAAAAACCGCAATTCCTGCCTCTTTGATCGTCACTGAAATACATCGCCGCAGCAGCAACAGAACAAAAAATAAAGCATGGCAGAAGGTGGTTCAATAGAGCATCATCATCAACAACAACAATATCTTTGCACTATGATTTTTCCTCTCAATAATCTGATATGTCCTTTCTGAGCAATGGCAAACAGAGAAGATTTTTGTTCCTTTTTTTAAGAGCTTTTGTTTTCAAACGTGGGTTTCTTATTTTTCTTCATCCCCATTTGGTTTTTTAAAAGCTAGATTGGGTTTCGATTCACCACTAGCGATGCTACATGAGAATATTATGTAAGCCTGCCATGTTACTGTATTCTTGTTCCTTATTAGATTCCGATGTATCAGTTTAACCAATTACAAGGAATTTCGGAAGTGAATTTTATATGTAAGATGAAAACCTCTCCTAGAGTAAAACTTTTTATGTATCTGTCTTTATCTTCTTCAATCCTAGATAGATTTACTAGGAGTTAGTGGTTTGCAAGTGATCCATGAACTGTGAAACAATGGTTACTAGCTAGACTAAACTGGAATTCTAATAGATTATGTCAGACAGATCTATATTGTTTTCACTCCAGTCTGACATTGCTTGAGTTATTTGAGTTACAAGACCTTTGAACATTTGTCATAAATAATATCACATCTTATCTCTTAAACATGCCTAAAGTGTAAATCCAGCAAAGATAATACCAAACCAACAAGTAGTTCCCGAGCGAACCAAAGTTGATAATCCAAGAAAAGATGTTGTACAGATTCCATTATTGCAAATTGGACAGTTTGTATTTTTAAATATGAGCAACTCTTAACCAGCTGATTCTTGTTCAAATCCTTGAGTGTTTGTTTGGTATTGATATTTGAATATGTCGCATAGAAGTTTGAATATGCATCAATGAACAAACACCCTTGGTGTTGAGTGTTTGTTTGGTATTGATATTTGAATATGTCGCATAGAAGTTCGAATATGCATCAGTGAACAAACACCACTTTGACCGTGGAAATTCGTTAGTGGTGGCTTAAGAAATTTCCGGCGACTTGCAGGTTGCGGCAAATCTCATTCTTGAGAATAAATGTGTCAGGCACTTCCATCATTCTATTGATATTACAAATTTGCATACAAATTATCAATATCAAGATAGATACCTGACTGAAAACATCAGACAATTCATAATCTCAACATTTATTCTGGAGAACGGAAATCTTTAAGGAAATATTTCATTTGTTTTTCCACTTGAATTAGGCATTCTCCCCAGTGTTACTTCACCACATGGGCAAATTAAGGAAAATGCTATGCTCTAGCAAAAAATCTACTGCACATTTTGGTTACCCTTCAGTAACGATATATAAGAAACGGTAACCAAACTTTATAAACAAATTTCGAAAGAGAATTGCCAATAGCCTGATTTTAGTCAATGTGCTCCTTTCGTTGTCGGACGGTAAGCTCTCTCAGAGGACCAGAAACATTATGCAAATTTTTGAAAAACAAAAAAAAAAAGAGTAACATTTAAGTTAATCGGCATACATACGTTTATCAACATAAGATGCATGAAGACTTGGTTGGATGCAGTTCCCTGTGATTTCCGGAGAGCAAGTTGTTATGATATTCAGAACCATACTTAAAGTTTGTGCGCAAAAGGCTTTTTGGTTGAAGGTCGATCTCATCCCTAGCTGATCTAATTACCTAATCAAGCCAATAAAAATGAGTTAGATACTAAGAGTGAAACTTTCGTCACTTGAGAGCAATACAGAGATTATTATTGTACATGAGCAGACAACAAAGGGTTTCATTTAACACCAGAAGCTATTAAGAAATGTATGAGAGATAGTTGCGGAACTATGTGAAGGACTCCCTGATGCAAATTTAAAATTCTTTGTATAGAAGTCGTGGTTTGGCAGTTTTACATGAGTTAATAAGATGGAACTGCAAAGAGAAACTATAATGCAGACCACAAGCATGGGTGCCGTGTGTGCATGTGAGGTTTTCATGCACACCCAGTATTTCATTGGTGACTCTGAATTGCAAAATCATTGTTGCACAGAAATTCAATAAAAAGATGTTTTCCATGAAATACGGGGACTAGAGATCTAGATTTTAGATTGGAAGAGAATTGAAGACTATGAAAGTTCTGTTTGTGTTTAGGGACTTGAGGCCTTTTTATAGGACCCTAACTCTAATGTTTCAAGTCATTATATTAAGATCTAGACTCATGGTACGTAGTGCATCCAAAGTGGTGGGATCAAAGTAGGTACGGTGGACTGTTTGGACAATTTCACATGGTCTAGTTGGAAATATAAACTTCTGTTCATGTCCCTACTGTTATAGACAAATACCATTGTTAGTTGATCTTCTTATATCCACTATCCATCCAATATCCTACCTAACTTTCTACGGATGGACTACAAGCTATTACTAGTTGATTTGTTTAGAATCAGTTCACTATGGAAATGCAGTAATGTAATGGCAATTAAGTGAAGGAATCAGAGAAATACAGGTAAGTATATATACCTAAATATCAAGCTTGTTTGAGTCATAATTAACAATCAATCTAGAAATGCATGTAACAGATCTAACCTAGCAATACATGACGAAAACATTATTCTAACTGAAGTATTATATAATCGTAAAGCATGAAAAATGAAAACTATAAATTTTGTTCAAAAATCTGAACAGTCACGAATCATGAGCAGTTTCTGTTTCTTCGCTTTCTCTAATTCAATTACATGTAACAGGAAGAAATATTTTCTCTATGTTTCAGATTACCAAGAACTTCCTAGTATACATGGTGAACATTAAACGTAAACTAGTTACATTACATGCTCAGACTTGGTGTAATAAATAAGTGGAACAACACTCATTAGAAAAAATCCTCATTAACAATTTGTTACTTAGTCTTGAAAATGAGGGAAATAAAACTTACTATTGAGTGAGAACTCAGAGGAACTCAGAGAAGTCATTATCGCAGTCAGAAAACTATATCACAAGCACTGTCTTTCAGCATTTTCAACTATATCACGTCACTTGCCTTCTCACGGCATCGCAATTTTAGGAAGAATCACGTGTAGGATATTTTAAATTAAGCTATTGCATTCCATGGTTTTACAAATCTCAGCACCAAACGAAACTCATGTTACAATACATATTCATGGAACAATTTCAAGAAGACATATATAGATAGTCTCCATGATATCATTGAATCAAAAAGTGTGCGAAGGGCGGCAATGGAAGCAAACAAATTTAGTTAGTGGAATCCTAAATACTACAGAATGAGGATGCAACATTGTTTTGTAGAGCCCTCCTGAATAGAGTACATTTAGGTTGCAACAATTTGAAGTGCTTTCTAGCTGAAATTCTTAATCATCCCTTACAAGACATTACAAGATATTCACAGACATATTAGTTTTGGAAAGTTAATATTCAAACTCCGGCTGATCCCACACTAAGGACAACCTAAAGGACATGCTTTTTGTCCTCTAAACCAAGATGTCAAAAGAACAAACACTTGTAACCCGAAGCAAAAATAACTTAATCATTGTGTTTGTGGCTGCAGGAGATTCCCATAGTACTGACCAATTATAAAACACTGACACAACTAATTTGAGAGTGTAACTTAAAAATACTTTTGATGACATAGAAGCTCCTCTCTTATACTTTTGCACCAGGAATTCGCTTTCTGAGTTGCCGTTAGCTGTGCTGGCGACAGGGATTACTCTCCTCCGATGGTTAGTCATCTTCCGTAGTTTTTCCCCCAAATCTATACATAATAGGGAAGAATCAATTAAAATTGGGTATTAAGAATTAAATTCAAGAACTGACTGATTTTAATAGTTCTTTTGATACTTTACACCAAACAAAAGCATGAAAAAGATTTGTAAGAAGTTAGCACCCTTTCCCTTCCACGAAATGGGAATAACAGCAATACCTTTAATGAACACCCAAAGATTTCTGATGAAAATCCAATTTCCGAATTCGCCGATACCAAATCAAATCATATCAAAATCAAAATCAACCTCCCTCTCTCGCTCCAAGGTATATGAGACTAAGAAACCAATAACTCATTCATTTGTTTAGCAGTGATGGTGGTGGTACTCAAGATTGATTTAGTGGTGGTGGCCGAAGGCTGGAGGAGGAGGATTATAGAGATGCGCCGCCGGGTAGGACTCTCACGATGTTATAATCTTACTAAACCCTAACGCATATATATTGGAAGTTTGAAACACTAAATGGCCCATGAGACAAGCCCGGTATCAGCCCTAAATTTGAACCATTTAGGGCTGTCCCCATTTCCAAAATTCGATGATCATTTATTTTTGACGTGTATAAATTGGCTATAAGTATAGGCCTGTCAATATTTGTCCGTTATCCGGAATCCATTTCCGAATATTCGAGATTCTATAGGATTTTATCCGTTGTATTGGATATCGAATATCGGTTCGGATATTTCTTCCTTAACATATCGGAAACGGATTAGACCTCATCTGAAATGTTAATATCAGATATCCGATGGTATAACTTATTTGTAATTTATCCTAATTACGAGTCTAGTATCAGATATTGTCGGATAAATATCCGATAAGTGTCAATTATGAAAATATTTTACAAGGGTTTTTAAGCTTTTTTGGTATAACCGGATATTTATCGGATATCCGACAGCTTAGCCTATCGGAATCGATATCTGATTTTGATATCCTATAGGATATTATCGGATATCGAATATCCGGTAGTGCTTAACCTATCAGATATCGGATTTCTAAATATCCGACGTGTTACCCATGGATGTGCGGTCCATTAGAATACTAGGGTTTCCCTTCCCTTGTATAAATATAATGATATACCTATGTAATATGGTTCCCTCTCTAGCTAATAGAAATGTTCTTCCCTTTTATCTCTTTTCTTATTACCGATACAAAACGTTATCAGTCACAAGCTCCACCGCTGGTATATATTTTTTTTATTGGGTTAATCATCAAAATCGCAAAACAAGAAAGTTTTTTTATTCCGGTCAAGTACAGTTTGTACCTTAAATCCGTAGTGTTATTTCTTTCTCACTCAAGTGCAGTCTGTACGTTAAAAGAGATATGTATGTAACGTATGAACCTGTCTTTAATGTTAGTCTTTTCACAATCTTTTTAACTCATAACTGTAACGCAGGGCCGGGCCTGACACAGAAGATGCCCAAAGTAGACACTAAAAGTACTGCCCCTCTGACCATTAGACCAAGTCAACACAGTTTGACCACAAGTTCAGCTTCTTTATTATTTTTCCACGTAATTCCTGTGTTGCAATGGCGTAGTAGATATACTAGACCATTACTGCATACATATATATATGTATAGCTCTTAGTGATGGTAGGTGTTAATATAGTTATTAGTCATTTGTGATACTCTATGGAAATGAAACTACTTGAGTACTTGACCACATCCAAAACGATAGAAATAGAACCACCTGTTTACCATGAGTACGCGTGCATAAGCAACATTAAGAAGCTTAATAGCTTGTCAAGTCAACAGGAAAGTGTGTTTCCCATGGGGTGCAAGTGTGTGCCGATTTAACAAAAGTTTAACATGACTGGTAAAAAATCATGAAGGGTAACAAAAACAAAACACTTGCCATAAAGAAAATGAATGCAGAACTAAAAAAATGGAAATAGGTTACAAATCGTGAAAAGTCTCTCTTTTCATTTTGGATGCCCTTGTAATCGTTCAATATTACTAGTATTACCTACGAACTAAATTAACAGGCTTTGACTTTGTTTTTCAAAGTCCAACTGTCCAACGTGTTATTACAAAGAAAACCGTTTAAATTTATTATTTTTGATGCCCCACAAATCTGCTGCCCAAAGCAGTGCTTCGGTCGCTTTGGCTCAGGGCCGGCCTTGCACTGTAACGTGTGATTCGATGCTGTCTAAATTTTATGAGCATATAAATGCTGTAATTATTATTATCCAATGTTTTCATTTTTAAAACGTATTTTAAAATGTATGATGTGATTCTATGCTTTGTACAGTTACGTCTTTTCTAAATCATTTTATTTGCTATTATTTGCTATTATTATTTATTTTATTTTATTGTACCATTAATCATGGTTCGACTTTTTATATGTGTAATCTAATTCAACTCGGGATGATCCGGTTCACCCAACTCGAGCCGATTCGGTTCACCCAACTCAAGCCGATCTGGTCTGTTCTGGATCCAGTTCCTGTCCGGTCCCGTTCCGGCTCCAGTTCCTGTCCTGTCCGGTCCGAACCCGTTCCGGCTCCAGTTCCTGTACTGTTCTTTCCCTGTTCCAGCCGGGTTTCTGTTCGGTTTTGTCCCTGTTCCGATATGGTTCTGGGCTGTGTGCGACCAAGGGTGTTCTAGTTCTGTCCATGTACAGTGGGAACCAAAGTCTAAGGTATGTAACTATTATTGGGCTTATTTATTTGATTTTTAGAACATGTCTAGTTCTATTTTTTTTTCCTTAAGATAAGTTCATATCGTGTAAACGGTCAATATAAATTAGTGATTGTTGATTTCAATCATTAAGAATTTTGATTTTAATGTTATTTTGTTCTCTTGAATATGATATTGGCCATAATTGAATGGTGTCTTTTGTTCAATTGGTTGTACCAACTCGATTCAATTGGTTGAATGCTATTTTTTTTTCTCCCCAAATTTGAAATGTTCCATGGGATGTAATCCACTGGCCCGACTATTAAAGAGTTGATGTGACTCAATAATGTTGTAGTAATAAGGTTCGTTGAGACTTGTGAAAGCAAAAGATTTTAGACTTATAAAAATTAAAAATAAAGAAAACTTAACAAAAAATTGATTCAAGATATGAGAAAATTACCAAGACACTGATTCCACTATTACACATGAATGAATAACGGTAAATAACCCAAAACTCCAATTATCTTTTAAATCCCTTGTTTCTTAATTCACAAATAATCAGACAAATTCTCAAAAATTAATTGTATCCCTAAGCATAGATTATCTTAATACAAAGCATAACCTATCTAATTGAATCACAACTAATGAAAAGAATTTTTGCAAACATTTAATTCTCAATATATCGCATAACCTATATATCGCCATAACTTCAAATAATTCCCAATATTCTTCACGGCCTGTTTTAGGAAATAATCTCGAATTTTGATTTCTCCAGGCGATTTAAAGCTTCCAAATTGCTATATTTAACTCCTTCACACTCCAGAAAGTTGTTAGGGTCTGCCAGAAACGTGCAAGCACCTTTGCTGCTCGCGAAGTCCCGTGAATATCTCCTCCGGCGTGTGCTACCCTGTTTTTCTTCTCGCGAAAATTCCAGCCAAATTTAGACGACCAGTCGACCCATACCAGCCCTGTTAGCCCAAAGGAAGATACCCAATCAATTCCAGCCATTTAGTCTCACCGTAACATGCTTAAATTCTCAACCTTAAACTGCCAGGCGAGAACCCTTTTTTTCCCGCCATTTCTCAAAATTTGAAATGAGGAAGAAGGTCACCCCTTATCCAAAGGTCGCCCTTATCCGTTTCGGAGTCCGAATAACAAATGTCCTCCTGGGGTGCTCCGCATAATTTTTCGAGCCGATTTTTCCAAAAAAATATTTATTTCCAAAAATACCTAAAAATACATAAAAACACAATATTAGTACAAAAATCGAGTTCCAACAATACCAGCACTGAGGACAATTCAGACATAAAAAATGTGTCTATCAAATACCCCCAAACTTATTATTTGCTAGTCCTCGAGCAAATTTATTCTAGAAAATAAAAATCATTTGAACCCCTAGATGGCCCTAGTGGCGGAGTGTTGTCTCCTGAGGGTTTACCGAGAGGTGTACCCACAAAACCTTTACTCAGGACCTAGCTATCTACACGTAACCTTGGAAGGCACTAAAGAATCTCCTTGTTTGGCATACTTATTGACTACAGGAGGAAGTACCCCGATGCGAAATTCCAATTGCTGTACACGAGTTTGCACTCAAGCATACTAAAATTCATATAAAGTGACAGATGTCTACTCAGATAGTTTATGGACATCATAAACCGGAGTCAACCGATCACATGGATAGATAAGACGATGGATGTAGAGAAAAACGTGGATGATGTTGACTAAGGTGAACCAATCCTAATGGACTGAGATACTGGTCTGAACTAATATCAACACACTGGCATATACAAGGGAACCAGTGGTCGATAATCCTAACTCTAGGTCAACTCACCGGCATATACAAGGGTACCAAAGATCGAATTTATTGTATTTATTCCGGTTGGTCTAGTGGTCTGGTCTCAATTTTTTTTTTTTTTTTTTTTTTTTTTGGGTATCTCAGTCACTCTATTTCACCCTAGCAATGGTAAATAGAAAAATAAAAGAAGTGATCAGGATTCTTTCGATGTTTCCATCACGAGGATATGGCGAAACTACCATGTTTTCTTTTTACAACACTCCGAGCTCAGGTGCTTCTATGAATAGACTCTTTAGATGTTTCCATCTAATCAGATTGGTTCCTCAACTCCTACAACCAAAATGCTTCCATCCACTTAGATTGGTTAGTGCCATCCTTAATATAAACATAAATATCTAGGCTCTGGAGTTTATTTATTGCAACTAAAAACTAACAAGAAGTTTCTTCCCCCCCCAAACTTAAATCTAACATTGTCCTCAATGTTTCTAATGAAAGAGCAATACCAAAAGTAAAGTAACATGAGGAATCATGTAAAGAGAGAAGTCGGAAAGATAGTACCTGGGTGAAGAGAGAAATCAAAAACTAATATACAACATACAATCACCTCGATGGTCAATCAAGGGTAAACAGGGTCCTCCAGAGGGACCTCCTCAACATCACATGTAGGGAAGGGTTCTAAAAAGGGTTTCAATCTCTGACCGTTAACCTTCGAAGAACTACTACCATCCGGTGTCTCGATCTCAATAGCTCCATGAGGAAATACAGTGCGAACAATAAAAAGGACCCGTTCACCGAGAATGTAACTTCCCAGGGAAAAGATGCAAGCGGGTATCATACAGAAGAACTTTTTGACCTGGAGAAAATGACTTCCGTAAAATATTTCTATCATGAACAAGTTTCATTTTGTTCTTATACTCCTTCGCACTATCGTAAGTATCTATACGAATCTCATCCAACTCATTGAGCTGGAGTTTCCTATTGGCTCCTGCCTTGTCAAGTGAAAAATTTAGCTGTTTAACAGCCCAATAAGCTCTATGTTCTAGCTCAACAGGTAAATGACATGCCTTGCCATAAACAAGCCGATAAGGCGACATTCCAATAGGGGTTTTAAACGCAAAGACGGTAAGCCCATAAGGCATCGATAAACCTAGGCGACCGGTCTTTCCGATTAGGATTAACTGTTTTTCTCTAATATACGTTTTATCTCCCTATTAGAAACCTCTACTCCGACCACTAGTCTGCAGATGATACGGGGTAGCTACGTTATGTGTAATACCATATTTCTTCATTAGAAGCCTAAAAGGTCCATTACAAAAGTGCGACCCTCTATCACTAATTATAGCTCTCGGCGTACCAAAACGTGTAAGTATATTATTTTTCAAGAACTCAATCACAACCCTATGGTCATTGGTTTTTACACGCAACCGCCTCAATCCACTTAGAGACATAGTCTACGGCGACAAGGATGTATAGGTGTTTATGGGTAAAAATCGTTTCTGCCGATTTCGGTAAATTCGGTAGGTGAGCGAGAAACGGTTCAAACCCTAAAAAATGTGCTGCACGTGAGCACTTTATAGATTCGAGAGATCAATCTGTACAAGTCCGGCCTAAACCAAGAAATGGCCGTTCCCGGACTTGCTTCGGTCACAAAGTGGAGGAGAAGGGTTGATTTGGGGGAGGGAAGCAAAGAAAGGTGTTGAGACCCGGAATAATTATGGGAGAGTAGTGTCTCGACTTGTATCGAAAGTGAAAGCTTAAGAAGCTTGCAAGAGATGAAAGCTTTTTGGAGAGCTTGCAAAGTTGCCTTTTTCGAGAGTGTTGTATTTTTCTCTGACCGAGACTTGTTGTCTGGTGGAAATAGGTAAGACCTATTTATACAAGTCGAGATTGAAACGTACTCTGGCCTCATGAAGGAAGAGAGTAAAGGGTGAAATAATGGGAGGAGGTAGGAACCGCATGGTGTTTATGGGTGAAAACGTTTTCACCATTATTTCCTCATTTATTTGACCGCTTTATTCCTTTTCACGCTTTCTTAATGTGAGCGTAGTGTACGCTGCAAGCTGTGACCGCCAAACCAAAACCCTGGAAAGCATCCCCCTGTTTGTGTTGATATCTCGAGTGTTGGTTGCACCTTGAGTGCAAGTGGCGCTTCTAGTGGCGCGTGTGGCATGTGCCATTGGCATGTGTGGAATGCCTTGGTGGTAGGTTGTACGTTGAGTGTAAGTGGCAATGCCAGAGCTGCTAGTGGCGTGTGTGGCATGTGCGGAATGCCTTGGTGGTAGGTTGCATGGTTTGCAAATTAGGCTACCAGCGTGTGTTTTGGCGTGTGTGCAGTGGCGCGTATATACGTCGAATTGGCCTAGGTTGCACGGCTTGCAAGTTAGGCTACCAAATGCGCGCATTAGGGCCACGGCTAGGTGATGAAGGCTACCAGCGAGCGTGTTGGCATGTGCCAATGGCATGCGTGGCCGTTAGAGCCGTGGCCTTGGTAGGAAAAGCTACCAGCGAGCATGTTGGCATGTGCCAATGGCATGCGTGGCCGTTAGGGCCGTGGCCTTGGTAGGAAAAGCTACCAGCGAGCATGTTAGCATGTGCCAATGGCATGCGTGGCCGTTAGGGCCGTGGACTTGGAGGGAAAAGCTACCAGCAAGCATGTTGGCATGTGCCAATGGCATGCGTGGCCGTTAGGGCCGTGGCCTTGGTACTAAAAGCTACCAGCGAGCATGTTGGCATGTGCCAATGGCATGCGTGCTGCATGGAAAGTCTAGCTTGAAAGAGTGTGAGAAGACTTCTCCAGAAGGAGATACCAGTACGACACCCGCTCCTCCGGTATTAGTGCTGGAGGTGGAAGAGCCGTCGAAGAACAGCAGCCATGTTTCTTCTTTGACTAAGAAGATATCTGGAAGGTCTCCCGGAGATCTTCTCGTAACTCTGCGGTGTTTTCTCCTGGGAATGCTGCTAACAGGTCTGCAACAGCCTGTCCTTTTATGGCCCTTGGGGAAACGCACGTTATGTCGAACTTTGACAGCTGCAGGAGCCATTTAGCCGTCCTCCCTATCAGGGCATGTTTCGAGAGGAGAAACTTTACAGGGTCTGATTTGGATACTAACACCACTTTGTTGGAGAGGAGGTAGTGCCTGAACTTCTGGATGTAATAAATTAATGCTAAACACGCCTTTTCCGCTTTGGGGTATCTGAGTTCAGCGTCTCTCAACGTTCGACTGAAGTAGTATATGGGATATTTCATTCCTTTGTCGTCCTCTTGGGAGAGGACGGACTCGATCTTGATATCGCTAAAGGCATGTGTAAAGATATAGTGGTTTCCCTTGCATAGGAGGCTTCATGACGGTTGGGGAGGACAACGTTTGCTGGATCTTCTGGTACGCTTTTTGCTGAGACGTAGTCCATGTGAAATTCGCTCCCTTTTTCAGCAGAGGGGTAAACTTAGTAACGAGCTGTGCCAGCCCCGGTATGAGGCGGCGAATGTAGTTTACCTTTCCCATGAAACTCTGGAGCTCCTTTACGGTTCCACTAGTAGAAAAGTGACATTTAGTAACAGTTCAAGCTTTTATAAGGTAACAGTTCGTAAATTACCTGTTACTAAATGTTAGGTTGTTAAATAATAGTACTTGATTTTTGTAAGAATTGTTACATAGTGTCATCTAGGTTGTATAATGTAGCGTTTTTATAATAAGTGTTCTTTGTATACCCATGTTACTTTATGTGATTTAATATATTACCATAGTTGACATTCTCGTGACATTTATTTACACCAACTGTTACTATATAACCATATTCTTGTAACACATTTAATATGTCACCATAGTTGACATTATCGTGACATTTTTTAGACCAAATGTTACCATATACCTATGTTACTGTAACACATTTAATATGTCACCATAGTTGACATTATCCTGACATTTCTATAAAAAAAACTGTTACTATTTATCTACATAACTAGTTATCGGAAATCCATTTCAAAAAGATTACCTAACCTAGACCGACATGTCACAATTTCCTTGTTGATTTAATTTATACACTAGTTCTAGCCCTGTCTCATGGATGCATGGTTATCTAAGGTTTAATAGAAATTCAAATCTAATAAAAATAATAAACAAGTGGTACAATATGTAGAAATACTACAATATAAATGTGTTGTAGTTGGGCGGTGACAAAATAGGTGGTGGTAATGAAGGTTGTGGTGAAGGTCGATCGATAGTTTATTGTTTAATGAGAATAAGTATTTTATATGGATAACATTAACCAAAAACAAAGCATGGAATAGTGGTTCAAGAGTTATAGTTAGGTGTAATAGGTCTCAAGGTCGAATCCTGTGAAAAATAATTTTGTAGAATTTATGTTTCAAGCTCAAGAAGCCTAACTTGTGGTTGTGGAATGCTTTGGCGGGCATAGTGGTGACGCTTTCGGCGGTCTTTGGTGGAGGCGCTAGTGGTGGAGGTGGTGGTAGTAGTTTCACTATAAAAATTTTTAACTTTATACTATTTTTTATGACGGTTTTCATAAAAAACCGTTACGATTCTCAAATAATAACAACGATTTTATGAAAAAACAGTTACCGTAGCAATTATTCAGTAACACATATTAAATGAACTGTTACCAAAATCTACCAACAGTGATAGTTTTACAATTTAAGAGTCATTTTTCAATAGTCATTCCGTAACAGTTTTTATAACTTTCCGTAACAGGGACTTTAGTAACACCGCAGAAAAAACTAAAACTGTTACAGAAATAATATAGTATCAGTTTTTAACTGTCACCGAACATCATTTTTTTACTAGTGTTCGTGGTGGTGGCATCGTGAGGATAGCTTGCGTTTTGACCGGATCAACTTTTATCCCTGCGACCGTTACTTGGAATCCCAAGAACTTCCCCGAAGAGACACCAAAGGCGCATTTCAAAGGATTCATATTCAACTTGTATTCGCGACATCTTTCGAACACTTGTCGTAGCGTTTCTGGATGATCCGTTCGAGTCTTCGATTTAACCACCACATCATCTACGTAATCTTCGACTTGCTTGTGTATCATATCGTGGAAGATGGTAGTCATGGCGCGTTGGTAAGTAGCGCCGGCGTTCTTGACCGAAAGGGATTACGGTGTAATAGAAGTTTCCAAGAGGTTCGGAAAGCGTCTTACTCGCGTCGTGCTCATACATCTTTATCCGGTTTGTAGCCGCTATATCCATCCATGAAAGAGAACATACCATGTCCACTGGTAGCGTCTACCCGGCATGTCAATGTTAGGAACGGAAATCGTCTTTAGGGGCAGCACTTGTTCGGATCTCGAAATCGACGCAACATCCGATCGACCATTCTTCTTTTAAAACGATATTGGCCAACCGGGTGGGATGGTGAATAGGTTTGAAAAAACTAGCGGCTAGTAATTTCTGGACCTCCGCCTTGATTTGTTCTTCTACGTCGTGTATGAATTTTCTTGGAGGCTGCTTGACCGGTTTGGATCCGGGTATCACGTGCGGATGGTGGGTGACCGTTTTCATCAAGCCGAGCATTTCTTCGTAAGTCCATGCGAAGACGTCCCGGTATTCTTTGAGTAGGTCGACTAGCATTGAGCGTTCCGAGAATGTAGAGTCGAACTGATCGGAGAATGGGTCGCGGAAATTCCTCATTCCCTATATTGACAGTTTCGAGTTCGTCCGGTCGTTAAGTCGGTTCCGTCTTGCGGCTTCGAGGCGTCGGAACTTCTTCTGGTTATTATGAAAACATTCTTTCGGGGCGGAGAGACCGGGGTCATGGTCTCCCCGCAATTGCTAACGACGGTGATAATGTATGAGTTTTCCCTTTTTGCTTCTTCCTGCAGTAAGGGTGCACTCTCACTTGGTGCGGGCATGGAGTTACGCCCGGTGGCGGAGACCGGCGGGTCTTCCTTACGAGGAGATGGTGGGAGGGCGGTCTCTCTGCGGGTATCTCAGGTTGTCGCTATCTCTGAGCGATATCCATTTTGGTAGTAAACCGTGAATCTTGTTCGTCACGCCTTTTGAACCCTCCTTCGGTCCATGTGCTCCTACGCATGGCCGGGTGCATAGGGGGGGGGACAGTGACGCGGGATGCGGACAACTTCTCCGTTCGCATCGTTTTCAGCACTAGTGGTATGTTGAAGGGACAATTTTGAGATTGTGCGAACACGGCCTTCCCGGTATCATGTGGTAGTCTGGTTTCTTTTTCAATCACTTCAAACTTCACGCTTGATTGAATTGGCCCTACGCCGGCTCCAAGTTGATGTAGCCGTATGTGCTAGTTTGGTTGCCTTCGAAATCTGTCATCGTAGTGGGTTGTCGTACGATCTCGTTAGTCGCACCAAGAGCTTTAAGTGTCTTGAGAGTGATGACATTGGAAGATGCACCCGTGTCAATGAGCGCTCTTGAAACTCTATATTCCCGACGAGCCGTAACATGCAAGGCCCTTGTTGTGACCATCTTCTACCATCATGTCGTCATCGGTGAAAACAATATTGTTGGCGGATCTTCCGGGATCCTTGGAGTCCCCGTGGGTGCGAACTAGTGATGCGTTCAGTGCTATTCGGTTAATAGCAGAGAATGTTTTTATTCTCTGGTCCTTGGAGAGGTGTAGCAATTCACATAAGTTTTCTACCAACATGGTCGCCTCCTGGTCCGCTGGCTTCCAGTCAGTGACGAAACCAATGATTTGAGAATATTCATTCGGGATGTTAGTCCCCGCTCTTGATCTCTGGGAACATGAACCACTTAGCTCCGATGTTAGGGTGATGAGGAAGTCGAGTATCTCGTTAATCGCATCCTTCATTAGGTCCATGTTTTTGGAGTGGATCTCCTGAGCATGCCTCAGGTCAAGGACCTCTTCATTGGTCATATTGCTTCCAGAAATTGAGGAGTTATCATGACCTTGAGCGGGATCAATGTTTGTGGAGATCGCCTGATAGCCGACCATGCTTGCGCGAAGTTTGTGGACGGAAGCTAAAATTTGATATTGTAACCGAAAGATCAATCCTCCCGCTGTGGTCGCCAATTGTTTATAGGTGAAAATCGTTTCCGCCGATTTCAAGAAATTCGGTGGGTGAGTGAGAAACTGGTTTAAACCCTAAACAAATGTCTTTGCATGTGAGCACTTTATAGATTCGAGAGATCAATCCTGCAAGTCCTAGCCTAAACCAAGAAATGGCGTTCGGACTTGCTTCGGTCACAAAGTGGAGGAGAAGGGTTGATTTGGGGAGGGAAGCAAAGAAAGGTGTTGAGACCCCGAGAATAATTATGGGAGAGTAGTGTCTCGACTTGTATCGAGAAAGTGAAAGCTTAAGAAGCTTGCAAGAGATGAAAGCTTTTGGAGAGCTTGCAAAGTTGCCTTTTCGAGTGTTGTATTTTTCTCCCCGACCGAGACTTGTTGTCTGGTGGAAATAGGTAAGACCTATTTATACAAGTCGAGATTGAAACGTACTCGGCCTCATGAAGGAAGAGAGTAAAGGGTGAAATAATGGGAGGAGGTGGTAACCGCATGGTGTTTATGGGTGAAAACGTTTTCACCATTATTTCCTCATTTATTTAACCGCTTTATTCCTTTTCACGCTTTCTTAATGTGAGCATAGTGTACTCTGCAAGTCATGACCGCCAAACCAAAACCCCGGAAAGCATCCCCGAGTTTGTGTTCTTTGTCTCGAGTGTTGGTTGCATCTCGAGTGCAAATGGTGCTGCTAGTGGCGCGTGTGGCATGTGCCATTGGCATGTGCGGAATGCCTTTGTTGCGGGTTGCACCTTGAGTGCAAGTGGTAATGCCAGAGCTGCTAGTGGCGTGTGTGGCATGTGCCAATGGCGTGTGTGGAATGCCTTGGTGGTAGGTTGCACGGTTTGCTAGTTAGGCTAAGATTTTTCTTTTCTTCCATTTTATAACCATGGCAGATGGTTGAATAGAGCATCGTCATCAACAACAAACACTTATTTGCACTATGATTTTTCCTCTCACTAATCTGAAATAGTTGTTTAGGAAACGGATAAGAGTTTTGTTCCTTCTTTGAGAAGTTGTTCTTCTCAAGACTTCAGTCTCTTGGGTTCTTGTTATGCATCCATTTTTTTTATCGGTAGAATCTCCTGGGGTTTTATTTCATTTAAATTTTAAACAACCATGCCTAGCAGTGTATTCTTATGATTTATTAATTCTGTGTATCAGTTTAACCAGTTGCCAAAATTAAACAGGAATTTTGGAAGTGATTTTTTGTTTTTATTTTTTATTGGACAAAAGATGAAAACCTCTCCTGGAGTATATAACTTTTCATTTGTCTTCATCTTCTTCAATCGTAGATAGATATACTGGCGGTGTTAATTCTTCTAAACACTCCCAAAATGTAAATCCAGCAAAGATAATCAAATCTTACTAGTAACACAGTCAGTGAGTTGTAGCCAGCACTAATTCCTGCAAAATTAGATTCCAGAGTTTGTGTAACCTGACATTAATCCAAGAAAAGATGGTGTACAGATGGCATTATAATGAATCTTAACCAGCCTATCCCTCATAGAAGTGTAATAAGATCTTAGCCTTCTTAGGTGGTAAATTAGCAGCTTTCAGGAATTGGTTCCAAGGGAAATTGGTAGGGTTATCTTCAAGTCCAGTACGATGCCAAACAGGATCCCAATCCCATTATTCAGAATAAATGTGTCACGCACTTCCATCATTGTATTGATATTACAAATTCGCATACAAATTACAAGTGATTACAATCCCCTTTTAGATACCTTTTAGATATATACCTGACTGAAAACATCAGACAACTCATAATCTCAACATTTATTCTGGAGAATGGAAATCTTCAAGAAAATATTTCATTTCCCACTTGAATTAAGCATTCTCCCCAGTGTTCCCACACTTTACCATATGGGAAGATTAAGGAAAAATCTACTGCACATTTTGGTTACCCTTCTGTAAACTTCATAAACAAATATCAAAAGAGAATTGTCAATAATCTGATTTTGTTCAATGTACCTAATAAAGTTTGTGTGCAAAAGGCTTTATGATTGAAGGTCGATCATAGTTCCCTAGCTGATCCAAGTTATACCTAATCCAGCCAATAAAAATGAGTTAGATACTAAGAGTGAAACTTTTGTCACTTGAAAGCAATATAGAGATTATTATTGTATACAAGCAGACAGACAAAGGGTTTCATTTCACACCAGAAGCTATTAAGAAATGTAAGAGAGACAGTTGCAGAACTATGTGATGGACTCCCTAATTTCTTTGCATAGAAGTCCTGATGATCCTATATGTTGTCCCCAATTAAAATGCATTAAAATCGTATAAGCTCATATCACAGCCGTCCAATCCATCACAATGTAAGTCAGTCATATGTAACTTACAGCCGTTGGATCTATGAGTGAACCCTAAAGTAAATCTGTAAACCTTTATAAGCAGTAGTTCTCTATTCTTCATCACTTTATGCGCGCCTCCGTCTTTTGAGCGCAAACCCTAACGCATGAACGCAAACATCAGCAACTCCTGAATCGTTGATCGTCACTGAAATACATTGCAGCAGCAGCAACATAATAACCATGGCAGAAAATGATTCAATAGATCATCAACAACAAAAACATCTTTGCACTATGATTTTTCCTCTCAATAATATGAAATCCCGCTTCTTTGTTTTGCTTTCTTTTATGAGAAACTTTTGTTTGGCGATCGTTGTAGCTTGTATTTCCCTTTCAGAACCTCTTCTGTAAAATCTAGATTGGGTTTTCTTTTTCAACCTTTTTGTAGAATCTTGCTTGGGTTTCATTTCAGAAAGTTGTATGCCTTCCCTAGTAGTGTATTCTTGTGATTTATTAGATTTTTCAAAATTAAATAGGAATTTTGGAACTGAATTTTTGTTTTTTATTTTGTTTATTTTTATTCCAATTTATGGATGTACCTACAGAAAACAAAGCCCCTCTACTTGGGTTCATTTTCTTCGAGTGCTCCTTTACTAGGAGTGTCTGGTTCGCAAATCCATTTCCTCCAGGCATTTACCGGATTCAAGACTGGAAATTCTAATGGATTCTGTCATGACAGACTGATCTATTGTTTTCACTGCAGACTGACATTGCTGGAGTTGCTTACAAGACCGTCAATCTGCATTTGAACATTATCAAAAACAATATCACATATCATCTCCTCAACATGCTAAAGTGTAAATCTAGCGAAGATAATCAAATATTTCTGACTAGCTCTTGAATTATTAGTAATACCGAACCAACCAGTAACTCAGTCAGTAAGTGAGTTATAGCCAGCACTAATTCCTGCAAAATTAGATTCCAGAGCAAACCAAACTCTTTGCATTATTGCATCTTAAGTCTTAACAAGCCTATCCCTCATAGAAATGTAAGATCTTAGCATTCTTAAATGGTAAATTAGCTTTCCGGAATTGATTCCAAGGCAGATTGTTAGGGTCATATCGCTAGGTCCTGTCGACAAGCCTTCAACCTCAACAGGCCCGGTTCTGAAGGGGGCATCTTGGGCTCCATGGGAGGTGGGAAATTTTAGAGGGCGGGAAATTTTGGTCCATTAGCTAAAATGTGTTTTTTTTTTTTTTTCTTCATTTCTGATGGAGAGTCCTCGACTTATTAATGTTATTCTTTTGTGCGCCACAAATTATTTGATTTCGATGTTATACGGTAGATTCTATGTGATTTTTTTTTTATTTTCTTTTTTGCGTAACAGGGCGTCCTGAGCTATTTCGCCCAGGGTCGTCTAAATGTCTGAGACGGCCCTGAACCTCAATACCGTTTTCCCTAACCATGGTGTTCTCCTGGTTAATGGCTAAATGCACAAACAGTATGCCAATAACACCTGTTGCATACTCAGGCGTTGAATCTTTACAGGAAAGACATCTTCAGTGGATGTTTTTTGGTAGACTCAAATGCCATTAATTCAATAATTATTTGTACATCTCTGCAATGTTCACTACCACCATAAGGCAGTTAACTCGTCTCCTTATAAATCTAGACGTAGACAACGTTATAGGCCCCGTCAAATTTTCCTGCTGGAGAGTGAAGACGCACACGAGCATTTTTCAAGGATTTGTTGCACAATATTTCCGCGACGTGCTGAATCAACTTTAACTGCTTGCAAGCCTAAATGATAGATAGTGTTCTAGCATTTCTTAATTCTTTTACGGAAAACGGGTCATATGACCAAAACCCATAAAGTGCGGGTGTAATGGACTTGTAAAATGTAGGCATGGGTGAAAAAGACATAAGATATATTAGTCATATATACCCTTTATTTTAAACTTTATTCTTTATTTTATCCCTTTCTCTCTCCTATTTATTTTATGTCTCTAATTTAAAATTAGTTGCCTAGAAATGTCATAACTTTCGAAATATAAGTCGGAATTTAACAAAATTTATATTTTTGAAATGGGCTCAAAATTCTCTACAAAACAAGATCCATTGTTGCTATGAAATTCGAAAAAGAAAAAAATTTATTTTACACCGCGCCGAAGATACATTATGCACCCAGGTGCATCTGGACAAAATTTATTTCTAATAAAAATATGCGTTATGCACCCAAGTGCAACTTGGCCAAAATTTATTTCATATAAAAATATGCATTATGCACTCAGGTGCAACCTGGCCAAAATTTATTTTCTATAAGAATATGCATTATGCACCCAGGTGCAACCTGGCCAGAACATTTTTCCTATAAGAATTAATAAAATATGCATTATGCATTAGGGTGCATCTGACAACTTTTCTAATAGAATATGGTGCATCTGACAACCTAGCCAAAATTTATTTTCTAATAGAATATGCATTATGCACCCAGGTGCAACCTAGCCAAAATATGCATTAAACATAACCAAAATTATTAGTTCATAATCTCGAGCAATAAATCCACCACCATTACTATCACATTTGCTATCAAAGCATCAACCAAAAACAAATATTAAAGAAAAAAATAAGAAGAATAACAAAAAATTTAGAAAAATCTACATTATGCACTCGGGTGCATCTAGGCCAAAACTTATTTTTTTGGTCAGAATATACATTATGCACTCGGGTGCATCTTTTGTCAGAATATACACGGTAGTTCGGGTGTATGTTTAACCCATCTTCATTATAAAAATAATCATCGGCATTATTATCAGCTTCAAACCCGAGTTCTCTATCTCCAACATTCATCTTATCTGTATCCACAGCTCAACCTTCGAATCATCGTGCATTAATAAACCCACAGCAAACTCTAGTCACAGCCAACGTTGGCTGTTATGGCAGCAGCCATTATTCTCGTCACTGCCATCGCCAGTAATGCTGGAAACAACACTGCCAACGTTCAAACCTGAGCTCAACTACGTCGGCCAACCATCTTTACTGCCAAACTCTGTCCGTTCCAGCTACAACTCCTCCCTGGGTCTTCTCGACACAAATCCATCTCATCACAGGCACCAACATATCGTCATTCTCTGTGGATCTCCATCATCGTGAACTACTATCTCCCATGTATCTCTCACTGATCACTCACTGCACATGGTTAATGCCAGCAACCAACGGACAGTCTCGCAACCCACTGTCAATTCAACTACTAAGCACACTGCCATGCTCGAAGTCCATCACTGCAGTAATATCATCTCAGCTTCCTCATTTGTTCACTAGTCATCACAGTTCAACTTCACAACGACCATTGCCTATTGTAGCCCCATCTCAGATCACGGCAACAAGACATCTCCATCATCGACTGCACCAACAGTAGCCACTCAATTTCATTCTTGCAAATTCCAACTTCAACAGCGACAAGACACCATTCTATATTTTCATTCCTACTAAAAAAAAAAAAAACAGACAACATTCATTATATAGTAATATTTATCAATCATTGGAATCTTTTCACGACCTGTTGCATCTGTGCACATGATCAGCACATGGCCAACTGGTTAAACTTCTTTGGTATGTTTAGAAGAAAAAGAACATAAGTGGAATACTTGCAGATGTATCTGTAAGGTTTACATAACACAAATTTAGTAAACCTGACCATAATTCGTTTTTAGTACAAATTTATGAACAAATTATGCTAGTGCAAGTGGTTGTTGATGTTGGTGGAAACTTGAGAATCGGAATCTTCTCCAACCAATAATATTAAAACTAACTAACACACTACTCAAACCACCTCTGCGGTGAAAATAGTGCTATCCCCCGAACATGCAGCCATAGTTTCATAACATTTTTGAAACCCCAAATTGAAGGTTTTTTTTTTTTGTTTGATAACTCAGGTGCCTAACAGATACAAGATAAAAGATATTGAAAAATACAAAAAATGGTATAATAGAGTGAAGTTGTGGAGGAGCTTACAATTTTGGCATATCTTCTGGATCTGATGTATTCAAGTAAATCAGATAACTCAGCTTCACTTGGCTATCATCTAGCGACCCAAAAACTTGTCTAGTAGCATTGAGAAACTTGAGCTTCAGTTCTGAAGTTCCCACTTTCAGCCTGCAAATCAATCTTCACTCTAACTGCGGCCGAATTAAACAACCAAAGAGAAATACTAAAATTATAACATCCTACTGATCTGCGGCCGATTCTCACCATCTATATCACCACTTAATCTGCTAAAACTATTTCATAAAAAAACATTTCTGAATTCTAACGAGTACTACCAACATTAACAGACAAATCTAATAACAACATATACCCAAAATTGGGGGAGGGTTGAGATTAAAAAGATCAGATTATTATTTAGAAACTCAGTATTACATACCCCATCGAAATACCCCTTTCTTCTTTCTTGTTGTTCTCATATTGAGCTCAATCCCCAAATTCCACTTCAAATCCAAACATTAACTCCTTCCATTAATCGCACTATCCAAATCACCGGCAGAATTAAAGGAAACCCATCTACAATTCACTTCCTTAAGAATCTGAAACGATAAAAATAGAGACATACCTATAACCGGATTACTCGACTACTTGCTCCCAATCACAACCCCCTCCTTTAATTTCATATCTCACAGTTACCACCAGCACCACCCTCCTTCACCACCACTAACCAGCAAACACTTTCAACAATTACTGTTTCAAATCAAATTGGTATGAAGTAAAATTGGAACTGAAAAAATTATTCTTCAATTTCAATTCCAGTCCACACCAATTTAGTCTTCGTTATCAACAACAACATCATAAACTTCATTGATTTGATTTAATTAGACCTAGAAACCAATTTAGTCTTCGTTATCCACATGCCTGTATTCAAGAGAAAAATATAATCAATAACAAAAATCACGGCAAATCATAATTGAACTGCATGAAACCTAAAATCATAATTGCACTGCGATGAATAAGATCGTAGGTTAATGAATCTTATAGTTACACTTAATCAACGATTATATCAAACTTAAAATCAAAATTAAAAACAAACAGAATAGCAAGTATTGAATCAAATTCGAAATCAAAAACATAGAAATCGAACTTACCATCTAGAGTATGGGAGGATGATAGCTTTTAATCGATTCCTAATTAAAACGACGATGATTTCTTCACTGGATCAAAGCTTTGTGATGATCAGAGCTCTTCTTCTTCTTCTTCCTGTGACAGAAACTCAGATCCGTTTTTATCAGTTTTGACAGAAACTCGAAGTTAATATTCTCTTCAGGGTTATTTTAGTAACTTATCTACTAGATATTTGTCACAAACTTGGGCAAAATGCCCACGATGGCTATATGGACCATAAATTTGAACATATGTCTTTTTGGGAGGTTGACATAGTTTACATGTCTTTTAGACCCAAGAATTCAATTCTATGGCCTATTTGACCAAAAAACTGAATTCTTTTATTTCTTTCTTGAATCGTTCTCATCCAACTCATTCATTCTGTAGCCCAACAGATATTACTAGCCCAACAGGCATTTGTGGTCATTTCTTATGGAAAAACATCCTCCTCCGCAAAAGAAATGCCGAAAGACCAAGTGTTATCCGAATGATCGGTTGGTAAGCAATGAACTCGCCGGAATGAACATTCGGAGCTCTCCGGAGATGATAAGTAGAGATGATTAGTAGACGTTTTCCAAAGCTTTTTAAAGATGATAAGTAGAGATGATAGGTAGACGTTTGCCAAAGCAATGAACTCGCCGCAATGAACACCTGATGATTGGGTATGTTTTCCCCGGCATATCACAGCCCTCTAATCTATACATATAAGTTACAACCGTTAGATCAAGTGACAAATATACGAGTGAACCCTAAAGTGGATCTGTAAGCCTTTATAAGCTCTAGTTCTCTATTCTTCATCCTTTTAAGTGCGCCGCCTCCGTCTTATGAACGCAAACCCTAACCCATGAACTTAAACAACATCAACTCCTTCTTCATCTTTGATCGTCACTAAAATACCTCGTAGCAGCAGCAACATAATCATGGCTGACGGTTCAATAGAGCATCATCATCAACATCTTCGCACTATGATTTCTCCTCTCAATAATCTGAAATCTGTTTTCTGAATAGACAGAAACAGAGAAGAGTTTTGTTCCTTTCCTGATAAGTTGTTCGTTTTGAATGTCCAGGCTCTTGGAAAATTTTCTTTTTTCAACCTCTTTTGTAGATTCTTCCTGACTAGCTCGAGTTATTAGTAATATTAGGCAGCAACAATTCCAGATATAATTTTACTAAAATTATGAAAAGATCTATGTAACATTGTTTAAGTTGAAATCTTCCAGATGTATGATGTAAACCAATTACAAAAAAAAAAAAAAAAAAAAAAAAGCTCTGATCGGTAATGAACAATTCTATTTTACTTTGTTTTTAGCAAAAAAAAAAGGAATGAAATCAAGTCCATGTATATATGATGGTTTATATTGAAATCTTGAATACTTGAGCTTAATAGTTGCATCTCATGAGAATTGACTGGAAACTATGCAAGATTGCATGTATGTTATGTCACAAGTGAGCAGATATGGTGCAGGGGAAATCCTAACCCTCTCCCCTTGTTCAGGTACTTACTTCGGCTCTAATTTTTCGTTATAAGTTACTTATCCTAGATGGTTGTTTTATTCAAGGGAGTTCCAGTTGTATGTTGTTAGCTTAGATGGATTGCTAGGAAATAATGAGTGAAATTTTGGAAATTTATCCTAGAAAAGGTGGCATTTGTGGTGCAACCGTGCATGATGTGTATCAAGTGTCAACTGTCAAGTAGAAATAATAATAACTCGTATTATGTGCCCTAGCTGGGATTTTGATGATTGTGTGTTATCGATATCTTGTCTACGAACTACGAAGTTGGAGCTCATTAAACAAATTAGGCTCATTCTTGGTGGAGCAAGATATTTTCATGATTTTCAGTTATGCCTCTAATTTGCCCTGAAATAGAGGTTTATCTATGGAGTGATTTAATCATGTCAATTACTGACCTCATAATGTCCGAAAATTTTGGTTTGGATTTTTGAAGATTCGGGGTGTAGATGTATTCAGTCTTTATTGCTTTGTGATTTGTATCTACCAAATATGGCACCTTATACAACTGGACAATCTATCCTTGAAAATTTTGCTTTTGTTACCAAAATTTTGATTTGGGTCTATTATTTTCTTAGTCTATGTTATCTCTTTTATCTTGCCTTCCAAGATTGTGGATAGTTTCTGTTCTTATTTGTCTGGTGCGAGTTACATAAGTTTTAAGAGTTTCATGTTTCTCTTAGGAGAGAAAGCAAAAGCAGAGAATATTTACCTCAGGTGATCAGCACCCAAGGTGTCCGAACTTGTCACCGCCAAATACCTGAAAGATGAAGATCCATAGAAAATGCATGATAACTTCCGAAAGAGTAGATATAGCCGAAAGTCCCAGTTCTACAAGAGCAGGCCTGCCCCCAAGATCAAGTTCGGCCAAGTACAAAGGATCGGTAAAAAAATTGCTTCCACAATGTAGTCTTAAGATATAAATGTTGTCCCTCAGAAGGAGATAAGTCTTTTCTTCTTTGTTCCAGAGAGTCAGAGTCATCGACACCTTTGTTTTATAAATACTTAATATTTACATTTGCTATATTCAATCTAATCTGGAACAATCCACAACCCTTGTAGCATTTTTTGATTTCTTGTGGAAAAACATCCTCCTCCACAAAAGAAATGTTGAATGACCAAGCGTGATCAGAATGTTCAATTGGTAATGAATGAAATCGCCCGAATAGACATCGGAGCTCTTTTACAGGAAGGAGATAATAAGTAGGCGCTCGCCCCTATTGTGTGTGCCTCACAGCCGTCTAATCTGTGTATATCAGTCATATATCCGTTACAGCCGTTAGATTTATGAGTGAACCCTAAACCAGATCTGTAAACCTTTATAAGCACTAGTTCTCTATTCTTCATCCATTTATCTGCACCTCCAAAGAAAACCCTAACCCATGTACGCAAACAACAGCAACCCCTCCTTCATCTTTGATCATCACTCAGCAGCAACATACCATGGCAGATGGTTCAATAGAGCATCATCATCATCAACAAAAGAAAACATCTTCACACTATGATTTTTCCTCTCAATTATCTGAAATGTCTTCTTCGGATGACCAAAGGGAACCAAGAATAACAGCAATGGACTGCAGCAGATCCGTAATGGGAAAACATTAGAGTCAAAAGGAAAGAGATATAACATCTTTTACTATGTAACATGTCTTTCACTCAAGCTCCTGTATTTAAGTCTCTCAGGCCAAGCACTATGGTGCACAATTTCCCTTCCCTATCCCTTTGGTTACTTTTATCTTTAGGAAAAAGCTTGATGCGATGTTCCTCTGTAAGAGTATGGTCACATCTCTTGATTTTCTTGCTAGTTGATCTTCTTATATCTAGTATCCATCCAGCATACTAGCTAACTTTCTACGAGTGGACTACAAGTTACTACTAGTTTCTTATTTAGGATCAGTTCAATATGGGATATGCACAGAATACAGCAACGTAATGGAAATTAAGTGAAGCAATCAGAGAGATACAGGTAAGTGTACCTAAAGGTATTAAGTACCTCGTTATCATGCGAGTTTGAATCATAATTAACAATCAATCTAGAAGTGCATGTAATAGATTTAACCTAGCAATACATGACGAAAACATTACTCTAACGGATTGATTTTACAAAAATCTGAACAATAAATCATGAGCAGTTTCTATTTCTTCGCTATCTTCTAATTCAATTACATGTACCAGGAAGGACTTTGTGCTCTATGTTTCAGATTACCAAGAACTTCCTAGTGTACATGGTTTACATTAAATTTAATCTAGTCATCTTACCTGATCAGACATGGTGTAATACATAAGTAAAACAATACTCATTAGAAAAAATTCTCATGAACAATTTGTTACTTACGATCAAATCATAAACAGCTGCAATATAGAAGCAAAAAAAATCATTGAAGATGAGAAAAATAAAACTTACTACTGAGAAGAGAAGTCATTGACGTAATTTTAGGTTAATATCTGTAAATCTTATAGCTAGCTTGAGACGAAATCGCAGGATGAGGCAAAATCAGATATACTTCAAGGCTCCAAGTTGTTTCTATTGATGTAGATGCGGGAGGTTTCGTAGGAGATTTTATCCATTATATCATCAGCATTACAAGCACTGTCTTTCAGTCTTTTCAACTAAAAATTGGTCTAATTACGTCACTTGCGCTCTCGCTTCATCACAATTTTAGGAAGAATCACGTGTAAGGTATTTTGAAGCTATTGCATTCCATGGTTTTAAGCATCTGTGCACCAAACAAAAGTCATGTTACAGTATATATTCATTGAACAATTTCAAAAAGATACAGATAGTTTCCATGATATCAATGAATACAAAAGTGTGCAAAGTTAGAAATCCAGTGGTCTCTTAAATACTACAGAATTTGGATGCAACACTGTCTGGTAGAGCTCTCCTGAATAGAGTACATTTTGGTTGCAACAATTTAAAAGTGTTTTCTAGATGAAATTCTTAATCATCCCTTACAAGATATTACAAGATAACCACACCGTAAGCATTAACTTTTAAGTAACCCTTAATGTAACAATGCAAGACTTAGCGAGACACATTCCTTTGCACTTATATTAGTTTTCGAAAGTCATTACTCAAACTCTGGCTGATCTCACACCAAGGACAACCTAAAGTTTCTGAACAAAAACAAAAAAAGACAACCAACCAACCAAAAGGATATGGTTTTTTGTTCTCTAAACCAACATGTCAAAATAAAAAATACTTGTAACCCATAGCACAAATAACTTAAATCATCTTGTGGAAGTCATAATAATACACCATTACGTACAAACCTTCTAACTAATTGAAGAAGAAGAAGGATCCCAAGTCCTTTTGCGTGTATGTGACTCCTTTAACTTGTCTGAACATCAACCTGGAAGTTCAGAGCACAAATAACTTAAATCATCTTGTTATACGTAAAACGGACTCACAGATAAATTCGGCCACCTGACCCGAACTCAGAGGAGCGGGAATACCCCAGGGGACACCTCAGATACAATAAGGAGAGTCTACTGTTGAATCTGCAAGTGCAACCAGAATTGAAACGCCTTTAATTTGATTTTATTCAATAAGATCCACAAAATTGAAACTTCATTGTACAAACAGTAAACTTTTACTAAAAGAACAAAACCGCCATGACCTAAGAGCGAAGAATTGGAATATATTTATCTTTGTAACCCAAACATAAGAGCAACTAATACAGCAGGAAACAAGTTGAAGCGAAAATGTCCAGGTAATCGTATATCAGCAGGACAAAGATACTAGAAAGCAAAGACAACAACAGTGAGAAAATCATGGAAGTCTCCGTTTCATCTCTATGTTCTAATCCAATTATATGTAGCCAGAAGGAATACACATGACTTTGTTCAATGTTCCAGATTATCAAGAACTTACTAGTATACAAGTTGAACGTTAAACTCAAACTAGTTAAAACTCGTACTCAGACTCGGTGTAATAAGTAAGTCAACCTGTACTCGAACCGATTTCTTAAGAATCAAGTAAACAACTACATACAATCAATGAAAATGAGAAAAAGAAGACTTACTAATGAGATAAGAAGTCATTATGAAAATATGTTACCTATATCACTGGCAGAAATTTAGCCAGCTTGAAACGAAATCGAAGGATAAGGCCAAATCAAAAATACTTCAAACTGTCTTAACTAAAAATTATGTCATCAGCATCACAAGCACTGTCCAACAACTTTTTAAGCTAAAAATTGATATTCTTATGTCATTTGCTTCTTCTAAGCATCACAATGTTAGGAAGAATCATCTGTAAGGTATTTAGAAGCTTTTGCATGTAGTTATGCATCTCTACACAAAATAAAGGTACTGATGTAATATTAATATATGTCCAAGGAATAATTTCAAGAAGATACAAATAGTTTTCATGACACAATTGAGCAAAAAAAAGTGTACTAAGGGCGGCAATCAAAGCAAACAAATTCAGCTTGAAATCCAGTTGCATCCAAAATGAAACGCTAGGGCCTTCCTAAACAGGGTACATTTTGGTTGCAACAATTTGGACTGTTCTCTAGATGAAGTTCTTAATCAACCAAAATACGAATTTCGTCAGACACATACCTTCACACTTGATGTTAGTTTTGGAAAGTCACTATTCAAACTCTAGCTGATCTCACACACTGAGGATTACCTAAAGGACATGTTTTTTGTTCTCTAAACCAAGATGTCAAAATACAAATACTTGTAACCCAAAGCACAAATAACTTAAGCATTTGGTGGCCAACACATCACTAATTTGAGAGTGCAATTTTTAAGTACTTACAAATGCTTTTGATGACATAAATATTGCTCTCTTATACTTCTGCACTAAAATCACCATTTCATTCTCCAACTTGTAAGTATGTCCAGGAATTCGCTTTTCCAAGATTAGCTCTCCTCTGTGAATGGATTAAACAGCTTCCACGAGTTACCACGCCAAATCACTACATCAGGAGAGAGAGGAATCAATTAAAATTGGTCATTAAGAATTAAATTTGAAAACTAACTGATTTTAGTAGTTCTTTGATACTTACTATACGGTAAATTGAGCATTCTTTAAGCACAGTGTTGCAAACTAATTCTTAATTTTACTATTGCTATAGAAATCTTTGTATCTCTACAGTTAGTCTTACAGCCATGCTACTGCAGTATTGCTAGTTGCTCTTCTTATATTTACTAGCTTTCTATGGATGCATTTACTAGTTATTAATTTTGGATCTGTTCGCAACAGCCTACAGAGAGTAATCCGGCAATATAGTGACAATTAGGCAAGATAATCGGAGGTACAGTAAGAGTACAGCAAATACACCTAAATTAGATCAGTTTTAAGTGCGCCATGTCGTTAAATTACCTAGTGATGCATGAGACTACGTGGAGTTCAATTATAACCAAAGAGAACATACAGTGCTAGTAGTTTTATAAACTCGAAACCAGGAAATATGAAAAAAGTGGTATAAATTAATATTTTCAAAAATTTGCATAAGCCAACTTCTAATTGCCAAATAAATCAAAAAGGTATAAAGAAGATAAACCCCTTCTAAAAAGACCAGATGACAACGTCATAATCCCATTTGTGCGAATTCAGTGAGATGCATGGAATTTGAGTCATTGGACATGATACATTTAGCATGAAACTCTATTGTACATTCTGCAAGAATGACTCCTTCAGGGTAACTAAATTTCATAAGTAAATGTCAAAAGAGAATTTCCAAGTCCAACAATCTGATTTTATCACTGTCAATCTTAGCATTTATCCTACAAATCCGGTATAATAACCTTAAGTTAAATATCACATAAAGTGGCTTTATAGAGATAAGGGTCAAAAAAAAAAACATTAGAGTCAATTGGCTGCAGCAGATCGCAATGGGAACATACTGACTAAGACGACCTAACATAACCAAGAATAACAGCAATTGGCTGCAGCAGATCCGTAATGGGAAAAATTAAAGTCAAAAAGAAAGAGATATATATAACATCATCTCTTGATTTCCTTGCTACTTGATCTTCTTATGTCTACTATCCTTCCAGCATCCTAGCTAACTTTCTAGAAGTAGACTACAAGCTAAAACTAGTTTCTTATTTAGGATCAGTTCACTATGGGATATCCAGAATGTAATGGCAATCAAGTGAAGCAATGTAATGGCAATTAAGTGAACTAATTATAAAACACTAACACAACTAATTTGAGAGTGGTAACTTTGAAGTACTTACAAATGCTTTTGATGACATAAATGCTCCTCTCTTATGCTTTTTCACCAGGAATTCGCTTTCTGAGTTGCCGTTAGCGGTGCTGGCAACAGAGAATACTCTCCTCCGATGATTAGTCATGCCAGACAAATCTCTACATTAGAAGAGAGAAGAATCAATTAAAATTGGTCATTAAGAATTAAATTCCAGAACTGGATTTAATAGTTCTTTTGATAATTACACCAAGGATAAGCATGAAAAAATTTAATGAAAAGTTACCTTCTCAATAACATACTCGGCAGGAACTCAAGTTTCTGATGTAGGAGATTCCTGATTACCCAATTTATTCACTGAAGTTCTGGAAACTCCTTCCATGAAACAGGAATACCAGCAATACATTCGATGAAGACCTAGACACTTTCAGTGAAAACCCAATTTCCGAGATCGCTCATACCAAATCAAATCATTTCAAAATCAAAATCAGCCTCCCTCTGTCCCTCCAAGGAATAATCAAAATCATTTATAACTGGTTAGTGGTTGATTTAGTGGTGATGGTGGTGCTACCGAAGACAATACAATAGTAGTGGTGGTGGTGGTTAATGGAGGAAGGCAGGAGGAGGATTTTAGAGATGCGCCGCCAAACCGGTAAGACTCACGATGTTATGATCTATCTACTGAACCCTAACACAAATATATTGGAACACTAAATGGCCCATGAGACGAAGCACGGCATCAGCCCGTGCCAAATCAAATGCGCCACAGTGATTGAATTTGAACACTGACCTATGTGAATCGTGCCTCAATCTTAATCAAGTGACAACACACATCTTTGTTTTGACACCATTGCGTAACTTCAAAGTAGCAGTGCTGTATCTTGGTAACTTCATGCTATCTTCATAGTTATTTTATAACGCTAAAAATATATTTGTGACTAGAAACCGCACTTTGGTGGTTTTGAAATTGCCATTATAATTCGAAATCTGTCAAGTGACCAAAATTCTTCAAAGGAGTTAGATTTTCACATCTTTATTCATCGTTACTAACCCAAGGAGGGTAGGGTATGTTACAGAATTAGACATAATATTCGAAAGGAAAATTCATAATAGTAGCAATTACAGAGAGAACTTAGACATGTGCATCTCATACACTTAATTTCTGCCTAGAGTTTCCATTGTCTTTACTTTACAGTACCGGAAATATAAGCGACTACAACGATAGCTTAACTGGAGGAAATAAGCGACTGTAATAGTAGTAAAATGATACCAAGCTAGCTCTGACCTCCATTTATCACATCTAGCCGTCACGTTCCTAACTATTTTTTTTTGATTGAAAAGGAAGATTTATTAAAGAAGAAGGAATGTACAAGAAATTCTACCTGGGATAGAAGAAACTAGGAAAAACAAAAAGCTGAAAACCGGAGATTACATGAAGATAGCATCCCAATTAGACAACACATAATTTGAGAAGTTCAAGTGAACTCTGTGTTCCGCAGCCGCTGCCCACAACAAAATCGAAGATTTGATATCATAGATAAGGTCATCATCAGTTTTGAAATGATAGTTCTCTTCAAATCTTCTATAGTTTCGTTCTCTCCAAATCGAGTTAACATTTGCTGCAGGGATTAATTTCCATATATAATTACCTGACGGGGAATATTGATGTGAATTCCAAGTCTCTGCCAAAGTCCTCATTGAGCCCGGTAACACCCAACTCCAACCTGAACTTGGTGTTACATTATACCAAAATTTATAAGCTATTTTACAATACAATAAGAGATGGTCTTGTGACTCCTCCCCTCCACCACACAAAGCGCAATTGCTATCAAGGTTCATGCCTTTCCATTGAAGAGTATCAATCGTATTCAATTTGTCGTGTACCAAACACCACATCAAGAAACACATTTTTGGAGGAACTGCCGGTTGCCAAACGAATTGAGAAGGGAAGTTTGAAACGCCATGTTCCACCACCAACTCACAGATCAGTAATTTGACAAGAACACACCCGAGGGATTCAATTTCCACCTCCTTGTATCTGACAGGCCATCACGAATAGGGGGAATGTCTCCAATGGCAGTAATGAGGACATCATAATCTTGAGCTTCATCATTAGTAAGCACACGCCTCAAATCAAACTTCCAGTTTCCTTCATCAAAAATCATATCTGCAATGTTTGAATTTTTGTTCCTAGACAGATTCAACAAGTTACTAAACCTAAGTCTAAATGCACAGTAATGAGGACAACATAATCTTGGGCTTCATCATTAGTAAGCACACGCCTGAATTCAAACTTCCAGTTTCCTTCATCAAAAATCATATCTGCAATGTTTGAATTTTTGTTCCTAGACAGATTCAACAGGTTAGGAACGGAAGAAGCTAAAGGTTGTTGTCCACACCAGCAATCATACCAGAAAGTAATGGATGTTCCTAAATGGGTGAATAACGTTGAGTGTGTACTAATGAGACCAGCAGAATCAAAAATAGCTCGCCAACAAGACACTCCATAAGTTTGTTTAACTTTACCTGAATCCAATAAGAGAATTCGATCTTAGTACTTATCCTCTATTATTTTGTACCAAAGCCTATTCTTTTCCACTCCAAAACGCCAAAGACCATTTAGCTAACATTGTTAAATTCATAAGCTTAAGGTTGCATACACCCAGACTACCTCTCTCTTTTATTGCACGCACTATATCCCAATTAACCAAATGGGAAGTTTTCGCACCTTCTTTATATTCCCATAAAAAATTTCGCATTTTCTTTTCCAGAATCTTAATAACCGAGTTTGGGGCCTTAAAAAGAGAAAAATAATAGGTTGGAAGAGAAGATAGAATACACTTTAATAAAGCTAGCTTTCCCCCCCCTTTGATAATGAAATTCTCCTCCAAACTAAAAGTCTTGCCTCAAACTTTTCAATAATTGGATCCCAAATTCTTGTGGAACCAGATTTAGCACCTAGGGGCATTCCCAAATACATGAAAGGAAGGCTGTCAACTGAGCAACCAAATTCTTCAGCCCATAGAGGTAAGTCAGGCACTACTCCCACGGCTATTAGTCTAGTTTTCAAAGTATTAACCTTAAGGTCGGCTATGAACTCGAAACAATGCATTGGTGAGAACAAGTTATGTAGCTCTTCTTTTTATCATCTAAAAAGAAGATTGTGTCGTCCGCATAATGAAGATGATTTACCACAATACTGGATGGAGAGACAGAAAATCCACTGAAGAGGCCTTGATTAGCTGCCCTATCCATAAATCTTGAAAACCCTTCCATTGCAATGTTAAATAAAAGAGGAGAAACCGGACAACCTTGTCTGACACCTCTTGAACTAGTGAAGTAGCCGAACGAAGACCCATTGATAAAGACCGAGAATGATGAAGTTGAATAACAAAACCTTAGCCAATTGCACAATTTCCTACTAAAACCCATTTGAACAAGTACAAACTCAAGATATCTCCAATTGATTCTATCAAACGCTTTTTCAAGATCAATTTTAAAAACAATACCCAGATTTTCAGACCTTAGTCTTGAGTCTACCAATCCATTGGCAATAAGAGTGCCATCAATGATTTGTCTGCCTTCAATATAAGCACATTGCATAGGAGAAATCAATTTATCCATGACAAGCTTCAGCCTTGTAGATAAAAATTTTGCAATAATTTTATAAACACTAGTAAGCAGACAAATAGGTCTACAATCCTTGATAGTCTCAATGTGGTCTTTTTTAGGCACAAGATGAGTAAATTCTAAGGGTAAATTTTGTTCAAGATGAGTTAAAAAATCCTAACTTGGAATGTGAGAGGTTTAAATTGCAGTAGTAGATGAACGGTGGTTCATAAGATGTTGCAGTTGATTCGAGCTCCAATTATTATACTCCAAGAAACTAAAATGATGCATTGTACGTCTTGGGACATTAAGCAAATTTGCGGTTACAAGAACGTAGGTTGGACAATGCAACAATCTGTAGGGAGCTCGGGTGGGATGTTGATTCTCTGGGATATAAACATGGTAGATGTAAGTGATTCACTCGATAATTTTCAGTGGGTACTTACAAGTGTATATGGGACAAACAATTCAGTTGATAGAAATGATTTTTGGATTGAACTTGACACGGTCTGTAGATACTGGTCAAATCTTACATGGTGTATCGGTGGTGATTTTAACACAATTACCAAGTGTTCTGAAAAAAATAATTGTAAGAAGATTACAAGAAGTATGAAGAAGTTTAACAAGTTCATAGTCGAACATGATCTTATTGACTTACCTCTGAAGGGTGCAAGATACACTAGGTCAAATGGTCAATCAAATACGGTTATGTGCATATTGGATAGATTCCTTATATCCCCATCCTTTGAGCATCACTACCCTTTTGTTACCCAGTTAGCCAAAGCCAGACGTACCTCAGACCATATCCCATTCCTTTTAGATATTTTCGATCCCTCTTGGGGACCTAGTCCTTTTAGGTTTGAAATCATGTGGTTCATGGAGAATGGATTCTTACAATTATTAGAAGATTGGTGGCTTTCTTTTTGTTTTGCAGGTACTCCTAGCATAATGCTTTGGTTGAAGTTACAAGCACTTAAAGAAAAGCTAAAAGTCTGGAACAAAGAGGTTTTTGGACATACCAACACAAAATTGAAGAATATTCTCTCTAAAATTCAAATTCTTGATGGGTTCGCTGAAGATAATATCCTTTCGAAGAGGAGCGGAAGCTGCATCTCAATACAAAGAGGACTTTGAACAGATTACCAAAATGGAGGAGACTTCGTGGAAAATAAAATCAAATACGAAGTGGTTACAGGAAGGTGATAGAAATACTTCTTTCTTCATCAGCAATGCATCAACCAGACGAAGATACAACAGAATCAAACAACTTTATATCGGAGATGAGTTGGTGTCTGACAGAAGTAGGTTGCAAGAACATATAATAGGTTATTACAAAACTCTATTTTCTGAGGAAGAAGTCATTCAATCTGATCTAGAGGGGATTGAGTTTGATTCAATTACCTTTGCAGAAGCCAATATCTTAGAAGTTGATTTCACAGAAGAGGAGGTTATCCATGCTATTAGAGACTTAGGGAATGACAAAGCACCGGGTCCGGATGGTTTTCCTATTCTCTTCTTTCAGAAGTGTTGGCACTTTATCAAGGATGATATTATGGGCACTGTGAATGAATTCTGCACTACAGGTACTATCAACTCTAAACATAACTCTATGTTCCTAACTAATTACTAAACGATTTCCTAAATCTGCACCACAAAAAATGATTAATGCAGGTCTTGCAACTCTTTTCGTCTCATGATGACCTCCACACTGGTTGCTTTTGGAGCAGCATTTATTTGTACCGCAATTCTAAGATTGATCTTCATATTGACACTGACACATATGGTGTGTATTGTTCCGTCAAGCAAAATATTGCACTTTTACAGCCCATTGAATAGAAACATCTAACAATTTGGAAGTTTTCCTTTCCTACTCTCAGCATAAGTGGATGGATTTAACAAACAACCTTCTCAGAAAAACATATTGTGGCATGTTTTGGTTTTGGACCACGGACACATGATTTGAATTAGTATAAGAACATATCACAGCCGTCTAATCCATGACAATGTATGTCAGTCATATGTAATTAGTTACAGCCGTTAGATCAATGAGTGAACCCTAAAGTAAATCTGTAAACCTTTATAAGCAGTAGTTGTCTATTCTTCATCCATTTTATCTGCGCCGCCTCCTTCTTTTGAACGCAAACAACAGCAACTCCTCATCTTTGATCGCAGCAGCAGCAGAAACATAGCCATGGCAGAAGATGGTTCAATAGAGCGCGTCATCAACACAAAAACAGCGTCATCATCAACACAAAAACATTTTCGCACTGTGATTTTTCCTCTCAATAATCTGAAATATTTCTTCTCCTTCCTTTTTTGAGAAGCATTTCTTGGATTTCTTTTTCTTTCAGCTTCTTTGTAAACAAATGTACTAGCGATACTACATAGGAATAAGAATAATATGTATGCCTCCCCTGTTAGATTTCTATGTATCAGTTTAACCAGTTACCAAAATTAAACAGGGATTTTGGAAGTGAATTTTTGTTTTTTATTTTATTTATTTTCGTTCCATTTATGATCCAATATGGATGTACCTACAGAAGATGAAGTGCCATTGAGTTTGATGCAGAAAATTGTTGCAAATTAATGGGCTAAAAAACACTGTTGTCACAAGATTTGTGCTAGTAAAATCAAAATCAATGCCTCCATATTTGTCTCCAGCCATAAGTAGCTGCTTAGAAATGGTTGATAGGAACCGGACATTTGATTCACACGATCAGAATTAGGCTTGGCTCACCTGACTCTGGGAAATGGAGTTCTGACCTGTCAGGTGAATGAATTTAGTACAAAATCACCATACTCCCTGATCAATTTTTTTTACCATAAACTGCTTGGGACAAAGAAGTTGAATTTAGTACAATGACATACTTGCATTTAAAGATGAATTATTCAAACAAGTTGCTGGCTCAATGCGAATCAAAGCCATAAAATGTACTCTAATTGAACCAAATTAATTAAGAATGCCGGTAACAATGTATGGATAAAGAGGCTGAGTTTTTTTAAAGCATAAAGAGGCTGAGACATAAGATCCATTACTAGACGGCTCTAATCACATCTAAGTTTTTTTTTTTTGTCTTGATTGCTAGATATTGTTGTAATTGTCTTGATTGCTCATCTAAGTTTTTTTTTTTTTGTTTTTTTTCTGAGCTCTCATGAGATCTCCAAACTCCATAGGGGAAACTGGACTCCAATGTTTTTATAAATTTTATGAATAAACATGATAGATACCAGTAAATTTTATTAAAAAAAGAAAGAAAACAACTACTACAGGAAGGATAAGGATGTCTCAAACTTTCACCTGATTTTGAATCTATGTTCCTGTTCACATTTCATTAGAATCTGGAGTTACCAAATCCGCTAAAGTCTCATTATTGAACTGAACCTGCACATGCATTGGAGTTCTCTTTACACTAGTCCTAGATCTCATAAGAGATACCAGTGAACTTTATCAAAAGAAAAGCAAACAACTACTACATGAAGGATGAGGATGTCTCAAACCTTCGCCTGATACCGGCAATCTGAGCAAAGCGGCTCTAAACAGAAGGTTTCCTCAAGTTTGACGTCATCGATGCACCGACCACATTGAGAACACCGTGAAATGCAAAATCTACATGCCCTGCATGTCTGAGATTCCACCGTTTTACCTAGGCAGCTCTCTGATGGACAATCATAAACCATCCTACAGAACTGACATCTCGGGCAAACCTCAATATCCATGGCACAATCATCATCACCGCAAGGCTGAAAGTACCGCTGCCCATAGAACCTCGGCCTTTTAACATTAGACCTCTGTGTGCAAATTTCCTCACCAATTAAGGACTTCAACTCTTCAAAGTGTATCCGTTGCACATCGTAACGTTCACCAACTCTTAGCTGCTTAATCCCACCTGATGGTGTATTTCTAGACTTGAAATTCTTCAAGCATTTCAGGATCCCCTCAACAGTTAGTCTCGTGCATCCCGGAACATTCAGCTTGTTTAATCCAGGATTTCTTTCGAGCACACGTTTCAGACCATCATTTGTTATCCTAGAACACTTGACCAGACTCAAAGTTCTCAAGTTTCCTTGAGCCCTGTTAGCTAGATGAAGAAGAGCATCGTCTGTAATCCGTTCCTTCGATGCCGGCTGATCTATATGAAGATACTGTAAATTCAGAGAGCTAACGGTAAACAGCTGAAGCAGCTCGTGTGGGCATTCTCCATCCGTATCCAAAGCACTAGCAGATCTACAAGATGAATTGTTTAATCTCCCATTCATCGTCGCCACATTATCCGAAGGAAAATTCATGGCAACATCCATTCCAGATAAAAAACAAAAATTCAGAAATCTTCCTCAATCCAACAGGTGATTGCTGCTGTAAAAGTTGAATTAAACTAAATTCATGCCAAAAAGGAAGGATCCCATCACTTATAAACCTATTTTTAGCATTTTTTCTTTTCCTTGGGACATATCGGTAGATTAAGGAAAATCTATTCAAATTAGTTAAGTAGATTAGTTAGTGGCAGTTAAAATAGGGAAACGTGTCAGTTATTGAGTGGAACAGAGGCTGTTGCCAGCAGACGATCCGACCCTATTAAGTGGTTAACCTTGACCAGGGCAGGGTCCCAAGTCAACCATTAGTGAGTTGACCGAGCATTTCTCATGAATCCTAGTGAGTTGGTAACACCATTAGTCCAGTACTTCCATGTAAGCCCTTCATTCATAATATCCAAACTCTGGACCCTAAAATTCCCATATGTACAATTACCTGGATTAAAAATTTTCTTTTTCATTTGTCAAACAAGTACATTTTGATTAAAAACTGAAAGAATACACAAAATGGTAGAGATTCAAAGATATTACATGCACAATTCAATTATGTTTAAATGTCTGAAAATCCAAGGTCCTCCTCTTCAAGTACTTGAGTTATATCGGTAACAACTCCGTTTATATCTGTACAAACTCTAGCACTTGTAAAAAGCGGACCCGGTCGACAAACGTACCCCGTTTGCGGTGCACAATGAATATCTTGAGAGCAGATACAAAGTCCTTCCAGGGCACAACCATCCTTAACAATGGTCACACCACTTTGATCTAAACCAAGGATTTGATTAGTCCATTTACTTGAAAACACTCCAGAAGGATCATAACTCTCTTTCACTTTCAAAAACTCGGCGGCCTGTTTATACTTATTGATTGCGCCAATAAATCCAACGTTGCGATTTTTACCCCAATGCGGTATTCCTCCGTACTTAGAAACTGCAATCTGTTCTATTTCTTCCAATATGTCTTCGAACAGTCTAGGTGTTGAACCGTTTTTATTTCTATAATAGGTAAAATCGAAATCCATGGAGTCTTCTGTTGCGCCTAAGTAAACAGTTGAACCTTTTATGTATCTCATTAGGATTACCACTTCCAAGCTCTAAGCTACAAAAAGCTTGGGGTACTAAATCTCTAAGTTTTTGCACGTCTTCAACAAAGTTCTTTACTTTTGATAACGGTAGATTGACAGCAGTTTGGTGATAGAATGTGCCTTTAACTCTTGGATCCCATGGACATGATGTGATTAGAGCATCCGAAGAAAACAAATTCAGTTGGAAATCCAGTTGCATCCAAAATATTGCACAATCTGGACTGTTCTCTAGATGAACTTCTTAATCATCCATTACTAGACGGCTCCAAGGGGTGATCAAGCCAAGAGTGTGAATCAATATTACATGTAGTTGAATTGGACCACGAGTGTGCTGTACTAGATGCCTCAATATGACATAATATCCCTTCTGTATTGAATTGGACCACAACTTCATTAACCTCAAAGAAGAAAGAAAAAAACATTTGAAATAGCCATCAAATGAACAAACATAGACACAATCACTACTAAACACATAAATTGATTTTGAAGATCTCAATGGAACTAAAACTAGCTACAATCTGACACATGAAACTCAACAAGTCCCAAGTAGATTACTGCGGCTAAGAAAAGACAAGAAGGATAACCCGTAACTAGTTTCATGGTCAAGTAGCCAAAATTGAGATGCAAAACAATGAGAATAGCAAAAGAAAGGTAGTGAAATTGTTTATTCGAATATGTAACAATACGAGACTTTAGTCAGACACATTCCTTCACACTTGATATTAGTTTTGGAAAGTCATTATTCAAACTCTGGCTGATCTGACACTAAGGACAACCAAAAGGACATGTTTTTGTTCTCTAAACCAAGATGTCAAAATACAAATACTTGTAACCCAAAGCACAAATAACTTAATCATTTGGTGGCTTCAGGACATTCGCAACATCTGCATAGTACTGACCAAGTACACAACACTAACTTGGACTAATTTGAGAGTGCAATTTTTTAGTACTTACAAATGCTTTATGATGACATAAACGTTCCTCTCTTATACTTCTGCATTAAAATCTCCATATCATTCTCCAACTTGTAAGTATGGCCAGGAATTTGCTTTTCCAGGATTAGCTCTCCTCTGTGAATGGATTAAACAGCTTCCACAAGTTACCACGTACGCCAAATCACTACATCAGGAGAGAAAGGAATAAATTAAAATTAGTCATTAAGAATTAAATTTGAAAACTAACTGATTTTAGTAGTTCTTTGATACTTCCTATTCGGAAAATTGAGCACAATGTTGCAAACTAATTCTTAATTTTACTATTGCTATAGAACTCTTTGTATCTCTACAGTTAGTCTTACAGCCATGCTACTGCAGAATTGCTAGTTGCTCTTCTTATATTTACTAGCTTTCTATGGATGCATAAAGCTATTCGTATATTACTAGTTATTAATCTTTGATCTGTTAGCAACAGGCTACCCAAAGTAATCCGGCAATAGAGTGGAAATTAGGCAAGATAATCAAAGGTACACTAAGAGGCAAATACACCTAAATTAGATCAGTTTTAAGTGCGCCGTGTCGTTAAATTACCTAGTGATGCACTACGTGGAGTTCAATTATAATCAAAGAGAACATACAGTACTAGCAGTTTTATAAACTCGAAACCAGGAAATATGAAAAGAGTGGTATAAATTAATAATTTTCCAAAATTTGCATAAGCCAATTTCTAATTGCCAAATAAATCGAAAAGGTAAAAAGAAGATAAACCCCTTCTAAATGCTCGACTGCAAGAGTGAGAAAGATTTTTACACATCAACTTGACTTAAAAAGACCAGATGACAACGCCAATCCCATTTGTGCGAATTCAGTGAGATGCATGGAATTTGAGTCATTGGACATGCTACATTTAGCAGAAACTCTATTGTACATTCTGCAAGAATGAGAAAATCATAAAGCTGACTATAATGGGTGTAAATGATTTCATACAGAAACTTTTCTATCTTATAACACTAGAAACCAGAAAATGCATTGAAGAAAAATAAAATAAAAAATAAGTACAAATTAAAGGTAAGATGTGCTTCTTTTACCTAATGCTGCCTGCTTTAGCTTTCAGTTTGTCAATCTACCCAATTAATTTCATCACATAAGGAAACAGAACCTTTGGTGGTTCCTGTTTCCTGCAGCCTTTCATTCATGCTAGGCATTGGCTTAATCGAACCCGCATACGATGCTCTGCACAATGTAACATTCATCAACATAGCTATGACAAGAATGGAAACACAATGTTAGAACACGAGAAATGAAAGATGGCTTACCATTACAAACAGTAGTAGCAGCACACAAGGTACACCTGCTATTGCCATTCGCCACATTTGCACAGTGTCCAACGTCAAATCAACTACCAAAGTCGATTTAAGCTTTTGTAAAATCAAAAGGACAAAAAGAATTAGGGATTAGGAAATAATGGGTGTGAATGATTTCATACAGAACCCTTTCTATCATATAAATGAAATTGAATCTAAGAAAATAAAATTAAACTAAGAAGAAATCAAAGGTGAGATGTGCCTCGTTTACCTGATGCTAATGGAATATATGAACAACTCATTGAGCATCGTGATGAAAACCCGATCCGATTCCGCACATCCCGAATATAAAATCAAACCATTTTCCTTCGCCGATCTCCCTCCATGGTATATGAGACACAAAATCCAAACTCCATTTATGATTCATTAATTAACTGGTGGTGGTAGTGGCAATGATACCGAAGATAATAGTGGTGGCGGCAGTGGTTGTGGAGTTGATAATGAAGATGGAAGAAGAAGATGGTTAATAGAGTAAGGTAATCTTACCAAACCCTAGTGCTTTATATTGTTGGAAGTTGGAACACAAAATGGCCCTTGAGATGAGGCACGGCATCGGCCCGAAATTGGTCTGTGTGGCCAGTGTGGGTGTGGTCAGTTTAACTATCCCACTTGATAATAACTCGTGCCTATGGTTTCTTGCTTTCTCAAGACACGAGACTCGAGAGTTATCTGAGAAATGTGAAATGATAGTGCGGGACTTTAACAGTTGGGTCATTTGTGTCATTTGTGAATATAAATAATACTCTCTCTGTTTTTAGAAAAGAGAAATATTTTCAATTTTTTTAATTTGACTTATTTTTAGGCTAAAATGAAAAAGTGAAAGTATCTTTTTTCCAAAAACAGAGGGCTACTTGTCTGCTCAAACGTATAATATATGTATATGCTACCAGCTGACAATGGCGAAGACCCAAAACTCAATATGAGTAAGTAGCATCTCAAAGTTTACAACCTTGTCAATTCGGTCTTGTAGGTGTAAATAATCCACAGGGACAGGTGGAATAATCCTAAGCCATGGCGTACCGGAGAAAGTATGCATTTAGAGTACCGGATCACTTCTCCGAATCTGGGCGCGAGAAAAGAGGAGCGGAGACAACTCGAGAAGTCGACGAAAAAGGGGAAAAGTTATGATGTGATGGTCATCGGGTGCTTTGAGCAATAAATTCGCTGTGAGTTGGTAAAGAGATTAGAAGAGCTCGGTCAAGGAAGACTCGGCCAAGGATCCAAAGGGCGACATCGATCATCCCCACCAAGTGAGCGACATCGAGTGACGAGATAGCGAGAAGAAGACATCACTCGGCTAGACATCTCGACCCGAACAAATAAGAACATCGGCTGAGGTATCGACCGATCACCCGAGAGGAACATCGAGGAAGCTACGCCGGAGCCTAACACCGTAGTCTTGGATGTATCATCACTTGTAACTATAAATAGAGACCATGTAGAGAGGTAGAACTCAAGTGAGAAGTGAGGAAAGAGAGCATACTTAAAGCATTGAGAGAGAAACACTCGTCTTGTACCCTTGAATTAAACAATAAGATCATCCTTTAACCCCCGTGGACGTAGGTAATCATGTGAACCACGTATATCTTTCTGTTCTTTCATGTTTGTTTTGCTTACTTTCTTAGTATAGTTACTTTGGATGTAGAAGTAGGATTTTCTACATCTACATTCAAGCGCGCCGACTAAGGGGAACGTATAACATCTCCTGGATACCTTGAAATCGGACACCAAAAGAGGAAAATCCGAGCTCCTAAGCCACCTTGTGTGCTGGTTGATGCTAAGAGAGAAACTCTTTTGAAACTCTTTTGGACACGAGTTAGCTTTGTGTTCTTACTTATCTTTGTTTTCTTAGCAACATCTTGTCGAGTTGACATGAAGTTAGCTTTGTGTTCTTGCTTATTATCTTCGTTTTTAGCAACATCTTGTCGAGTTGATAAAAGTTAGCTTTGTGTTCTTGCTTGTTATCTTCGTTTTCTTAGCAACATCTTGTCGAGTTGATAAAAGTTAGCTTTGTGTTCCTACTTGTTATCTTCGTTTTCTTAGCGACATTTCGTCTAGTTGATATAAATCCGTTTTGTGTTCTAACTAATAGTCTCCATTTTCCAAGCAAAACATGTTTTCCGCTTAAGCAAAGTCGTCGAGACCGCTCCGTCAAGATTGGTTGTTTGCTTAAGACACCTCGATGAGTTATCGGAAGATCCATGAGCTCCCTAAATAACATCTTTCGATGTTGGTAGAAGCTAGAAGGGGATTCCATCTCGTGACCGTGATCTGTGGCTTCAAACCCCGTTAAAAGAGAGATTCAACAGCTCCTATCGACATCTAGTGAGGATAGTTGATGCTAAATGAAAGACTCTAACAAGCGCAACGCGTAGGTTGCTAGGTCTATCTTCTAGGGAGAGATATTGTCACATCTATCTCCATTTCACACCTTCTTCATTTTAACAAAATAAGCGAAGCACGATAATGGTGGAAACAAGGCTAGCTCGGAATCATTGAGTCTAGTTCTTGGAAACCATGGCCTGGCGGGATTATAGTGAACGGTCTCGAGTCTCACCATAATCCTACGCTAAGAGCCTCACAAATCGGTGGAAAACTCGTAGGAATCTTGCGGTCATCGGCACGACGGCTGTTAAGGGTCGTCATTACTACCTATCACCGCCATGAAAGAAATCTTCCGATTTAACGCACGAATGATTAATGACTTCTGGCGCTAGGAATGTTAGGACAAATAATGATTAATGCATAGGGAAAGTACCGAAAGCGATGTGTCAAGACAGCCTTTTCAAAAATTGTCTTTTAGGGCAAAAACAACTTGATCAACGAGACCAACACGCTAGCGTAAATGGAAGTGTACTATAAAAACCTTTTTCACTCTGCCTTTGAATCGCTACTTCATCCTTAACCTTTTCGAAAGCGATTGAAGTAAGTGCCGTCTACTTTGCCGACGTAGGTACGAACGGATAAGCGAGCGAGGAACGAAGCGATAGCAAAAGCAATGGCAAGTACCTCCGGGACGAGCGAGATCACGAGGAACCGGGTCACGGCGGGATCTAGCGGGCAAGAGGGACTCACGGATTCCCAGCACGGAGATCGTCGACCTAACAACCGGGGCGAGACTCAGGCGTTGATCAAAGGCATGACTACGGTCGACGAGGAGGTCGATCTGGGCCGAGATGACGATTTCCCACCCGGATGTTGAGGATCAACCCGAGCGGATGGGGCCGAGGAATGAGGGCAGCATGGAAGACGGTAGAACTGCATCGGATACCGAGGAGGAGGAGGAAGTTCAAACGATACGCGAGGAACGAAGGAGAGAAAGACAACCGACAGAGCACCAAGGAGATTTAGAACGAGAAGCCGAGAGGCTTAGGCAAGTACACTTGGCAAGGGGGGACCCTAATCGGGACATCCCCCCGGTAACAGTCAACCGCCCCACAGCTCCGATTGTTCCCCCGGCATCGGCTAGCCACCCCACAGCTTCGGTTGTTCCCCCAGTAGCGATCGATCACCCAACGGCTCCGATCGTCTCCCCTGTCGCTCTCACTGCGAGACCCCCAACCGCACCCCCTAACACAACGGGACACCAAGTGAATGGTCACTCTAGTCACGAGAGCACCGACCCGATGTTACTCGCTATACTGGCAAGCCAAAGAAGACAGGAGGACCTAATGAGAGAAGCTGCAGAGAGAGAAACACGGCGCTAGAATACGAAAATTACCGGCTCCGCAACGGGAGGCGGGGTCGAGAGGATCATCAAGCCGGGCGCCTCTAGCAACCACACTCCACCAAGGGACGCCCCACCCCCTCACCAAGCCGAGGACGAATACCCGACCCTAATCGGCCAAGAGAAGGGTATGGGCCATCCGAGGATTCTTCGGCCGATGAGGAAGCAACCAACGAGAGTACGGACGCGTCCACCAAACAAAAGATCGGCGGCTCGAGCGGATGGTTAAGAAACCGGCCGGAGACAGCGAGGATGATAAGTTAGCGAAGTAATCAATGAAGCCCGAAAGACGCCGTTTACTAGGTGAATTGGACCGGACACCATTTCCACCAAAATGTACGCTGCCAATCTTCCCATCTAGGTTCGATAGCACGAGCGACGCAGAGAACACATCAAGATGTACGGCATGTCCTTGCTACGGTGGAAGAATCACGATGTGGTCATGTGCAAATTCTTCCTGCCAGTTTGGAGGGAGAAGCGAAGAGTTGGTTCTACACCACCCTGCCCGATAAATCCGTCGGGAGCTATGCGGTTTTGGTGGAAACCTTTCTCGAGACCTACATGCATAACAGCATAGCTCGGCCCAGAGTCGACAAGTTATTCACCCTGGCACGAAGACTCAGGGAGCCGTTGCGTTCCTTAACGGACAGATGGAGGAAGTTATGCACGGATATAGGGAAAGCACCGGTCGACCAACAGATATTCGGCTTCGAGAACTCGCTAAGAAAGTCGGATCCCATCACGGGTGGCAATGTACACGGAGAAGCCTAAGACACTAAGGGAGATCCGGAAGATGCAAGAGCACTATATCGCCTTGGAGGAGATTCGGGAAGGAGCGCAAGATAGGGGAATACAAGAGGCGAGCACCGCGAAGAGGCCACCCCGCGAGAAGCCACGAAACGATCCAAGAAAAGGCCGTGCCCAGCCCGAGGTGAAAACAAGAAAGTTTGGGTCGAGAAGGGAAAGAAGCCTCGCCACGAGCCAAGATCATATACTCCGCTAAATGCACCATTGGAAGAAGTGTTCAAGGAGGTTGAAAAGAGGAACGACATCCGTTATCCCAAGACTCGGGAATCCAATTCGACGGGACAAGGAACCACCGGAGTTCTGCCATTATCATCGATTCGCGGCCATTCAACCAATGATTGTAGAGAAGTGAAAGACATCGTCCAGCACCGATCGCGATGGGTACCTACGGCATTTCGTCAAGACATCGCCGACACATGCCGAACCCGGATGTCCCGATGCACGAGATAAGAATTAATCGCGACACCCAGTTCGCTCTGTAACACTATATCACACTCAGCAACTCAGGGGTACGACCTGGGAACGGGCATCACCTCAAGAATCCATAAGAGGGACCGATCTGGCAAAGAAATCCTCAGTGTGGCCAAGACCCTACCCATGGAACCATGGATGATGCAGCCGATCACCTTCTCGGCAAAAGACGTCCCATCGAACGGCCAAGCGCACGGGGATCCCCTAGTAATAACCCTACTTGATCGAGGAATGGGGAGTCCGCGGGATACTAATGGACGGTGGCGGCTCGGTCGAAATCTTGTTCTACGACACTTTCAAAAGGATGGAGTTGTCCGATGATATCCTGGTCCAAAGTCCACTATCGAATCTACGGCTTCAGGGCACGATGATGTACCAAAGGGAGAAGTCACCCTCAGGAGTCTCGGACGGGGAGGGTTCCTTGACACACTCACCACTTTTTGCGTGGTCGATGTCGTGTCACCATACGAAGCAAGTGCAGGTCGGCCCCGGCTCGCGGGGATTAAAGGGGTCGCCTCGGCTTATCATCGAAATGCGGTTCCGTCTTACCGAGAGTGGTAGAGGTACTAGGCGATCCCAGGCGGCAAGGCGGTGCGTGCAAATAGACATCCAACGAGAATGAGGAGGCGGTAAAGGAAACGTCAAGAAAAGAAGAAGTCAAAAGAAATAGAGGCGGGCGAGGAGCTGGAAATGGTAATGTCGCAAGCCATCGCTACCTATGAAGCCGGCGAGAAAGAGACCTTATAGCAATCACAGGAGCCGGTAACCACCGGCGAGCCAAAGAACAATTTCTCGGCCCTAGAACCAACTCGGCAAGTCAATCTAGGCAGGAGGAGCCAAGATTAGTAAGGATAGGGTCCCTCTTAACAAGTGAGCAATCCCAACAGTTGATAACCCTTCTGAAGGAGCACATGGACATATTCGCCTGGCAAATGCACGATATGGAAGGAATAGACCCGAATGTCTGCTCGCACCACCTGCGGATAGACCCCAAGTTCAAACCAATCAGGCAGAAGATGAGAAGAATCGCACCCGAGCTACAACCGGCGGTGGAGGCCGAACTGAAGAAGTTGTACGCAGCAGGGATCATTCGGAAGGCTCAGTATCCACAATGGATATCTAATATGGTGATAGTCCCTAAAAGAAACGGGGGCGTACGAATCTGCATAGACTATAGTGACTTGAACAAGGCATGCCCAAAGGACAGCTTCCCTCTCCCCAGCATCGACCAGCTAGTGGAATCTATTGTCGGGTATAAGGCGATAACTCTCATGGACGGATACTCAGGGTACAATCAAATACCCATGGCCCCTGAAGATCAAGAGCATACGTCCTTCTTCACACCAAGAGGGCTGTGTTGCTACACCAAAATGCCATTTGGATTAAGAAATGCGGCGCCACCTACCGAGAGGATGGTGGAAGACATGTTCGAAGATAAAATACGACACCATCGAGGTGTATGTGGACGATATGTTGGTCAAAAGCAAGGTGGCCGACAAGCACATCGACGACCTTCGGGGCATATTCCAAACCATGAGAAGGTACAAGATGAGGGTCAATCCGGCCAAGTGTACCTTTTGGGTCACCTCGAGCAAGTTCTTAGGATACATAATCACCGACAAAGGAATTGAGGCCGACCGGATAAGGTCGGGGCCGTGGTGGAAATGCCGTCGCTGCTTTAACGGTAAAAGATGTGCAACGATTGAACGGAAATTTGGCGGCCACAGGGCGATTCATTTCGCGGTCGTCCGATAAGTGCAAGGACTTCTTCGGGACACTACGAAAGGGGGAAAAGTTTAAATGGACCGAGGAGTGTGAAGAAGCGTTTCAAAAGATCAAGCAACATCTCGCGAGTCTACCAGTACTGCAAAGACCCGAGCCAGAAGACATACTAACGCTATACCTTGGGGCAACTAGCCACGCCATCAGCGCCGTCCTAGTCAAGAACGACGGGGGGGAAGAAAAGCCGGTGTATTTTATAAGCAAGACCATGAGCCCGGCCGAGAGAAACTACACCAGGATCGAGCAAGCGATATTAGCACTAGTGTTCGCAACGCAGAAGCTTCGGACATACTTCCAGACCCACAGAATCAGGGTACTAACAAAATCCCCCATAGAATCGGTACTCGACAGCGCAGCCAGGTCGGGGCGAATCTCCATTGGAGTGCACAAATAAAGCGATTCGACATTGTTTACGTGATGAGAACAGGTAAAAAAGCACGAGACGGTGGCGATTTCTGGCATATTTCCCCCTCGGCCGGCGAAGACGAGGTAGAAGACATACCGGAATGGAGGAAGATGGAGAAGACCCATCCGACCCTACTCGAGTCATGCGGTCCGGCACGGTGGGAGGTCTTCGTGGATGGGTCATCTAATAAGGATGGGTCGGGCTTGGGATTGGTCTTCACGACGCCAAAGGGAAAAAGATGGTCCACTCCTTTGGGCTCGAATTTAAGGCAACTAACAACGTCACGGAATACGAGGCGGTAGTACATGCCACTGCGCTTGATAGTGGAGATGGGGATCCGGGAGGTATGGCTTACAAGCGACTCCCAACCGGTTATCCGGCAAATCAATGGGCGTCGCCATACATGACCCTCAACTACGAAATGCTTGGGAGCTCGTCCAATTCTACATCGACCCGGATACCAAGCATTAAGTTTCGACACATCTTTAGGAAGGACAACCGCCACTCGGACGCCCTAGCATATATCGCTTCCATGTTGACGGACTCAAGCATTGAGGGTATTAGAATCATGAGGGTCCTAATGCCTTGATGCCCGAGAATCGTGGATATCGGCGCACAGTCGCGGCAACCACTACCGATCAATACCGGGCCGATGATTGGAGGAAGCCGATCCATGAATACCTCGAAACGGGAAGGTTGCCCAAGGGAGACCTGAGATCAACAAGATCAAGAGCAAAGCCGCGCGTACGAACTTCGGGATGGCGCCCTATACGAGAAAATCATATCTAGGACCACTTTGCTAAAGTGCACGAGTAAGGAGGAGGGCGGATGATCCTTAACGAATTACACTATGGGGCTGCGGGAAACCACGGCTCGGGTCGCGACCTAGCGGCACGAGCTAAAACCATGGGATACTTACGGCCATACATGAATGAGGACGCGAAGCATATGGCCACCGTTTGAGACGAGTGCGAAAATTTGGGAAGAAGATACACGCGCGCCGGTTGTAACATTAAACTCCGTCATCAGTCCCTGGCCCTTCGCTAAATGGGGAATCGACATCGTAGGACCACTACACGTCGGATCGGGACAAAGGAAGTATTTAATTGTAGCCACCGACTATTTCACCAAGTGGGTTGAGGCCGCTCCGCTAAGGCACATACGGGATAAGGATGTTTTTCGGTTCATGCGGGAACACATCATATGCCGCTTTGGGGTTCGGCGACAATCGTCTCGACAACGGGAAACAATTGCAAGGCAAAAACATCGACCTGCTATTCAACACTTACCACATCCGAAAGAGCAAGTCCACGCCCCTATACCCCCAAAGCAATGGACAGGTCGAGATCACAAACAAGACCATCGCCGATAACATGAAGAAGAAACTTGACGGGGAATATGGGGAATGGTGTGAAGAGCTCTACAACGTCTTATGGGCATATAGGACAACTCGCGAGGAGGCAAGCTGGATTGTCACCCTTCATGTTAACATACGGGACCGAAGCCATCCTGCCTACGGAGGCGATGATACCCACCACAAGGACCGAAGCGTGGAGGCGAAACATCTCGGCGGACCTTATCTTGGCTAAACTTGACGATCTAGAAGAAAAACGAGAGAGATGGCCCTGCAAAAGATGGAAAATTACCAACGAAGGATCCAGCGAGAATACAACAAACGGGTTCGACCAAGAGAATTCCAACCGGGGCAGCTGGTACTAAAGCACCTACCTAGCTATGAGCGTGACAAGAAGGGCGGTAAACTTGCACCACGGTGGGGAGGACCCTACACAATAGTTGAGAAGGTTGGAGAAGGGGCATACAAGATACTGAAGCCGGACGGAACACCCGAGCCACGACCATGGAACACGGCACGACTAAAGCTCTACCATCCATGAAACCAGGTAAGATATCTTGTCATCTATTTCCGTGAAAGGCCGCGTGGGGTTGGAAATATGACAAGTGCGTCTGAATGGTCGTTTCGAACCCGGGCGATGGCATTGTGCAAGTGCGGGGCGACTTACACTAACACGGACTATTCGAACTCGGGGCGATGGCGGTGTGCAAGTGCCGAGGTAGTTCGGGGCCACGGCGGTTGGAAACCAGTGGCGATTGTCGAGGCATGAGTACTCGGCTTGTCGAGCATTCAACATTGCTCTCCTCGCAAGTGGCCGAAATCACTTGCCCAAGAAGATTAATCGATAACTTCTTGGGATGTCGATCCCATAGAAACTAGGCAAGACCCACTTCCCTTCCACTAGATCTCGAAAGACGGTGATGAGATGCCTCAGTCAGGACATGGCATCGGGCCCGATGACCCTCCTTGTTGAGTGTGTTCGACGAAACGGCATTTATGACTAACCTATCTATTCGTACGGGCATACATAACAAGGCTACGACAGCAAACCACACACAGGCAACTCAGCATAAATAAGGATAATAACATCAGTAGTATAATGGCGTCAGTGGCAAGAAGAGCAAACAAACTGGCAACGCAGCACCCCAATCATAGTTTACGAGAAAGTAAAGGTGTTCAAACGAATTACAACCCGGAGAAAAGGGCAAGATAGCGACGCAGTTGCAAAAAACATGATCACTCTTTGGAGGAAGTAGAACCGGAACTGCCTTCTTGGCGGCGGCATCGGCTCGCTTCTTATCAAGCACTTTGCCTTCACACCGGCTTTGACCTTCGAGACGCAGCTCATCACTGAACTTCGCCTTCTCGGCGGCAAGATCTGCGCTAGCCGCTCCGATGCCGCTTCGGCGGTGGCCGCTCGATCGAGCAAATGAGCCTCCCTCCCCTTTAAACGGATGATCTCTTCTTCCAACGAGGCTACCTTCTTACGCTCGGCTGCCAAGACAACAAGAACGGTCAGTCACACAACAACAGCGGTGAAACAACAACACGGAAAGCACTACACAAGGCACACCACCTTCCAACAAAGGGGCAATTACTCTAATGGACTCCTCGGACTCAGACAGGCTACACTCGAGAGAAGATATCTTCGAAGAAAGTTCTAGATATCGCTGTTCGTTAAACTCATTAGTGGGGCAATACTTCTTGTGATCCCTCCATTCGCCCCTCTGTCGAGTGGGCAGCCTGCAAACCTGACAATTGAGCACGAACCCAATCCAACTCCTCAGAAACCTTTACGGACTCCTTAAGCTTCTCAAGGGACTCTCGGCCACACTTCTCGGCAGCGTCCCTCTCCCCCAAGATCCGGAGGCGATCGCATGCAAATCTCGAACACCGAAGTCTTAGCCGACCACATTGATCCTCTAAGTTGTCGGCCAATAATGTTTTATCGGCCGCTATACCTTGGAAATGAGCTAGGTCCGCCCTCGGTTATCAATTTCCTCGGGAACATACTCAAAAGTCTCGTCTTGATAAAGTTTGGATTGAAGATCTTGAATATCGGTTTCTAGACGATCAATCTTAGCATCCTTATTAACTATTCTCTGTTGTAAGTTCGAAACGTGATCTCATTCTATGTTCGCTTCCCTCTTCAACAGACGACACCTTGTGGCAGCGTCGGCCTCCGCAATAGAAGATTCGGCTAAGCAGGGAATACTAAACTTAGGATATTGGCACTACAAGATCAATCATAATTAGTTGCGAGTAAAACGAATACCTTGGGTTTTGGCCAACTCCTTCTCCAACCCTCGAGACCGTTCGCGCTCCTGCTGCAATAAGAGACGAAGACCCTCCCTCTCGACGGCCTCCCGACGTTGGATGGCACCATTCAACAGCGAGCGGTTGACATCCTAAGAACAACACCAACATAGTCAGCACTAAACAAAAACAAGAACGCAACACCCGAATAGTTTAACTCACCAGGAGATCAAAGGTACTTTTCAGACCGGCTTCATACAACGAGACGGCATTGATCTTCTCCTCATCGGACAGAGAGGCAAAATCGGGAGAGATAAGTGCCCCAAGCGAGTTGCACATAGGGCCCGAGACGGTGAAGGAGGTGCTCTCTACCGGAATTAGGAACCACGGTAGGGAAAGTCTTGACGGTTGACCCCGACAACAACATTCTCCACATCACGATCGATCAAACGGTTCCCACCACCACCCGACTTCTCCGTCTGACCCGACTCCCCCTCATTACCAAGGGCATCATCCTCATCATCAAAAAGACCTTCTTCATCATCACCTTCAGACACAACATACACAATGCCATCGGCGAGAACAATCCCTTCATCAGCCACTTCCCGGGGCACATTCTTCTCCGGGGCAGACGCATCCTCCTTAGGTTCTTTACCCCTTCCCTTGGGCTTCCCACCTACAAAGGCAGACGAATCGTCAGACGACTTCTGAGGCGACCTCCCGGAAATGTGACAAAGGTAGTCGATCATCGGGATCCTCACCGTCCTTCGCAGAAGCACCGGCAGCCTTGTCAACCCTCGGCTTACATGCATGAGCCGACGTCGAGATCCATGCAAGGCAACAAATAGGGGCACGTACATGTACGTTAAATAAAAAATAATAAGTATATTTGTTACCTTCCTGTATCCTCCTCGGCTCCGCAATTCTATCTCTCTTCGATGAACGAAAGCCTCGAAGGAATACCACAGGACTTAGTCTCGAAAAACACCAAAACAAAACATCACCCACAAGTCTCCCGAGCCGATCAATCAAACTAGAGAGACAGAGAAATGCACCGACCCGATCAACATTGACTACCCGGAAAGGATAAAATTCGGCGGAGGAGGGAGTTTGCCACTCAAAAGAGGACCTAAATAGCCAAGGGAACCGGTCCCAAGCCGTGTCATTAGTATGACGGGCGTGCTTGTTGGAACTCTTTCCCTCGGGATCTTCATCCAAAAGAAGTCTCCTAACTCCTTTGGGAAGAGTTTTATGACGATGAGGGCTGGCGGCAAACCCGGCGAGATCGCCATTAGTAGTGGTCCCGCTCCGATAATTATCAGTAAACCGGGCGGGAGTATAGTCACTCGCACAGGAAGGATCGTAGGTAGACCAAGTAGTAGGAGCACACTCGCCTCGACTACGCTTCTCCCACTCGGACAGATACGGAAAGTGTTACCATTCCATTGAGCCAAGGCACGACACGGACGGATCTTAGAAAGGGCCTCGTACGAGAACGGGCGACTAGGATCATATAGAGGGAAACGCAGCCCGAGCTCTAGGCCGGCCCTCGGTGACAATGGTCGCCTCGGGCCGAATGAGGAAATCTCAAAACATCCTCCTTCTTGAGAACACCCCTCCGGCCCGACAAGAGCGACACATCGTATCCGTGAAGACCGAATTCATCTTTCACCGTTGAACATATTGCTCGTCCGTTAAGTCCTTAGCAGTCCTCTTGTCGCCCTACAAGAAAACGAAGATGGGTTATCGGGAAAGATAGAATCTAGAGCACGGTAATCATACTTGGAAGGACTCTCTACGACAAACGGGAATCAAGCGGTGCGCCGTCTTCATCGGAAAACACATAACTCACACACCTTCTTTCCGTCATTTGAGGAGTTGAAGATGCCATAAAAACTAATGAGAGAAACGGCGGAGAAGCGAAACACAACCGGAACCGGAGGTTGCGGCGGCAACGGAGACGGAGAAGACGATGGATAATGAGGAAGAGAGGAAAGAGATCTGCGAGGAAACAACCAACAACAAACGAAAAGAAGATGGAGAAGGAATGAAGTCGCAGAGAGGATGGAGAAGGAATGAAGTTGCAGAGAGGATAGAGAAAGAATGAAGTTGCAGAGAAGGAAATAAAAAGGAGACAAGGTTTAGATGTCGGACTTATAAACCCCTCCTGTGGTAACCGGAAAAGAAGGTGAACCGGTTGCAGCAAGAATCGAAGCGAGTGGGGAACGGCATGCGCAAAACCGGCATGGCCGAGGACGTGGGAAGACGAGGCGGTTTTTCTTCCCACGTGTTGACCACACGAGTGAAAGAAGGGGCATAAATGTAGGTGTAAATAATCCACAGGGGACAGGTGGAATAATCCTAAGCCATGGCGTACGGAGAAAGTATGCATTTAGAGTCCGGATCACTTCTCCGAATCTGGCGCGAGAAAAGAGGAGCGGAGACAGCTCGAGAAGTCGACGAAAAAGGGGAAAAGTTATGATGTGATGGTCATCGGGTCTTGGAGCAATAAATGCGCCGACGAGTTGGTAAAGAGATCGAGAAGAGCTCGGTCAAGGAAGACTCGGCCAAGGATCCAAAGGGCGACATCGATCATCCCCACCAAGTGAGCGACATCGAGTGACGAGATAGCGAGAAGAAGACATCACTCGGCTAGACATCCCGACCCGAACAAATAAGAACATCGGCCGAGGTATCGACGATCACCCGAGAGGAACATCGAGGAAGCTACGCCTGGCCTAACACCGTAGTCTTGGATGTATCATCACTTGTAACTATAAATAGAGACCATGTAGAGAGGTAGAACTCAAGTGAGAAGTGAGGAAAGAGAGCATACTTAAAGCATTGAGAGAGAAACACTCGTCTTGTAACCTTGAATTAAACAATAAGATCATCCTTTAACCCCGTGGACGTAGGTAATCATACCGAACCACGTATATCTTTGTGTTCTTTCTGTTTCCTTGTTTGTTTTGCTTCTTTGCGTGCATGCTTAATTACCTTCGGATGTAGAAGTAGGATTTTCTACATCTACAGGTCTTATGGTGAATGAGGATGAGGTCGGTCCAAAAAAATAGCACTGCAAACGAAAAGGTATATATTATTATTCTATACAAATGATATAAACCAAAAGAACAAGATATTGGAAGAAACATTGTAATAATGATTGTTGGTGGAGCATTCGTCAAGATGGTGGCTACTATGGAGATGGTAATCCTGAAGCAGAATCCGAGTTTCCTTAAGAAAGAAATACGGTAGCAGCACACAAGGTACACCTGCTATTGCCATTCACCACAGTATCCGTGTCAAATCAACTTCCCAAGTCGATTTAAGCTTTTGTAAAAATCAAAAGGACAAAAAGAATTACGGAAAAGGAAATAATGGGTGTAAATGATTTCATACAGAACCCTCTCCATCTTGTAAATCAGAAAAAAAAAGAAACAAAAAAAAAAAAAATCAAGAAATCAAACCATTTTCCTTCTCTCTATGTCCCTCCATGGTAAATAAGACACAAAACCCATTTTCCATTTATAATCCATTAATTAAGTGGTGGTGGTAGTGGCGATACCGAAGATAATCCTGCTAAACCCTAACGCTTAGTAAGATTACCGTATGGTTTCTTACTTTATGAAAACTTTTTTTTTTTTTTTTATCAGCTACTTTATGAGTACACTACAATCAAGAGTCGGGACTCGAGAGTTATCCGACAAATGTGAAAAGATAGTTTGGAATTAACTCAGTAGTATAATAGGGCGCCACTTCAACACCTAAAGCCAATCCCTTATTTCTTCAGGCAGCAGCAGCATTCAAGCGATGCGACAAAATGGCTTCAAAAACAGTTTCAAATTCTGGTTACAATCATTAGGTCACTAGTTACTGCAAAGACGGTACGAATTAATGCCGACACAATCTTATGATATTTCTACATGTTTGGTCTTGGGTATGCAAGTAAAAGTGGAGCTGATAAATAGTCTAGCCAAACGGTACAATAAAATACTCAAATGTATTCAGAAAGTACTGAGTTGCAGAATTCAGGAAGCACTAAACACTGGTTCCACAGTTGCTGAATCCAAAATTTAAGAAGTATTGTGTTCCAAGAGCTTATACAGTTGAGATGTAATGCAAGATAAACACATCAACGCTTAGTACTAGGAAAGCCCATAAAAGATCTTAACCTTGCCTTCTGCATTTTTTCCTCTTCTTCCTGGTTTAGCTTCATCACGCCTCGTGTTGTCTCCACCCACCTCAATGAAAGATCCTCCTGAGTCAACAATAAAACAAATGATTACAGAAGATCAAGCCGTGCATCATACTCTCATTAACTAATGATTTGGCCAATAATTATCAAATTTCAGTTTACCTCGTCTTCACGTAGCAGTTTATTAAATTCCGTTTGCAAGTGTAAGATTGTTAGGCCTTCTACAGTGTCCAATGTCTCATAATAAGTATACGTCAGAATACGTCAGTATACGTCAGAATACATGACCAGTTTGTTAGGCCTTCACATAGACAAAGAATACGTCAGAATACATGACCGGATGATAGCTCATCACAAGAAAACAACTGAATGCCAAAACTTAGACATGAGGACACCAACGACAAGCTTAATCAAACATTTTATGAATATCACACCATGGAAATATCATACAGATTGCGGACTGAATTGAGTAGATAAAATGCAGCTGATTAAATGAGCAACAAGGTATCCAGAAAGGAAGAGACCATGCACTCAAAGACTAACCAACAGACAAAAAAATATCAATAAATTCAGTTAAGCTATAAAATTTGCTTGCCTTACCAGTTAATGATTCAATTAGAGATATAAGACGTTCTTCAATTTCTGCTTTAAAATGCATAGTGCTTGCATGAATCTGAGAAAGTAACCAAAGTAAATCTTGTGACTACTAGATATATTTCTTATAAAGATGAAAAACATATATACATCAGAAGTTGCATGCCAAACAATCTTACACAAGATCATATATATGTTTCCAATTAGTATTAATAAAACTTCCAGCAACATAAGCCAACTTGATGCAGATTATTGTAATAAAAATAAGAGACTTACTCTATCCATGGAAGTAGGGAATATTGCCATGTCCAATCCCAAAGCATCATTCACAAACTTGTCAGAAGCAGCAGGACAATCTTTCACTGCAATATCAAGTGCCGCAATGGCAGACCCATAAATATAATCACCCAATTCCTCAAACTGGATAATTCTAATCATTGCCTGAATTCCTCCGGCATTGACAAACTGCACTCTATTCTCCATATGTTCTAATAGAAAAATAAACAACCAAACAAAGTCCAAGGCAGGTCTTCTTCTTCCTCTTGTATTTTTTTCTTCTTCTGTTTTTATTTCATCAGGACTTAAAGTAAGTGATGAAAGAGCATTTACAACAGCAGGCACTGCACAACAAAAGAGTATTTAAAAACCCCACAGCACAAACTTTTGCATCCCATTTGGTACCTGTGATTGCTGCTAACACCCAATTCATCAGTTGGCTGTTACCGCGGCAATTGTTGCTACAGCTGCTGCTTTTTCAAAAAGTATCTGTGCAATATTTTGTACTGCTCGTAAATCATCATTTTCAGAAAGCTTGCCAAGAGTAGAAGCAAATACTTCCAAGGCTCCCATGTTAACTAGAGAATTAACCAATAAGGCAAGTTCAGGTTCACAATCCTCCTCCGCTGCTGCTTCGGTGTAATTTTTGAATAGTTGGATGAAGGATTTCTCAAGTTCTTCTGGTGTGTTAAGCTTTAGGAGGATATCTGTCGGACACTGCTTGATGATCAGTTCTCGGCGATAATGCGATGACTGAAACCCTAGGCCTTTGGAACGGATAGCAATCGCCGGAGTTTGGAGTACCCATCTCTCTCTACTGCACAATCTCCTGATACGCGCAGCGGCACTAGAATTACATTACATTACATTAGATAGATCTTCGGAGAAGATGCAGTTTTTTATTGGGCTGGGTTTGAAACTGCACAACCATGCTCTAAGCTGGTTCCGGCCCTGTAGCTCATCCACTGCGGCATTTGGTTGAGCCCGTATTCGGATTGTTCCTCTCCATGTCTAGCAACAGCAGCATCTTGCGAAGCCTTGGAAATCTAACTTACACTTTCTCATGAAATGCATATGAAGAATGATCAAGACTCGTCATACATACAGTCTTTCAATGCTCCAAGTGAACAAAATGCTAGCTGCATTTTTCGATACAAAATGAAATACAATTTCAAGCATTCAAATTGAATATTCAGTTTTCAGAACTACAAATACTGGACATATTGTAGGTTGGGTACGGCGAGTTGTCTTGTTGATCCAGAAATGAGATACACAAGCCCAGAAATACAGCCTACATGTTGTTGGCAGATAAAAGAGAGATTATGTTGTGTGATGGTAACGTGGAAGTGACAATCGGAAGAAGCATGCATCGGATGACAGCAGGCGCTCATCAGAACCAGATGTCTCAAATATGGTCAAAAGACAAGGCAAGCCAGAAAAACCATTTACTTGTAGGCATTTCAATGAGGTCCAAATTAAAAGAAGCTCCCTCTGTTGCTCCATAGACATACCCTCTCTACAACCTTCCAGAACCAGCAAATCTGTACGTCAAGGTTTCTGTGTAGCCTTCCTACTCGGCATGCGCCTTCCAATCTATTAAAAGAAAAGGATTATCACCTCCAAGTAAAGCACAATCAAGACCTTTCAGGTCTATAGCTTGGAAAAAGCTTTTCGCCAGCCTTGGCTTACAAAGCATATCAGCAAGACCGCTTGCAAAATAGGCAACCTAACCTCAGATTGATTTGACGAAGCAATGCTGAATAAGAAGAGGTACATACTTTTGTTCTTACTATTGACAACAATGTTGTTCCATCCAGGGGACAGCGCCATGGTTTTCCTGGATACGAACTCTTCAATTTCCCTGACAAATGTTAACCCCATAGCATCTGAATCAACAAAGTTGACATCCATCTCCAGCATCTTTTTGCAACTCCTGCGCATGATTGGATCTGCGCATTACATGTCTTTCAAAGATATTTTTTCCCCTACTAATTGCAAGAAAAATACACGGTCAAATGCAATGCCTACTTGTACAATGTTGGGAAAGAATCTGCATCGGTTCTTCAGACATTCAACAAAAAGGGAATTTTAATTTTCTGGACTAAAGAGTGCTTGGCATACCCAGAGAAGCCACTCCCACAAGACACCATGACCCGTAGCTACCTTGTCTTTGAGACGGTCTGTTAACCTTTTTTGTTTTGCAAATTACTTTAGAAACCCAAATCTCTCTTTATCCATCAAAACATCAATAATGGAAAAAGTAAAACAACACAGACAGACAGACAGAAAAAAAAAAAAAAAAAAAAAAAAAGTAATGAAATGCAATTGAAAGTGTGAGATGGAGTTAGTAGAAAGAGTGATTCTAGATGAATAACAAAAAAAACAACTTCAAAACAACCCTCTCACATTAAAGTGGGACCTGCCCCAAAAGCTTAGCAGGGGATCCTTTTTGGGTAGATCCCACTCCAATGTGAGAGGGGTTGTTTTGGTGTTGTTTTTTTGTTGTTTGATCTGAACTGAATTAAACCCGTTATCCGTGGACACCTCACCCTTACAGTTGTCTGGCCAATACCAATTGATAAAACTAATCTCTGTTGGTTCTCAATTGCTGCACCATTGGCATGCGCCATGCACAACTGCAAAGGATGATACAGCCTTCACTTTACTTCAAATATCCTAATCTGTTGTATGAAAACACCTGATAAAGTGAAGCATTGGCATCATATTCATTCTATCACTACCATGAGATTATTGTCACATGTTCTTGTTTTGAACTAAGTTCTAATATTCATTAAAATCAAGGTCAAGCAAAATTAATTAAAAAACTGTCAAAATTTTGTTTCAACAGAAGCAGATGTCAAAAACAAAAATTTTATGCGACTGTGGAAATTACTTTTTGACTTCTAGAAGTTAAAAAGCATGAAGTTAGTTTGGGTATCGAGTTTTAAAACGACTTCTAGAAGCAAAAAAGTTAACTTTTGATGCACTTCTGACTTCTCGTGCTATTAACTTTTTTGTTTCTAGAAATCATTTTAAAATTATGTCGCCAAATTAACTTCTGACTTTTCGACTTCTAACAGTTGAAAAGCAACTTGTCTTTTAAGTTGTTATAGCATGTCATAGCGACTCAACTTTTTTTTCTTCAACATAAATAATGATACAATGGAAAAGGCGAACAAAAACCATCTTAGAACTATATTAAACTCGTTTTGTAACAAAACATTCCAAAATCCAAAACACAAGGATAGTAAAAACAATTCAACGTATACAAAGAGTTGGTCCCGAAAAAAATCCCGACAGACATAGCCAAATGAGTCCCCGGCGGAGACTAGCAGTGGGGTGTACTTTACCCATAAAATTGTATCTGTCGAAAATTTTGCTCGGAACCGACTCTTCAATATACCTAAAATTATTGGAACAGAGGGAAATAATAATCAATTCTAAACAGGAAAAAAAAAAAAAAAAGCACCAGTATTATGGATATTGAGTGTACATGATACAAAAAGTCACCAAGACCACGACATGAAAGATGATTATTCAATAGCGAAGACGCCTGATTCTCATTCAGTCATCTTCTGACATAAAGTTGATACCAAGAGTATACTTTATTGATGAGTGGACAAGATCAAAATGTAATGCTGGAAGTCTGAGAACCAGTTTTGCAGTATGCACTAATAACAGCTGCAGACAACGTATCAGTGCATAAACGGTCACAGGCTATTCTAATTGATGAAAAAGATACAACAAATGGTATGCAGTCCAGTAGGAGGGACTGTGCCTACCCGAGCTTGCAAATATGATATGATATCAAGGAATCATTAGCTAAATAACTTGGAAAATGGCTACCCGAGCTAACAAATATGGAATCAAGGCATCATGAGCTAAAGAACTTGGAAAACATAAACCGCGCAATCATCTTCCGACACAACTATTTGCCTTGTCGCATTTAGAAACCATGGGATCCAACCTACGGTCAGTCAAGCAGGATTGGCAGAATTAAAAATCCAAAAAAACATGCTAGACCCACCATGGGTTGAGTCTTGTCAATTATCTCACATTCCCCAATGGAGTGGCCCCTCACACCAAGATTAGCACGCAATAATGATAAGCCAAAGCTCACGCATCCATCAAAATACCATTATAATGTAAACAGTGCTGTTAGCCTTACCAAGGGCAGTGCCCAAGCGACACAATCCACAATCCCTGGGACCCCAATCCGTATAATGTAAACAGTGCTGCTAGCCTTACCAAGTGCAGTCCCACGGTTTGTCTCGCGTGACAGTCCATGGGACCCCAATCTGTAGACTAGCAGAGGCAGGCTTACAGGTTAAAAGAGTCCTGTGGGTTTTGCCACTGGACAAATCTCAGGACATGGCCCATGGTAAAGCACTACAGCAAGCATTTTGTAATGGAAAAACTAAAACAACACATACAAAGTGATCTGTTGTATGAAAACACTTGATCAAGTCGTTAACCAAAGTGAAGCACGGGCATCTCTTTAACCAAAGGGAAGCATTGGCGTCAGATTCATTCTTTCACTGCCATGAGATTATTGTCACATGTTCTTATTTTGGATTGAGTTCTAATATTGATTAAAAGCAGGGGCAGATCAATTAAAAAACTCTCAAAAATCTGTTTTAGCGAAGCGAGAAGTCGAAACAAAAATATTATGATATAAAAAAAAAGGTTTTGGATGTGGAAGTTCCTTTTCGACTTTTAAAAGTCAAAAAGCAAGAAGTTAGTTTGGGTATGAGTTTCAAAACGACTTCTAGAAGCCACTAGAAGCCAAAAAGTTAACTTTTTGAAGCACTTCGACTTCTCATGCTATTAACTTTTTTGATTCTAAAAGTCATTTTAAAATTATGTCGCCCATTTAACTTCTGACTTTTCGACTTCTAACAGTCGAAAAGAAACTTGTCGAATACTATTCTATATAAATCAACTTGTCAAATTTCAAACAGGCTATCAAACAGGCTATAAATCATCTGCATCCCTTGGAAGAAAAATCATGCCAAGAATCTTACAGTGCCTAGGTGTGTCCGCTTTTTAAGTTGTTATGAGGATGAGTGTGTCGTAACACGACTCAACTTTTTTTTCTTCAACATAAACAATGGAAAAGGCGAAAATAAATAAACTCGTTTTGTAACAAAACATTCCAAAATCCAAAATGTAAGGATAGTGACAACAATTCAAAGTATACAAAGAATTGGTCCCGAGAGCTAAAGGGGTACCAAAATTACTTGGAGGAGTTTAATACTATGATTCAAAAGATGGCACCTAATCATTATCTTCATCTCTAATCAAGAAATCAAAGATATTCAATTTTATGTTGCCCCAATAGAACCACCTCTCTATCTCATTGCTGCCAATAATCACAAACACAAATGTAATAATGTTTCAGGCATTCAGAATCGAATTTTCCATTTAAAAAACTAAAAAAACTAGACTTACCAGGAATGGGATCCACAAGCCTACAAACACGCCCCGTACTAGTACTAGGGTGTGACTCAGATGAGACCCATGTACCCAAAAACCCACCCCCATTAATACTAGGATGGGACTCACCACCAAGGATTAATAGGGGGGTCTTTGGGACCTAACTCCAACCCTTGGTTCACGAGGGACAAACCGGAGAGTCTAGCACTACTCCCATTTTGAAGTATTTGATTTTTTAACATCTCAAATTACAAATATCCATCCAGACAATATAGACGAACCAACTTAAAGACCAGGTACTGTTCCAATGTGAAATCATTAGTTTTAGACAATGCCTGATCAGTAAGATTGTACCTCTATTAGTTTTGAAGTGTATATTCGCATAAAAATATTTTGGTTTTTTTTTAAGATTGCATCTTTTATTACAACTATCTTTAAACTCATTTTATAACAAAAATAATCATTCAAAGCGGTTTATATCAGTCAGTTCCATAACAAGCTTATATCAATCAATTTTCCATTCCCCTAAAATATCCGACAGCATAACACCATAATCCAAAAAGTAAGCACGCATAGCATACTAACAGTCGGTTTATATCAGTCAGTTCCATAAAAAGCTTATATCAATCAATTTTCCATTCCCCTAAAATATCCGACAGCATAACACCATAATCCAGAAAGTAAGCACGCATAGCATACTAATAGTCTAACAGAGAGAAAGTGGTCCTCTAGACACTTGTCAATAAAAGAAGTGAAGTGAGATGGTCCCCATGACACTTGTCAGCCAAAGAACTAATTGAAATGGTCCACATAACACTTGTCATCAAAAAAAAAGAAGTTAAAAGAAAAGTGGTCCCAGAAAATTAAAGTAACATTTGACTTTCCCAATTAGGAAACCAGCCTATTTTATTTATAGAAACTGGCCTATTAAAAAGTAACGGAGGAGTATAGAATTTGGATGCAACATTCTCGTGAATAGAGTACATTTGGGTAGCAACAATTTGAAGTGCTTTCTAGCTGAAATTCTTAATCATCCCTTAAAAGATAGTACAAGATAACCACGTTTGCATATACACAAAAAAAAAAAAAAAAAATCAACTTTGAAGTAATCCTTAATGTAACAATGCAAGACTTTAGTCGGACACATTCCTCGGCACTTGATATTAGTTTTGCAAAGTCATTATTCAAACTCTGGCCGATCTCACACTTAGGACAACCTAAAGTTTCTGAAATACTTGTAACCCAAAGCACAAATAACTGAAATTATTTTGTGGAAGCAGGAGATTCGCATATTACTGACCAAACAACGTTAACACTTTGTGAGTGTAACTTTAAAGTACTTACAAATGGTTTTGATGACATAAAGCTCCTCTCTTATACTTCTGCACCGTAATCCCCGCTCCTCCCTTAACAAATTCTGTTCCTCCCTGAGAAAGAAAAAAAATTAGAAGAATCAATTAAAATTAGTCATTAAGAATAAAATTGAGAACTGACTGATTTTTAGGGATGGCAATTTGCCCCACCCAAACCCATCCCCGTGGGGATCCGCCCCTATGGGTTAGGGTTTTACCCGTATAAACGGAGAACGGGGCGGGGTACGGGGAATCCCCGAAAGTAGTGATGCGGGGATGGGGTGGGGATGGGATTCAAGGTCCCCACCCCATACCCGTCCCATACCATAACCTATTATATCCGATCGAGGAACTTTTTTGGAAGATAACGAAGAAGATCATGATGAGATGATTAATATGGAGGAAAATGGTTAATAATGAGGAACTAAGAAGTAAAAGGAACCATAATACCTAATTGTGGATCAATTGTTTCCTTTATTTTTCAGTTTTAGTTGGTTATTAAAAACTTAAAATTTTAAAATGCACTGCTTAGCTTAGTATCATTGTTTGAACCATTATAATTATTTTTAAATTATTATTATTTACAAAATTTTAAATATTTATTGTAATGTTATGGTAACCCATGGGAAACCCATCCCTACGGCGATTCCCCATACCCGTCCCCGTCCCATTCTTATGGGGAACTGGTAGGGGATGGGTTTTGGTTTTTGAACGGGGTAGGGGATGGGATTCAAGGTCCCCGCCCATACCCGCCTCATTGCCATCCCTACTGATTTTAGTACTTCTTTTATACTTACTCTGGGGATTCTTCAGAACGATGTTCTAAAAAAGTTTGCAGTATTTGTATATCCTTATATGAAAACCCAATTTCCGAGTTCGCTCGTACCAAATCATATCAAAATCAAAATCAGCCTCCCTCTGTCACTCCAAGATATATGAGACTCAAAACCCATTGATTGATTTAGTGGTGGTGGTGATGGTTAATGGAGGAAGGCAGGAGGAGAATTATAGAAATGCGCCGCCGTAAAACTGGTAGGACTCACTCACTATGTTATAATCTTACTGAACCCTAACACCTTTTATATATTGGAAGTTTGGAAACACTAAATGGCCCATGAGAAAAAGCACGGCATCAGCCCTAAATTTGACAACCATTTAGGGCCGTCCCCATTTCCAAAATTCACAACAAGATTGAAAAAAAGTATTGTCTAAAGCAGTGACGAGTCTTGTCTCAGGGAGTATTTGAAAGACATCCGTAACCCGTTTTTAACATTTTCACTATCCAATACATATCAATGCCCGTCGCAGTTAGTATTCAAAACACATCGGTGATTAATTCGTCTCTGTCATTTTTAGTATTCACATCAATGACCCATCACAGTGAGTATTCAAAACACATGCATGACTCGTCTAAGTAATTTTCAGATACACATCAACGACCCATCGCGGTGAGTTTTCAAAAACACACCAGTAGCATATTGAATAGTCGAGAGTCAATCAATGAATCTAGCTTTCATTTATTTTTGACCTGTATAACTTGGCTATAAATAGCCTTAATCTTCAAAATAGACATACCCACACAATTATTTTCAAAAAAAATCTTCTTCTATGGAGCAAGGCATCAGTCCGTGCCAAATCAAATGCGCCACAGTGATTGAATTTGAACACTGACCTAACACATATCCTGGCTCCGGTGTTTGCTTCGTACACATCCGAGCAGTCTTGGTAACTTCACCACAGCAATGTTGTATCTTGATAACTTCACAGTATCTTATTACTTTTGCAATTACAGGGAGAAATTAGACATGTCTTTACTTTACGGTACCAGAAATATAAACAACAACACTAGTAGCTTTACAGTACTTGGAGGTAACATACGCGAATAGTAGTAAAATGATACCAAACTAGGTTTGACCTCCATTTATCACATCTAGCTGTCACATTCCCAACTTACTAAACGATTTCCTAAAATCCATATATACCACAAAAAATGATTAATGCAGGTCTTACAGCTCTTTTCGTGTCATGACCTCCAACACTGGTTACTTTTAGAGCAGCATTTGGTAAGGTCATTTTATTATCCATCATTCACCTGTTGAAAGCAGAACAGGCATATTATAACAGACATTCACCTTACAGAAATCAATTGAACAGCTAAACTTGAGATGAATAAGATGGAGCTGTAAACAAAAATTAATGAAAAGGAGACATATACTTTTGAGGGGAGAAATCATATTCAAGATCACAAGTGTATGTAAGGTTCCCTATAAGAAACCAGTATTTCATTCATAATCCTGATTAACAAAATCATTTTTGCACATATATTCAATAGAAAGTGGGATTCTTGAAAATATCCCCTGTCATCAGGGTAAATGGCCCTATGGGATAGATAAATGTTTGATCCGGCTTCCTAAAACTAAGACCATAAATCAAAGTAACGAAGATATGTAAAGAATTATTCTGATATCTAACAGATTATAATTGAATGACATGCTAAGATCGGTTGCCTCTTGGGAACGTGTTTCCTTTCTTGAAGAAGAAAATACCAATGAGACATGACGACTTAAGATAGAAAGCACTAAAGCATTCATATTCCAACTATACTGGGTGTGAATGATTTGGACAATTCTCTAGCTGAAGTTCTCAATCATAATAGAACACCACATCGTAACTGTTCGCATATACACAAAAGTATCAATTCTTAAGTAACACCCTTAATGTAACTATTCAGGACTTTATTCAGACACATTCCTTCGCACTTGAAAATATAAGTTTTGGAAAGCGGAAATTATTGCTAACAAACAGACAACATGTTGAAGAATAAACCAAGATACCATAAAGAAAACAGAAGGGATCAACAAGAGTTGTTGATACAGTAGTATGGATCAACTATGAGAGTTGACATGAAGTGGATGGATCAACAAGTATTGTTGACGCGTGGTACGGTATTTAGAAGTTTACTTGAGTTGCAAGTATTACTGGTTTTAAGAGTTTGTTTACGTAAGAATTGTCTAGAAGTTTCTTTGTTAGAGTTTGATTATGTTAGGAAAGTCTTTTTTGCTTGAGAGTCAAGTTTGTTAATCATATAAATAGGTTGTTGAGCCATGAGTCGAAATATATCAATTGAAGAGAGTTTGTTTTGAGTTTAATTCTGTTTTTGTTTCAAGTCTTTGATATCAGATTTTCTACATCTGGTATCAGAGCACTGGTATCAGGTTCTAGGGCTGTGGGTATGAGTTGTTGATTTGAAGAAGATGACAAGTTTAAGTTCAATTAAGGCGGTGTTTGAAGGTAAAAACTTTGAACACCGGAGGTTGCGAGATGGAGAATATTTTCATATTCCAAGAAGTATGGGATATTGTGAAAGATGGTTATGTAGAACCAAATGAGAAAGAGTTGTACTTGAAGGAGGCTGCGCAAACTCGTTAACCGAAAACGAAAGAAGAATTCTAAAGCTACATATATTCTTCATCGTGGTATTCATGAATCTCTCATGGATAGAGTTATCTACATCAAAGAAGTTAAAAGAGCTTGGGATGGTTTGATAAGCTATTACACAGGATCGACAAGGTCAAGAAGGTTAGATTACAAACCCCTAAAAGAAAATATGAATTATTACGATGGAGACAACCCAAACAATTTGAATTTTTCTCAAAGACACCAAACTTGTTAATGAGATGAAAGCCAATGGTGATACTTGTAGAAGATTCAACAATTGTGGAGAAGATTTTAAGAAGCTTACCTGAGAAGTTTGAATCAAAGGTTACTGCTATAGAAGAATGCAACACAGCTGCAACTATGACTCTTAATGAGTTGTTGGGTTCATTACAAGCTTATGAACAAATCAAGTTAGAGAAAACAACTGCTGCAAAACAAGTTGAAGAGGCTCTTGAGTCAAGTTATCTGGAGAGGTAATCAAGGAAAATCTAATACCTGAGGTTTTCAAGGTAGATATAACAATGGAGGCTATCGTGGAAGAAAACCAATGGATAGAAGCAAAATTCAATGTTATAATTGTGGAGACTTTGGACACTTTGCTACCGAGTGTTCAAAACCAAGGAAGACAAGATTGCTAATAACTACAAAGCAAATTTCAAAGCAAATTTAGCGAAAGTAAAGAAGAAGATGAAGAAGAAAAGAAAGCCTGAAAATATGTTGTTGGCTTGTCATACACCAAGAACAGCCTCAACATAAGTGGTATCTAGAAACTGGTTATAGAATCATATGTGTGGAAGAAAAGATTTGTTTGATAATCTTGATGAATCAGTACGTTCAACTGTGAAGTTTGGAAACAATTCTACAATTCCAGTTATGGGAAAAGGAAGGATTGGAATAGTTCTGAAGAATGGTGCAAAAACATATATTATGGATGTGTTTTATGTACCAGGTTTGCATCAAAATCTTTTGAGTATGGGTCAATTATCTGAAAGAGGTTATTTTATGAACATCTTCAATGGTGTTTGTACAATTCGAGGTCGTTTTAGAAGACTTATTACAAGAGTGCAAATGACTAAGAATAGATTGTTTCCTTTGAATATTCAAGTATCAAAAGGAAAGATGTTATAGTAGTCATGTTCATAATGATGCTTGGTTGTGGCACAAGAGAATGGGGCATGTGAACTTCAATAGTTTACTAACCTTAGCAAGGAAAGAGATGGTATCTGGATTAACTTTCATTGAACTTCCAGAAACAAGATGTGAAAATTGCATATTTGGCAAGCAACACAGAGATCCATTCTCAGTCAACAAAGCTAGAAGAGCTGATCAACAATTGGAGATTGTTCATAGTGATTTGTGTGGTCCTATTGAAGTAACTTCACATGGAGGTAATAATTATTTCATAACTTTCATTGATGATTTTAGTAGGAAAGCATGGGTATATTTGCTTAAACAAAAAAGTGATGCTTTTCATGCTTTTAAAAGTTTCAAAGCTTATGCTGAGAAACAAATTGGTAAGAGTATCAAAATTTTGAGAACTGATAGAGGAACTGAGTACACTGTTGTTGACAATTTTATGGAAGAGCATGGCATACAACATCAACTAACAGCAAGATATACACCACAACAGAATGGAGTTGCAGAAAGGAAGAATAGAACCATAATGGAGATGGCAAGAACAATAAGAAGAACAAAAGATTTACCAAAAGTTTTTGGGGTTATGCGATTGACACAACAGTATTTACTCAACGATGTCCTACAAATAGTCTGAATAACAAAACACCAGAAGAAGCATCGAGAGGAGTAAGACCAAGTGTAAGACATCTGAGAATTTTTGGGTGCATTGCATATGCACATGTTCCAAAAGAATTGAGAAAGAAGCTGGATGATAAGAGTGAAAAATGTATTCTTGTTGGTTACGGTTCAAATGACTAAAGGATACAAGCTATATAATCCGGAAACTAGAAAGATAGTTATAAGTAGAGATGTTATATTTTATGAAGATTCACAATGGAATTGGAATAATGGATCAACAACCAGTGTTGATCCTCATAACAGTGGATCAACAAGGATGTTGATCCACATGATATTGGATCAACTAGAAATGTTGATCCACCCTTTCACGTCGAGACAGCCCAATTGTAGTTGAAGAAGAAGTGCAAGCTCAAGACAATATGGAAGAACAACATGAAGAAGCGAGAACAAGTAGTACAACAACAAGAAACTACAAGACCAAGAAGAAAATATGTCATACACTCCGCTAGGTTGAATGATTATGTTTTAACAAGAGATGATGATAATGATGATGATGTTGTGAACTTTGCATTATTTGGAGATTGTGATCCTGTAGCTTATGAAGAAGCATCTAAAGAACAAGGTTGGATTCAAGCCATGAATGAAGAACTGAAGTCAATTGAGAAGAATAACACATGGGAGTTAACAGAACTTCCACCAGGAAAGAAACCCATTGGTGTTAAGTGGGTTTATAAAACAAAATATAAGGCAAATGGAGAAATAGAGAGAAGGAAAGCAAGGTTAGTTGCTAAGGGATATAGACAAAGAAGAGGAGTAGATTACTCGAAGTGTTTGCACCAAGGTTGCAAGACTTGATACAAAGAAGGATGATCATTGCTTTAGCTGCACAAAAGCAATGGAAGATATTTCGGATGGATGTGAAGTCAAGATTCTTGAATGGAGTATTGGAAGAAGAAGTTTATGTAGAACAACCAAATGATACATATGGAGGGAAGGAGAATGAAGTATACAAGCTAAACAAAGCTTTGTATGGTTTGAAACAAGCACCAAGAGCATGGTATACAAGAATAGATTTTTATTTTCTCAAGAAGGGTTTTACAAGATGTCCACATGAGCATACTTTGTATTTGAAAATGATGGTGCTAGTAATCATATCATTGTGTGTCTGTATGTGGATGATCTCATATTTACTGGAAATAGTACTGAGATGATTAATGAATTCAGGGAGGATATGGTGAAGGAGTTTGAGATGACATATCTTGGTTTGATGTCATATTTTCTTGGTATTGAAGTACAGCAAACTGAAAGAGGAATTTTTATTAATCAACAAAGGTATGATGAAGGAATTTTGAAGCGTTTCAAGATGGATAATTGTAATCCAATCTTAACACCAATAGAAGAAAGATTAAAGTTGACAAAAGATGGATCAGAGAGCTTGTAAATTCAACAGATTTTAAAGGTCTTGTTGGATGTTTAAGATATTTGACTACTACAAGACCCAGGACATCATGTATGCAATTGGTTTGGTTAGTAGGTTCATGGAAGCTCCTAGACAATCACATTTACAAGCTTCAAAACGTATTCTAAGTATGTAAAAGGAACAACAAGCATGGGAATACTTTATACTATCTCAGAAGATCCAAAGCTGGTTGGTTTCATCGATAGTGATTGGGTGAGATACGAAGGAAGAAAAAGTACATCGGGTTATGGATTTCACTTGGGTACGGATTTTCTCTTGGTCATCTAAGAAGCAACAAGTTGTTGCATTATCTACAACATAAGCTGAGTATATAGTCTTTGTGCTACACAAGCCGTATGGTTAAGAATGATGTTTGAAGTCTTTGTTTCAAGAACAAAAAGACACCAACAATAATAGTTTGTGATAATAAGTCGACAATATCACTAACTAAGAACCCTCAGTATTTCATGGGAGAAGCAAACACATTGATATTAAGTATCATTACATTAGAGAGCTTGTCAACAATAAAGAAATAGCTGTAGAGTTTGTTGAAAGTGAAGAGCAAGTGGGCGATATTTTCACCAAGTCTTTGAAGTCTAACACTTTCATTTACTTGCGAGGAAAGTTGGGAATGATTAGCAAAGAGTATCTTGGTTTAAGGGAGGATGTTGAAGAATAAACCAAGATACCATAAAGAAAATGAAGGGATCAACAAGAGTTGTTGATACAAGAGTATGGATCAACTATGAGAGTTGACATGAAGTGGATGGATCAACAAGTATTGTTGACGCGTGGTACCAGTATTTAGAAGTTTACTTGAGTTGCAAGTATTCTTCGGTTTTAAGAGTTTGTTTACGTAAGAATTGTCTAAAAGTTTCTTTGTTAGAGTTTGATTATGTTAGGAAAGTCTTTTTGCTTGAGAGTCAAGTTTGTTAATCATATAAATAGGCTGTTGAGCCATGAGTCGAAATATATCAATTGAAGAGAGTTTGTTTTGAGTTTAATTCTGTTTTTGTTTCAAGTCTTTGATATCAGATTTTCTACACAACAACATCCCAAAAATATAAGGTTTGGCAGTTCTACATGAGTTTGCGTGTTATAGAAGCAGTCAGTACGTTGAAGTTTTTGAAACAGAGAATACTTCGAGGAACCAAACAGCATCATACAAAATTCAAATATTAAGATGGAAATGGAACTCAAAGCCTTAGTTTTCATGCTTATTGATAAGACTGTCCTGATTTCTGTTGATACAGAATATTCGGCAAGTGAGCCTAATTGTAACTTATCCTAAAGCACATACACAAGGCATCAGTTTGCAAATCCAAAACGGTTTTTCAATGAAATCTAGTCTGTTCTAGAATATATTAAATGCTGACAACTACATCCTTGGGGTATAAAAATGCATATTTTGACTCTTGATCAAAATTTAGAGAGACAACAATGCGGATGTTCATATTGTCACCAAGCATAAAACACTACCAATGGCCCCAACTGGCTCGCGTAGAGAAGCATTCTTTGAGCACGTAGAGAAACAATTCAAAATGTCATCCTCAAATTTTATTTCTTGGAGAGGAAAAATGATATACAACACAACTAATTTGAGAGTGTAACTTTTAAGTACTTACAAGTTAGTGGTGTTTGCAACCGAGATGACTCTCCTCTGATGATCAGCCAGCTTCCAAGAATTCCAACGCCAAAACTCTACATTAGAAGAGAGAATAAAATCAATTAAAATTAGTCATTAAGAATAAAATTTGATAACCGATCGATTTTAGTACTTCTTTGATACTTACTCTGCGGATTTACAAAAACAAAGGGACACCAGGGGAACCAAAGCAGCTAACATAAATAACAAAGGGGAAGAACTATCCCTCAAAGGACGGAGTACAAGTCCCCTCGGGTAAGACTATCTTCAAGCATTTTCCCCAAGAATCCCTCGGGCAACAAAGGTTCCATTCAACGAGTGTTAGCAACAATGAACCTCAACATCCCATCCCGAAGCAACCACGGCAGCAACGGTGTCCTCCCCGACGACCGGTCCAAAGATACGCCACCATGACCCCTCCCATCACCAACAACACCTTTGGGATCAACTTCGAGGGTGTCTCGTTTCCGTCATATGCTCCTTCGAAGGTTTTCTCAAATACACTTCGGAGAAAGTTTTTTGATTCATCCACATCGGGTCAAGAATCATGGAGCTCTCCTCCAAGATCACCACACGTTCACTTTTCCGACGCTTCAACCTAGAAACAGTCGATCCGCCCCATGCCCGGATCGAGGAAAGGCTTTGCCACACCGAAACCTTTCAACATGCCAAGACTCTTCCTTGTTCTCTCGCCTCCCTCCATGCTCACTGAGCCCAAGAAAGTCTGAATATGCACATGTTCTTCATGGGGATAGATGGAAGGGAGGTCCTTAATGATTTCACTAGCTTCGTGGAACGGAGATTCAGTCCCAACCAATGCCTCCTCAAGAGAAGAAGACCGATCTTCACCAAGTCCGAAATCCTTCTCCGAAGAGTTAAAGGCGCAGCCATCCCTGGAGGGTCCCATCATACACTGCAAAAGATGGAAAAATGACCCAGTTCTATCATATCTATGCACATATAAAAGAGGATAACACGAGCAGAGAAGAATAAGAAAACATACCTAAGATGATCTTCTTAGCCCGAATAACCCCGGTTGGGTGCTTTTGCAAGAATTAGACCTCACGCCTTCACTTGGAGAATTTGGATGGTTAGGAGATGATTCATCTATGTGCGACATGACAAAGAGAGGAACTCGACAAGAAGACCCCTTTTCTCAAACGAGGAGACGATGCAATTATTTTTGGGTATAAATACTCGAATCTTAAAAGGGAAAGGAAGCAATGAGGACACAATGCTTCCGATTTTAGCATGAATAATGCCTTAATTGAAGCCGCACGTGAAGGAAAGCAAGATAAGGAAACTTTGCTATCTGTAGAAACACCTACTCCCTCCTTGTTTACATCGGTCCCGTCAGCAAACACGCACAGCTTCCCCACATTGCGCCGGTCCCACCAGCTAGCACGCTCAGTTTCCCAACTCACGCCAACTTCCCAACGTCGCCCAAGCTGCACCGACCCCACCAATTGTGCCAGCCTCCCGATTTGTGCAAAACTGCCAGAGGCAAGGATTCCAAATCCTATTTATAAACTCGATTTGAGCCTCCTCAATTCTCTTTACGGTTTCTCTGTTGATAGTTTGTCACCATATTATGCTTACCTCGCAACAAAGCCCCTGTTCCGAGCTAAGCAGGGGACTTAATGTTGATGGTGGTTTTTAAACAAAGGGTAAACTCGTAAAACCCTAAAAATAACCTAATGTCACCAGTGACACATTTATTAGGACATTTAAGGCAGGTAGTCAGTATTTAATAGGGGGTATTTTTTCAAATTAGGGTTACAACGAACAAAACCCTAATTCACCTCCATGCCAAGCCACATTTAGCCCGACCTAGATGCGCCATGCCAAACGCACTCTGCCTTGGTCCTAGCTACGCTAGTCACGTCACGCTAAGCCAAGCACTCGGCTTGGCCCTAGCCACGCCATGCCAAAATGACGCCCGCCTAGGCTTACAAACCATGCAACCTAGGCCAAGTCGGCCACGCATGCCATTGGCACATGCCAACATGCTCATTTGGTAGCTTTTCCTACCAAGGCCACGACCCTAACGCCACGCATGCCATTGGCACATGCCAACATGCTCATTGTGGTAGCTTTTCCTACCAAGGCCACGGCCCTAACGGCCACGCATGCCATTGGCACATGCCAACATACTCGCAGGTAGCTTTTCCTACAAGGCCACGCCCTAACGGCCACGCATGCCATTGGAACATGCCAACATGCTGTTGGTAGCTTTTCCTACCAAGGCCACGGCCCTAACGGCCACGCATGCCATTGGCACATGCCAAAATGCTTGCTGGTAGCTTTTCCTACCAAGGCCACGCCCCTAACGGCCACGCATGCCATTGGCACATGCCAACATGCTTGATGGTAGCTTTTCCTACCAAGGCCACGGCCCTAACTGCCACGCATGCCATTGGCACATGCCAACATGCTCACGGTAACTTTTCCTACCAAGGCCACGGCCCTAACGGCCACGCATGCCATTGGCACATGCCAACATGCTCGCTCGGTAGCTTTTCTTACCAAGGCCATGGCCCTAACGACCACGCATGCCATTGGCACATGCCAACATGCTCGCTGGTAGCTTTTCCTACCAAGGCCACGGCCCTAACGGCCACGCATGCCATTGGCACATGCCAACACGCTCGGTAGCCTTCATCACCTAGCCGTGGCCCTAATGCGCTACGGTAGCCTAACTTGCAAGCCGTGCAACCTAGGCCAATTCGACCGTGCGCCAATCGGCACACGCCAAAACCCACGCCGGTATCCTAATTTGCAAACCATGTAACCTACCACCAAGGCATTCCGCACATGCCATTGGCACATGCCACGCACGCCACTAGAAGCTCTGTCATTGCCACTTACACTCAACGTACAACCTACCACCAAGGCATTCCGCACATGCCATTGGCACATGCCACGCACGCCACTAGCAGCTCTGGCATTGCCACTTACACTCAACGTACAACCTACCACCAAGGCATTCCGCACATGCCATTGGCACATGCCACGCATGCCACTAGCTGCTCTGGCATTGCCACTTGCACTCAAGGTGCAACCAACACTCGAGATATCAACACAACCGGGGATGCTTTCCGTGGTTTTGGTTTGGCTGGTCCAAAAAGTGCAGCGTATACTACGCTCACATTAAGAAAGCGTGAAAAGGAATTAAGCGGTCAAATAAATGAGGAAATAATGGTGAAAACGTTTTCACCCATAAACACCTTGCGGTTACCACCTCCTCCCATTATTTCACCCTTTACTCTCTTCCTTCATGAGGCCAGAGTACGTTTGATCTCGACTTGTATAAATAGGTCTTACCTATTTCCACCGTACAACAAGTCTCTGTCGGGAGAGAAAAATACTACACTCTCGTAAAAGGCAACTTTGCAAGCTCTCCAAAAGCTTTCATCTCTTGCAAGCTTCCGCTTCCACTTTCGATACAAGTCGAGACACTACTCTCCCCACTATTCTGGTCTCAACACCTTTTTGGCTTCCCTCCCCAAATCAACCCTTCTCCTCCACTTTGTGACCGAAGCAAGTCTGAACAGCCCATTTATTAGTTTAGGCCGGACTTCATGCAGTTGATCTCTCGAATCTATAAAGTGCTCACGTGCAGCACATTTGTTTAGGGTTTGAACCAGTTTCTCACTCACCTACCGAAATTACCGAAATCGGCAGAAACGATTTTTACCCATAAACAATTGCATACCTTTTTTTTCACAAAAGACGCGAGTACGGAAGACACTCAGTCGCCTCCAGTCTTCCTTTTCTACATTAGGTGCTGCCAATATTCACTGCAAAACCAAGCAATCTCCTTTCACAGGTAGAACGTCAATATTGTCTTCTTCATAGTCATCATAGTCATCCTACACAGGTTCTGTGCGTTCTTCTTCAAATTCAGCCTCAGCAAAGTTCACTCTTCGATCAGGACAAGCATAACTCATGTGCCCACTGTCCCCACAAGTATAACAACGGGCATGCGACCCACTATTAGATTTAGATGAACCTACTCCATTGTTGTTTTGCGGTTGGAAACGTGAGTTTCTTCCCTTCTCAAACTTGTCGCAGTGGTACTTCTCATATCACTCCTTACGGTAGCATTATTCCTTGGAGACGATGCACTCGTTCGGTTTGTTATGTTCCGCCTCATGTTAGGACGTGATAACCTCTTTTCTGCCATCAATGCATATTGACGCGCATCTTCTAAGGTAAACAAGCGAACTACTCCCATCTCATCTCTTATGGATTGATTCAATCCTGACAGGTAACGATAGGTTAGTTGCTCATTAGTTTCATTCAAACCAACCCTTATGAGAAGGTTGTAGAATTCGAGATGTGTACTCTTCCACCGTTAATCCTCTTTTCTTCAAGTTGTGGAGTCGTTCATACAAATCCATTGCATAATCAGCTGCTAAGAACTGTTTACGCAGTTTCGACTTCATGTGCTCCCAAGTTCTAATTTTAGGTTTAGCTTGTCGAGCACGTAGTTCTTCCACTCGCTTCCACCATTGAAGCGCTGCACCTTTCAACTTCAACTTCACAAACAAAACTTTCCTCTCTTCTTTCAAGGTTTTCCACTCAAAGTAAGATTCTATGCTTGCTTCCCAATCTAGATAATCTTCAGCATGCATCTTACCAAAAAAATCAGCAACTTCAACTTTGATTCCTCCACCATTCAATACCACCCGGTTCCCATACAAAACCACTGCTTTTACATCTGTGAGAAAGAGCCATTTGTTGTTTGTTTCCCTGATCTTGACAAGAGTAAAACAAAAGATTCTTTTTAAACAAAAGATTAAAACATAGAACTCAAATAGAAGAGTAAAACTGAAAGCCGCTTCTTGTATCGGTAGAAACCAGATCAAAGAAAGAAGAAGAAGGAGAAGTAGAAAGGCGGCGTAAAAACCCTAGTCTCTCACTGTAGAAGAGATTTAACGAAGCGAGGTGAATTGAAGAATGAAACCCTGAGATGATTACTCTTTCCTTATAAACAACCTTTATTTACACCCTGCTTACATCAGATGTTTTTTTTTTACTTTGTATGAATGCCAGTAAATAACAGATTATGGTAACTAATCTTATTTGAACATACTAAAAACCATGCCACCTCCGATGGTGCACATTTGGATTGAGGGGCCATATAGCATTTTCGATACTGAGAATCCCCAGAATTCAACACCAAATCTCAAGTTATTAATGTCATACCACAAGAATTTGCAGGATTAGCCTCACTGGTAATGCAAATTACGGAGAAAAAGTATTGTACTACTGGAATTGGTAATGCGTTGAATCAGCTAGAAGATTAGGTATGACATGTGCTACAACTTTCATTGCTTATCTTTTGGGCCGTCATATCCCCCCGATGAGGGTGTATGTTGCTTAGAGATACATATTGTGGGTGTCGAATGCTTCAATCAACACCACTACGGGAAAATATTTTATGGTCTGTACCAAAGGTTTCAAACCGAATTTGGATCATAAACATATGTAATACTACTTCCTCTAAAATTTAATTCAGTCTCCAAGCTCAGTTTTCTGTAATAAAAATATGAGTATACTAAAACATCAATGGAAATGAGTCAATACAAGGACTGGCTAATATATCCAAGTGATACACATAAGCCAAGCAGTTTTTAAGCATATGAAATCCAACAGATGAAATGAAGTTCAAACCGGAATAATCAATACAAAAGATTCTAGGAATTCGAATCTATATGTAGCCTATAAACTAATTGGAAGCCATGCAAACAGAAGATGTAAATCAACACACCTGTAGTAAAGTTTAGAATGAAACTGAAAATAATTGTATTTAAAGGCTTTTGGTGTTTAATTTGATTAATCAGCTTTTTGACATTCACCAGATAACACGCACCCTCCAAAGACTCAAACTTGAATCTCCACCTCTTACTTCAAAATCAGACTGTGTTTGATCTGTTTTCTTCCCTTTATTTTTGAAGCAGTCACATGAGATACTTTTTCACCAGTGCTGAAAGATTTATCTTTGAGCAAATCGTATGCAGATCTGGAATTCCAGTATAGATAGTCTCAAATAATGGAACAAAAATCCAAGACTAAACTATTGATATGCTATTTAACCAAATGCAGGTCGGCGCAAGTAAAAGGTGCCGGGTTGGTCAAATAATTGTTTTGAGAGGAGAAATCATTATGCTGCATTAAGTAATGAAATGGAAAGAGCCACCTGATTCCCATACCATATAAAACCACTTTTGCATCTATGAGAAAGAGCCATTTGTTGTCCCCCTAATTGATTAAGCTGATCTTGAGCTCCTTTTTCAGAAAATCTGGAGGAAGAACTCAATTAATGTTTAAATACAAATACCAAAACAGAAATCCGCCTTAATTCGAGCTCAGATCTAAGAAGAAGATGAAGAAGAAAAAGGCAGCGTACAAACCCTGTTAAGGTTTTAAGGTTTTCAAGGAAGGAGACTAGACATTATATAAAAGTGAAGTGAAAACTGAGACCCTACATATATATAGTGAGCTTTTGCTTAAACCACTTTTACATCAGACATGTAATGAGAGGCGTGAAGGGTAACAACCGCCAGGATGATGATCCCGCTTGTACAAGGACGCTTGTGTGAAGAGAAATATTGAGGTGTGAGCATTCAGTGGCTAAACCGCTGTCCTAATACTATGAGATAGGCTCCCACTGTGGTCGCCAAAATGTAATAGGTACAAATATCATAGTAGAGTTGGAAGCCTACTCTAGAAAGTAGTACATGGTTAGCCACAAGAAGTTAGCTGTGATTTCTTAGTTGAGAGAGAGGATCCATATTTATAGACATTTGTTGAAATGAGAATGTCCAACATGTATCCTCTCATATCTTTTCTTATCCTACATCTGTCCCTACGATAGTACAAGTGTACTTTAGATTCTTCTTCATGAATTCACGTGACTTGGACTCCACACGTGCTTGTCAATAGGGAACGGGCGCTATGTAGCGTTTTCTCTTGGATATGAGGAGATTTCCCCAATCTTGGGTGGAATACTCTTTAGCATCTCTTCTTGGATATGGGGAGGCTGACCTTCTACTTTGACATTTTCCAAGTATCTACAGAAAGAGACTAGACATTATATAGAAGTGAAGTGAAGACTGAGACCCTACATATATATAGTGAGCTTTTGCTTACACCACTTTTACATCAGACATGTCCCATGGGATAAGACCCCTACAGCACAATGTCTAAGTTCCAATGCAACAACTAGCTAGGTCAGGTGTTGGGCACTGGGGGATTAAACGGAACAGTGGTATGCGTAATTAATCATTTTCTCCAGTTTAGTCTGTGGTCCATCACGATTTGATTATTGTCTTTAATCTACAATTACAGACCGTTAGATCTAACGAAAGGCAGTGATTCAAACAAAGATTGAATGAGATCTCTACACAACCCTAAGTAATGTAAAACCTAGTGATCAAAAAAATTAATGTCTCAATGGAACCAGCAGCGCCTCCACTGATCAAAAAAATCGTTAACTCTCCTCTCTAGTTTACTCTAGCTGAGATTGTTGTTGTCGTCAAAGAAGGAGATGGGATATGTGGTAGTCGATTCTCAGTTAGCATACCGGCCTCTTCGTTTCTCAGATCAGGTTAATTTTGATTAAATTTTGTCTCTTTTTCATTCTTTACATTTCATGGTGTTTTTCAACTTGTGATCTTTCGAAAATGTCAACTCTAATATGATTTGGTTTGATTTTGTGCAGGAATCAATCAATCTGTTGTCATAATGACTTATCCTCTCAAATTGTATTCATTACTTGTAACCAATCTTCTTCTACACTTCTCCGCCAAATGAAGACAGATTTACTTAATTGTTAGCAAGTTGAACTTAAAGTTAAGTTGTTTTCCAGCAATGTAAACTTAGGTAAATTTACGGTGGTTCCAGTTCAATAACATGAGCATCGAATTGCAATCTAATGGCAATCAACCTCTTCACAGTTAAATTTCACATTTTTGAACTGCAGAATGGCATAAGTAGTTATTAGATATGATGAATGAATGAATTTGCAGAATGGCTAAGATAAGCTGATTTATATATACTAGATGACCGCTGCCACTTGGGTAGGAAGGCCGACCAAAAAGTTAAAGCAAAACTAAATTTTTTATTCACTATTCAGTTCTGCTATAATGACACTAGTCGGAGTTGTAAATTTGTAAAGCGATTCTTATGAGACTTTTTTAACATTCGACAATTTTTTTGTTAATTATTTTCTCTACGGATCGTAGACCACCTATTTTTCATTTTAATTTTATCATTAAATAGCTTCCCGGACCAGGAGCAATGGATAAATTTTATGCATGGCGCTACAAGGGTGCACAAACCGAGCCGTAGGCGACGCCTGGTCCAACAGTTTAGTTAAAATGTTACTTACGTCAGTTTCCCACAACAAGCACATTTCTTCGGTGGATAGCAGTGAACTAAAACCGGTCTTAGTAGATGTCAGCCGTAGATATAAATAAATTATATCTTAACCGTTGATTGAGACTATAAAAGCTCTACAATCCATAGCCTAATCTAGTTTTCTTCTTCTCCTTTGTACCGCCTCCCTTCCCAACTTCTACACAACCACCTTCATCTGTAAATTAAAATAAGCATTCAGTTTTTGTTTTTTTCTTCAACTTCCTTTCTATTCCCCTATTTATTTTACTTAATCAAATAATTTTGTTCACCACTTATACAAAATATTTGAAAAATTGCTTTCTTTGGTGCTGTTATTTTGACGAGAAGACTGAGACAACAATGGAAGCCACTACTGGTTTTTGTATTATAACTAAAGAGAAGAGAAACTGAAAATCAGACGTGGGTTGAGTTTTTGGTTTATGGGTCGGATTACATGTGGTAAGGAAAGTTAACAAACTATGATCTCTTTGTTTAACGGAGCAGATTTCTAGCCTGAATATCAATTAGCTATGAGGTTAATAGTCAATCCGAATGAGATAAAGGTAAGGAAAGTTAACTTTAAGCCTCTATAGTGTGGCTGTTGCACTCATGCCCTACACCACATTGAGTGACAATAACTACTATTCCCTAGTCACAAATTTGATCAAAGGAAAATAATCCATTTTGGCTATGAACATGTGTAAGTTGCATTTGGAGGAATTAGATAAGCTTAGTAATTTTTTCAACTGAATCTAGAATGCAACATAATTCTACTTTTAAGAGTACTTTCCCGGAATAATAAGCAGATAATTAATTGCCACTCTTCGCCCGCTGGCAACCAGGATAATGAAATATTAACAAAAAGAATGGTCACGGCCAGGGTTAAAGAGAGTTTTAACTTTTAAGAGTAATATAATCTAGTTAATTCCCACCGGCCGGCCAACAAGAATGACTATTACAGTACTAAACAAATCAAATTATGCATTCAAACAACCAGAATCAAAAATCAAAGAAATCCAAATAAACTAAAAACTTGTGAAAAAAAGACAGGAATTCAAAGACGAATCAATACATACAACACAAAATTGGTCAAAAAGACCAAAATCAACAATTCCTGGGTGAAAAAGACACTTAGGTTTTGATACTGTTTAAATAGCCAAAAATTAAAAAGATACTGTTTAAATGGACAAAAATTTAAAAATAGACAGGATGAAACTGGTTACATCCTGCCCATTTTCAAATATTTTTTTCTTATTTTTATTTTACACAGGATGCATCCAGTTTCATCCTTGCTATTTTTTTAAGTATAAGCCAGGATGAATCCAGTTTCATCCTTGCTATTTTTTATGGCTATTTCACCCGTACTTTTTTTTACTCGTCCATTTGAACCGTGTTTTAAATTTTTTTGGACAAATGACCCATTTTCTCTACATACAAACATATGATTTTTTTGGAAGATTAATTGAAATTTATAATTGACGGATCGAGTAGAATTTTCTTTATTAACAAATACAGGAATCCAAAATCAACTCTCTCGATAAACCAGGCTCTGACTTGTCTCTCCTTGACTATAGGCTCGTTCCAACTCTGTACCCCATAGATTGAAATTGCTGATATAGCTACATAGTTTACTTTCCTCTGCGGCTACTTCTCTTTGATCCTTTGGAAAAACCTTCAATCCGTTTGAGAAAACTAACCGTCCGCTTGAGAATTGCATCTGATTCTGAAACCTGAAAACATACCATGTCATCACTTGGGTTACAATAAAAAACCAAAAATACACGTACTAGCGGTATAAATGGAAAGTAAACCAAGTACCAGGATATAATTCCCCCATGAAGTTGCTTCTCTCTGAAGTTGGTTTACTCCATAGGCATAATGCTCTGCGAATCAAGTTAAAATACCAAGATGTCATCAGTTGATTCGTAATAAAAACCAAAAATGCCCAGGTAGTGGTAGAAGTAGGGAAGGCCAGCATGGTGGCGCGGCTAGGTTGTCTGGTAACCTTGGACGACTAGGATTTGCTCCTGGGATTGAAGGGCGATCGTTGATTGTCGTACGCCTTAGTTTTGGTAGCCGCGTAGAGGGAAGGCCGCATGGTGGCGCTGGCCGGGGTTGGCATGGTATTGTTTGGCGTGGCCAAACTTAGGTTTTTCAGGCCAAAGGTTACCATGCATTGTCCTGTAACCTTGGACGGCCAGGATTTGCTCCTCGGGATCAAGGGCGACCGTTGATTTTTGCACTACCTCGCTTTGGTAGCCACATAGGAAGGCCAAAGATGGTGGCGTGTCTAGTTGGCATGCCGTTGGTATGGCATGGTTTGGCGTGGCCAAACTTAAGTTTTTATTCAAAGGTTACCATGCGTCGCCTGGTAACCTTGGATGGCTAGGATTTGCTCCTAGGGATTGAAGGGCGACCGCTGATTGTCGCATGCCTTCGTTTTGGTAGCCACAGGGAAGGCCAACATGGATTGGCATGGTGGGCCAAGGGTTTGGCATGCCGCTGGCACATGGTGCGGCTAGTGTGGCTAAGGCCAAGGCAAGGTGCGGTTTGGCTTGGCATGGTGGGGCCAAGGGTTTGGCATTCCGCTGGCACATGGTGCGCTAGCATGGCTAGGGCCAAGACAAGTGTGCGGTTTGGCTTGGCATGGTGGGGCCAAGGGTTTGGCATGCCGTAGGCACATGGTGCGGCTAGCATGGCTAGGGCCAAGGCAAGGTGCGGTTTGGCTTGGTATGGTAGGGGCCAAGGGTTTGGCATGCCGCTGGCACATGGTGCGGCTAGCATGGCTAGGGCCAAGGCAAGGTGCGCTTTGGTTTCGACATGGTGGGGCCAAGGGTTTGGCATGCCAGTTGGCACATGGTGCGGCTAGCGTGGCTAGGGCCAAGGCAAGGTGCGGCTTGTCTTGGCATGTGGGGCCAAGGGTTTGGCGTGGCCAAGCTAGGTTTTTTAGTCAAAGGTTACCATGTGTTGTCCGGTAACCTTGGATGGCTAGGATTTGCTCTTATGATTGAAATATGGCCGTTGATTGTTGCAGGCCTTTGTTTTGGCATCCAGCGTCGTGCATGGCGTGTTGGGACGGCAAGCATGCTTGGTATGCTCTAGCGTGGAGATGTAGTCGGCATGGCTTGCCATTGGCACATGGGGTGCTGGCTAGCATGGTCGGCATGCCTTGGCGGTAGGTGGGCTGGCATGGTTTGCCATTGGCACAGAGGGTGCGGCTAGCCTGGTTGGCATGCCTTGGCACCCAGTAGGTGTGGTGGCACGGTTTGCCATTGGCACGTGTGGGCGGGAATTAGGATTTTGGCCTATCGAAACCCTAATTAACATTAAAAAAGGTACCCTGCAATTTTCTCATCAAATTAAAGGGTTCAATAAATGCGCTTGGTGGAGACATTATTACTCATGTTCCGTGACGTCATTGTTCGAATAGGGTTTTACGATTTTAACCCGAAGCTAAAAACCACCATCAACACCTTCATACCTATATAGTTCAGATCCATCAAAATAAATCTAAATTTATTTTTCTTGATGAAACAAAAATCACCTGAAAAAAAATGAGTAAATTGAGAGTAGTAGTAAGTAATTAAGCTTAGTCATGTGCTGAGAGGAAATATCATAATGCTGCATCTTGATTCAAAATTCTACCACCACCAGATTCCCATGCAAAACCAATTTTCAATTCATCTTCCAGATCCATTTGTATTTTTGTTGCCCCCAGATTCAAAAATGTTGAAACAATCAACACTTGAAAGGAAAAAATCGAAGAAAATTAAGGTAGAAATCCAAAGACAGCGTATAAAACCAAGTCCATTTCCACGCCTACTACTCCTAGTTCACCCAAAAAAAATTAAGCTAAGCTGTAGAAGTGTAAAACTAATTTTTGACAGAGAATGAGACTAGGGAAAGATGAGAATACAGAGCAACATAGATAAGATTTTATAACTGGGGGTAAGTCCCAAAGTTTTAACCAGGGTTAACGTTACTTTGTTGCATGATGAGTTAACCTGCAGTATGTACCAATTTGACAGGAAACAGTTTTCTTAGGTGGTGGTCAAAGCTACCAGCACGCCACCCAGCAGGACTGGGTTTGACATACTGGTAGCTTTGACCATTGGCTGTTTGTAAAATCGATCAAACAGAAATATTACTGTTTATTAAATTCCGTTTTAGATATCATGTATTTTTTCATGACCATAGATTTAACAAGCGCTTATATTATTGTCTAGAACTAATAAGAATTTATTTGTTGTTCATTTCACCATTTTTTTATTAACCTTTACACTTTTTGGTTTCATTGTTGCAGATGTTGGCAGGTGGAGGGCACAAAATTAATTTAAAAAATAACACTCAGCAAGGGTGGTCTTGGTCAAGTAGCTAAACGTTGGTCATCCCGCTGTTTTGGCTAAACCAGGACTCTTTGTTTGACTGTTGTTGAGGTATGTGCATCCATCTATTTCACTTACTTCCATCCATCGGTGTTGATTCTAGTGATTCTGAGCTGTTTTGTTAGTTTGTTGGGAGTTAGCAGTTTCTTTGTGTTGCCATACTATACGGATGCTTTTAATCAATGAAATCATATGCTGCTTTTCAGAGATTAAGAACTTAGATTAAAAAACAGTTTTAACTCATACACACATATTAATATGAATGCAGTAGATAACACAGCACTCTGCTAGGGACTGGATGACAGACTCCATGGCTGTTTTGGATAGTTGAACTTCTTTGAATACTTGGGAACCAAATATGGAGCATGAATCACATGTACATAACTTACAATCAGACCAACGGAATTGTAAAAGCTTAAAGCAGAAATTAACTAATTTACTATTCATAAAACTTCCATAAACTTAAAACCAAAAGTGTAGAATATATATATTACATTACTATCAATTATGCAGAATATAACTAGTTATTCTAACTGCAACAGAGTCAACAAATTTCCAATATGGAAACCACCATTTCTCTTTCTTCATAAGCAAAACAAGGAACAGACCCCAAAATCCAACTACAACCCCCCCAAGGCAACAATAGCATACAACAATAATTTCTCTTTGCATCCTCTTGATCGACTTCATCAACTTCATTTGTAGCATTCATATTACTGATACTAGCATCACGATCACCCTCGCAAAGTTTCTTTGTTGGGAATCCACACAATAACTCATTTCCGATGAATGCCGAACCATCTAAACTTAGGGTATCAAAGTGATTTCCTCTTGGAATCCTGCCATTCAACTTATTGTATGATAAATTGAGAAACTCTAGATTGTCGACTACGGTCAAAGATTGTGGGATATGTCCACAGAGCCTATTGGAACTTAGATCCAAAGACTCTAAATCTGCCATCTCTCCGACACTCGGTTGGGATGCTATCCGATAAATAGTTATGGGACAAATTTAGCACAGCAAGTCCTTTCAACAAACCTATCTCATGGGATGTTCCCATCAAGAATGGTACATGATAGATCTATTCCCGAACTATAAGTGTATAATCCCTCAAATTGTACGGTGATACCCTTGATAACCATTTCTAATCGTAAAGGATCATCAGCATATCTGCTGTCCGAGGATATGTCATTAGTTCTTCTTAGTAACCTTGTCAAGTTTCCCATCTTCCTAGGTATCGGTCCTAGAGATTGTTCATTGATAAGTCTAATATTTGGAGGTTTTCCAAATGAATGATTCCTTCGGGTATTGAACCACTCAAATTATTTGACCTTAAAGACAGGATCTTAAGGTCATGGTACCTCTAAAGTTATTGTGCCCCAAGCTGAGAACTTCCAATTGCTGAAGTTTATTGATGAAATTAAGTGTACCTTCGAGATTGTTGCCATTTAATTGGAGAATTGACAGAGACGGTGCTAGTTCAAGCTCATTTGGAATATTTCCAGAGAGATTGTTGTTGCCAAGGTTTAGAGAATAAAGACTTGTGCATTGCCCTATACTTGGTGGTATGCTTTCCTGGATAGATTATTACGGAGAGATCAATTAAAAAAACAAATTGCAAAACCTCCCTGTCTCAGAAGACATAGAGAAGACAAACTAGGACCTGAAAGTTTGTTACCAGATAGATTGATAATACCACAAGTAGCTGTAAGATAGGGTACAGTGTAAGTGTTCATCTATAACTAGGGTACAGGTGTAAGATAGGGCACAAGCATCGATAGACAAATCCAGCTTCCTAAGATGAGTCAAATTGCAGATTATGGTAGTAGGAATATTCCTTCGAGATTGCATGACTCAACTGTAATGTCTCTAGTGTAAGATAGGGTACAGGTGTAAGTGTTCATCTATAACTACAGTTAGTCTGTTTGAACTCAAATCTAGGGTAGTTAGGTTTAGTTCGTTAATCAAAGAGGACAACGAAACATTACCCTCTATAGAGTTTCCCGATGCTCAAGACCTGTAAGATGCCTGAGCTTTGTGATGCTACTTGGTATGGTACCTTGAAACTTATTGTGAGACAAGTCCAGATGGTATAGGTATTTTAGATCGTAGATTAAAGACTGGACATCACCTGTTATGGAATTCTCGAGAGGTCTAGATACCGAAGTTGAGAAATATTGGAGACTAAAAACGGATGTCACCTCGTTATGGAATTCTCGGAGAAGTCGAGATACCTGCAGTTGAGAAAGATTGGGACCAAGAAGGTAGAGATCCTTGGATAGAACATGAATAGGTCAAAGACTTACTAGTGACGACATATTCGACAAAGATATGCGAAATGATCCATTTACTTCGCCTTTTGATACCCAAAGTTTTCTTAGTTTAGGCCACTCGAGTTTTGAAGATCCTATTTAGATCGACGTGAAGATCCCGATTAGAACTCAAATCAAGCTCTTCAAGCCGAGGAGGAAATTGAATGGAACCCCGTAGTTTACTCTGGATAACTCAAGAATAGAAAGTGAAGTCAAATTAGCCATCCCCGGAAGGAATAAAAATCGTCATGAGATAAGAAATTCATTTTCAAGAGAGGATAGAAGTGAAAAGTTGTGAAATCCATTGATGGGGAAAAATGTTCCAGATATGTCGCAAGAAGAGAGATCAAGATATCTAAGTTCAGAAAGATAGGATATATGTTGGCCAAAACTCTCTTGAAGAGAAATACCTCTTAACCTTAATAATTGAGATTTACTAAACCTCCCAACCATTTTCCGTATGATGATTTTATGCAGAGGTGGACCAATAATAATGGTGTTCTTCGTGGCAAGACAAATCGAGGAACAAGTAAGGGATGATAGGTTAGTGAATTGTGTCGAAATTAATGATGAAAAGTTTGACATGGAAAGATCAAGATGAGCTAGTTTCACGTGCCGAAACTGATAAGGGATTTGTGACTTGAAAATCATTGTAGCTAAGATCGAGATACTCAAGGTGAATAATATTGAAAAGGAAGGAGAGATTCTACCTTGAAGCCAAGTATTTGGTATAAGGGAATTAGAATCTTTCAGCTATATATCTTTCAATGTCTGTGTTCCGAAGGTCGATGGACGACACGAAAAGAGTCACTGAACATCCAATTCCAGGCCAATCACAACAGTTGTAATGTTGGTTGCCTTCTTTCCATGAGGCTAAGCGATTTGATGGGTCATGCAAAGCAGATTTGAGATCTAGGAGAGCCTTCCTATCCTCTTCATGGCAGCAGTGTGAGGCAAGTGGAAATTCATTGATGCTGATGAATAGAAAGACCAAAAAATAAAGATGAAAGAAAAGGAGATGAAATGACGCTACATGAGTATTCTTATCAAATGAAACCATGACTAGTTAGCTTTGTTAATTTTCAAATGTTTTGTTTGATGAATACCGATTAGATATGAACTACCATTTATAATAAGCTTAACATTTGAAACTGCATAATGATCTAGGGACTCCAAGTTGCCCAATTATTAAATCCCATTAAATTTGACTACACTAGATAATTAAGCTTGACTTGGAAATATAAAGCCATACTTCCCTGCATTTTCCTTTTTTTGCGTAGGCCCTAAAATTAAGGATGTCGGACGAACTTTTACATTTTCAACTCGATTCTTCCAACAACTCCACTCAAATTTTCATTTTATTATATAAATTGCAATCTCTTTATGCAAAGAAGAAAAGGAAATGTACCATACTGTGTTCTGCATCAAATTAAGTTCTAGATTGTTCGGACACTAGTTAGCACTGTCATGTCCTTGACTTAGCATGACTTTCAAACAAAAAAATGTCCAATGCAACATCTTTATGCGTTAGGGCCTGCACAAGGAAGAAACATAGCAAAGAGTAGGTAATAACTTGATGTTGAAAGACCAGTATAGATGAAGATACTGAGAATATGTAGTCCACACTCCAGCTAAAAAAAAATAAAAAAAAAATCGTGTAGTCAAGCTAAATAATGTAGTCTAGTAAAAGTTCGTGCACTGATATGATAAAATGAAATGAGATTTGAGTGGAGTTGTTGGATGATTTGATCATTTGAGTTGAGTTGAGTTGAATCTGATGCGATTATGTAAATTCCAAGTCAAGCTTAATTATCTAGTGTCGTCAAATCTAATGGGATTTAATAATTGAGCAACTTGGAGCCCTTAGATCATTATGCAATGCCAATGCCGTTGCAGGCGGGAGAGGTTTTCTCGACTAGTCCTTAATTAATAAGCTCTCTGTATACTCTGTTTGAAAATACAATTAACTCAGTGTCTCTCAAGGCCGGCCAGAAACATATCGAGGATGTTAATTGCAGCGTCCATTGCTGAATGTGTTTGGAGAGTGGCCATTATATTATCGTGTTGCCTTCAAATGGCGTTGCAGATGGTTAAGAGGACTAGGTACTGGGTTCAATAATTCACTGCATCATGGCACATTCTCTTGGCAGAGATATTGTTGACATGTTAATGCCCGAGTTTAATGTTTAACATTGGCTGTTTTTATTTTGTTATTGTCCCAGAAAAAACACCTTTGTCTTCTCCTCCACCTTCGCCAAAAATTTAAGCCAAGCAGTTGAAAAAAAATTTAAGAAATTTTAGAGAAGAACAAACACTAAAGATATGCATACTGAGATGAGATTTTATAGCTGTGGAAGTCCCGAAATTTTAACCATGGTAAGGTTATTTTAGTGCATGATGAGTTAAATGTAAAACTTGTAATATATTTTAACCATGGTAAGGTTATGGTCAATGTTCTTAGTTTGCTCTTCAATCGACAAAGGATTTCCTCTTTGTCTCGCGTAACACATCACCTTCACAAGGGTCTTCAAATGCTCCTTCTATTTTCAATATTAAACAACAAACAATTAATAGACTAATTCGATAATGTAATCTTAAAGTAATAAAAATAACTATAAATACTTTCAAAGTTCTGAAGAGTTGTTGATGGGTCTTTCGGTGACATATTCCTCTTACGAGCCAGTTGGTCAACAGTTTATTCCCTAATCACATTAGGAAGAGCAAAATCCAAGTACCACGGCATGTAATTTTGATGATCTTCATGACCTTCGGTCACCTCGTCCAAAAGACTCGTATCGATTTTATGCTTTTGTATTTC
>JAJJWW010011227.1:0-194153 GCA_023531295.1 Papaver armeniacum | reverse complement strand
GATTATACCAATATCTTATCGGCATTTATATTACATGCACCTTCGCACGCAATACAAGGTGACCAACTTTAGGATTTAGCGCGATCACAGGAGCCGTCATTCGAAACTTTCAATGGGTTCAGGAGTATTTCATCCTTGTATAGTAGATATATGGAAATTTCGAGGAGCCATGCACGTTTATATTTCTAAGACATAATTTACCTGTCAATGACATCTTGTTAATTAATTACTTAATTATGTACGTGATAGCGATTAGCAATGAAGACGACAGTGAGTGATCATTGAATATATGTTGCATGAATCTTACTTACTCTCCAAGGTGTAGTACGTTTACATCTAATAGCGTGTGGCTGAATTCTTATTGTACCTCATGAACTTGCTACGTACTTTTCCTTGGATATCGTATTAGTTAATCAACATGTTGTGAATTTAACTAAGTATTAAAAGACGTACACAGACCAGAAGAATTTCCTAGCTTGTCGTTGTCCGATGAGTACGATGACTCGCATCAGCATAATATAAATTTCCAAGAAGTGTAGCGAATCTAATCTGTCGAAACTTGTTGCCATTGTTAAGCATTTCTCTTTAGTTTACCTCCATTTGTTTAAGGAACGCACACATATTAGTCTCATTTATCAACTAATGTCGTGTATGTACGCATTATCTATTCAACCGCAAGATAGCGTCCATGGCGTTATTTTAAAGCTTTAACAATGATTATATATCGGTCTTAACTGGTCAAGTCAAGGTACTCATGGAAAAAGATGATCTCACAATCAAGTAAGCTTTAAAAAGTGCATGACATAGATGCTCACGTTTTTCTTGTAAGCGAGTTGAAGTGCGCATGCATGCCGTGTTATTGCAGCTACTTAATTTGTGTTTCCGGATTCATATGGACTGATTAATTTTGATATGGTTTCGATCCCTTGACTTATCTAAGTTTTCGTTGATTCCTACAAGTCCATTTTAATCACACGAATGAATTTTTTGCCAAACTAAAGGCACATTTTTTCCTTGAAGTTCAACAACAAAAAAAAAAAAAAAAAAATTCGTAATATTGTTGAATGTGGTCGATTTTTGACACGAGTTGGGCTGGAACCTTGAGTTCTTGAAAATTCCAAAGCTCCAGGTCTAATGAACCAAAGGTCAAGAAATTTTGAGTGAACTTCAACATATTTTAACCTTTTTTTTTTTTCATGAAAAGGAGAGAGTTAAATATATTTCTAATGAACTAGCATCGGACAAGGAAAAATATTTCACTAAGATTTCCTAGTAAAATCATAGATTCATACATATGCAATTTCCCAGTGCAAGATCACCTCTGTCTTCTAATACACCTTGTATGTATGGATCAAATTCAGGATCCGTATTTGGTTCGGCTCACGTCTACCTAACTACCTGATCTCTAACTCAAGGTCTAACTTTGCTCATGCATCTACGTGATCTCTGATTCGAGGTCCTCATTCATCGAACTCCAAGATATTTTAGTTAGGTACAATTTTATATAGAACTCATTTGTCACAAGTATAGACAGGATTTAAGATTTTCTATAACCGTACATTTTAATAATTTTGAGCAAGGAGTCCTGCTGTGACCCGTTACAGCACCACTCTTTGAGCAAGATTAAAAACCAATAAATCAGATTCAGACGGACCAGTAGGTTTGGAAAAGAAAATCACTACGTAAGTAATAGTCTCCTCCTCGTGTCAACCAAAAAAGAACCACCAAATGTTAAACATGTAATTGCTACTTCATCAGCACACTTGGCTCTTCCTCCATGGCCGGTTGTTCTCTGCAGCCTTCACACTATGGCATACACGCATACGGTAGTATTGGCCGAATCGCCTCGCGCCTAACCTTACAAGTAACTTACGCTACTATTCGGCAATGAACCCAAGTAGTCAGCTTTGACCATGAAAAAAACAAACACCAGCCCGACAATTTTTAAAGACTTAGTCAGCGTTGACCAAAGCCAAAAACAGACGGCTTTAGCGTTAGACACGCTAAGATGATGGATAAATAACCGACCGCACGTTGAAACAAGATATACCCCTTATCCGTCTCCTACAGAGTCACAGACAACAATATATTCCAACAATTTAACTAACATAACTAACTAAACTAAATTATGAACTAACTAACATTTATATATTCTCTTGATAATACGAATTAATTAACATGTAACTGGAAATTAGAGTACTATTAATTTATGCAATTATGTTTCATGATCTGGATGGTGCTTCCTCTTTTGTATGCAATCAGGAATAAATTTTGATAATTTGATTCAATTTATACTAAGTTTTTTTTTTATTTTTATTGTTGAAATTTTTTATACGAAGTTGAAAATGCCTTAATACTGGTCCAGTGCTATGACCCAAAACCAAAGCCCAATGACCAGATTTTGGTTCCGTTTAGTCCAACAAAATAAACGAACGTAGTCTAGTCCCTAATTTTATTTTACTGAAAGAGCTTACATTACGACTAATCAAACAAAAATGTACATCTGATTCGGCCTTGGAAAAATCAGGAGTTAATTTGGGAAAATTGCAAGAGATAAAAACGTGCTCACAGGTAGGATTCATGACCCAACATTATAGAGGAAACGGATTAGCTAAATCATTCTCAGCTGGAAGAGAACTACCTGCAAGTTGGAGTCGAGGAATTTAGAAGCAATGGAGGCGAGGAAATGGCTTTTGAGATCAAAGCAAAACAACTTCAGATGGGGAGATTCAAACACAAGGTACTTTCACAGTATAGCGAGTGCAAGGAAAAAGCGAAACACAATTGCTAAGTTTGCAAGTAAGAGAGGTAGGACCGCTTTGACCAAAACATTATAAAGGAGGAACTTGAGCTTTTATATTAATTTGTTTACTCAAGGGGTTGAGGTTAACTCACAAATGGAATATCTTCACTTTCCGAAAATTTCTGAAGTGGATAGGTTGTGGCTGGAGCGTGAGTTTACGGAGGATGAAGTATGGGATGTGGTAAAGAAAGTGGGATGTGATAAGTCTCCGGGGCCAGATGGATTCACAGTGGAATTCTTCAAGAGTTGTTGGAGTACGTTAAAAGAAGATTTCATGAATTTAGTCCAAGACTTTCAAAGGTTTGGCTCAATTGATTGGCATTTTAATTGCTCTTTTATCACTCTTATTCCCAAAAAGGAAGACTCTTGTACTCCAAGAGATTTTAGACCTCTGAGTCTTATTGGTATGGTGTACAAGATTCTTTCTAAGATTCTTGCAGTTCGTTTGAAGACGGTGGTGCCGGCTCTTGTATCTGACTTTCAGGGTGCCTTTGTCCATGGTAAACAAATTCTAGATGGTGTTTTAATTGCCAATGAATGTGTAGATAGCAGATTTAAGGCTAGGAAACCTGGAATTCTTTGCAAGATAGATATGGAGAAAGCTTTCCACAATGTTAATTGGCAAGCCTTGTTTACTATATTGCAAAAGCATGAGTTCGGTAGAAAATGGATCTCTTGGATCAAATGGTGTGTAACTTCTAGTCATATTTCTCTTCTTGTGAATGGAGGTTCCACAGAGAAATTTAAACCAAGTAAGGGTTTAAGACAAGGTGATTCTTTATCCCCGTATTTATTTCTTTTGGTGGTTGAAATTCTCTCTAAGCTACTAAATGATGCGGTGGAAAGAGGTCAGCTTTCTGGTTTTTAGGTGATATAACATGGGACTATTATTTGGCATCTTTAATTTGCATATGACACAATAATCTTTCTTGATGCTTCGCTGGAGGAAGTTCGGCGGCTCTTTACCATCTTGGTTGTGTTCGAAACTATTACTGGGTTGAAGCTGAATTTAGATAAGAGTACCATGATTAGTGTGGGAGCTGAAGGGTCTATTGAGGAGTTATCTAGAGAGCTTGGTTGTAAGATAGAAAAACTTCCGTTCACTTAACTTGGTATGCCGATTGGAGCTCATTGGCGTAGTGTTTCTGTTTGGGAACATGTTTTGATTAGAATGGAACAGAAGTTGGCGACGTGGAAGAAAAGGCAACTTAATAAAGCTGGTAGGTTAACCCTCATTAAGAGTTGTCTTGCGAGTCTTCCAATTTACTACCTGTCTGTTTTTCATCTTCCAGTGAGTGTGTAAAAAAGGATGATTAGGATTATGCGCAACTTTTTATGGGGGGTGGTGGAAGGTAGAAGAAAATTGGTTTGGGTTTCATGGAAGAAGATTAATGTTCCGAAGGTAAATGGGGGGTTAGGTGTGAAAATCTGAGGAGAATTAATCGATCTCTTTTAGTAAAATGGATTTGGAGATTTTCGAAGACCAAAAAACAGCTTTTGGAGGAAATTAGTCAATGAAAAATTTGCTCATAATAGTGACTTGCTAGTCCCTGATGTAGATAATCAATCTCAAGGTAGGAGTCTGTAGAAGAATGTTACAAATATGGTTCTCGATTGTTGAGTATGACAACTTTCACGGTTAAAAATGGTAAAGGCATTCATTTTTGTAAGGATCATTGGCTAGATAGAGGGAGATTGCAAGACTTGTTTCCAAAGGTTTACAAGGCGGCTAAGGCTAATGATGCAACTATTTCTAATATGATATCAAATGGAGCTTGGCATCGTGAATTCAAGAGGCATCTAAATATGAATGAGCAATTAGAATGGGACTTACTTGGCATGACCTAAACCAAGTGCTGAACATGTTGAGGCGCGGGACGAAATGGAACTAATGGATAATTTCAGCACTTCAAGATATTATGAACAACTCACATGTAATCTGGAAGAGTGCGGTTTCGACAAGTTTCTTTGGAAGGCTACTATCCCTAACAAGGTCAGTTTTACTCTTTGGGCTACTTTCCATAATCGCTTCCGCCATGGATATGTTGCAACACCGTGGTATGACTATTGATAGTGAGCAATGTGTCTTGTGACATCATGTTCGAGAGTCTGCAAATCACATGTTTATACACTGTAAGTAATCTTTCGAGATTTGGAGATATTTCATTAGAGCTTTCAAGATAGCATGGCCTATGCCAAGAACTTTACTTGAATTGTTCGGGCGTGGTCTATAAATGTCTTTTGCATGGTAGAGGAAGGATGTTTGGCAAATCTTACACTATGCGATTTGTTGGATTTTGTGGAAGGAAAGGAATGGAAGGGTTTTTGGAGGTCGACATAAGAGTGTTCAAGAGAATATTGATTTGGTTAAACAATTGGTAGTTCTATGTTCTTGTGACAACGATACTTTTAAGTATGTTGATCACAGCTTAATTTGGAGTAATTGGGACACTCTAATATGTATATGTAGTCTCCTTTGTATTGACCTTGGTTTGAACCTTGGTTTGAACCTTGGTTCTTTCTCTTTTCTTTTAATATAACCTTCACTTCGGGAAAAAAAATATCAAACAAAAATGTTGGGTTATCTACTATGTTTTCTTAATACAATAACATAATTGTAACAGTTAAGTTGGACAAAGAAATCTTTGAAATTTTTAGTTGAACTCAATTTTGTTTTATTGATTTGGTTGGTACTACGGAGGAATTTAACAATAATACAATTTGGAACGGATTCAATTAATTTGGAACTAAACATCCTCTAAATAAAAAAAAATGTCTTGGTACTTCCTCACCTACACTGTTTTACTTAAACTGAATTCAAATCAGTACTATGTAGTAGTATGTACATTGTACATTCACAAACATCATTTTTTGTGTTTGATCTTAATTCTTAACCACCAAAGAGATTTGATTCAGACTCTAATTAAATGACCATAAAAGATCACAATATCATCCTCATTTATGTCACTGATATAGATGGTACTAATTTTATTCGATCTTGTATCGGCTTAATTGCACTCTCCGGCGCCTTCGTGCATAATTATCGAATTTTAAATTAATTAGCCAGTAAACAGAAAATTGAAGAATACCAGCAGCAAGTGATTGAGTCAGTTATTGATTTGATTACTTAAATAATTTTAATTATCAAAAAAAATAATTAAAATGTTAGAAGCATGATTGGTTCACGACTCTATAGGTTTGGAAATATCGATGAATCCAACTCGTTGAAAACATCACATTTTGGCAGTAAAATTCATACCTAATCTCAAATCTAATCTATGTGTATTATTTGCAGGCTGCAGCCATTACATTACGTATGTTTGAATGAACAGTGACAAACAGAATTAGGTCATGTTTTACCTAATACGTACTGCATGGTCTATTAACAATACACATATAGATGCTATGCTAAGTCGGCTTTGCTTCAAGCAACCTATACTAAATTGTCCACTAAACATAGATAACTTGTTTAATCAGAACACCTTAAAAGAAGGATGTGTTTGGCTTATGTGTTTTCTGACCTCGTTTTTGAATTCGGAAAATTCACAAATAAAGATAACATGCAGACACAACTAGTGAACCACGAGTTACACACTCGACACTTCCAACTCATACGGCACTAATTAAAACAAAAGGTATCTGCAAATTGTGCTTGTACCTGCAATAATCTATGGATCGCTTTACCAAACACATCACATAATTTGTTTGAAAATATGCTACTATGGTGGGAAAATACACATGTGAAAGCTCCTGTTTATCTACGCTCAAAGAAATTGATACAAGGACTTATTGACCTGTTGACCATAGCAAGCAGCAGCTTATTAAGAACATTCTTTTCTTCTATCCTCTACTTTTTTTTTTTTTAAGCAAGATTCAAACATGTCAGTTAATTGACATTTACAGCTATTGGAAAATTCCATTAGTACGCTACAGTAAGTCCTACTCCTTCCGTCCCAAATTAATTGAGTTATTTATAGTTTGCACAAATATTAAGGCAAGGAGAAAAGGGGAGTATGTTTAAGTATTTTTTACAGTTATACATTTATGGAATAAAATTTAGCAATGGTATATATCTTTAATTATATCGCGGTTTTTCATAAACTTTATATTGTTGAAAAGCATTTTAAAACACCTACGTAACGAATATAAACATGGCTATCAAATTTTATATATTTTTTATAGTAACAATAATCAATTAAAATGGTAGTTTTAGAATACCCCCTTAATTAGTGAGATAGATAATTATTTGTGGGACAAAATTTAAAACCAATTAGCTCAATTAATTTGGGATGGAGGGAGTATATGTTACTTTTTTTTTTTTCGAAAAAGAGGCTAACCTCGTAACTTATATTGATAAAGCCGATTTAGGATAATCGAAAACCTTACATAGATTGTTCAAGATCATAAAACAGTCATACACATTATAGTATCTCCACCAATTCTTGCCTATCAAATCTTCCCCTCTGTAATCGAAAATGGGTTTCAGAAAACCTTCTCTCTCGCAAAGGAGAGGTCCAAACATATAGGGCCAAGGCGATTTCAAAATCGAATGTGTCAATGCACAAAGCAATGACTGGATAGACTCCAACCCAATGTTCCTCGAAACATGTAAACAACATGAACTGGAGTTTTTAAAGTTGATTGCCTAGTGCAATCAAGGTAACTGTGACCCAACTAATAATAACAATATACAAAGTGTAACCAGAGTGTCTCAAATAGTAGCCGAAGTGTCTCAAGTAACGATGGTAGTCTAAATCGATCTTTAGGTGTATGAATCTTGAAAGTATCGGGTGACTCGGCATTGGAGATGTAGTGCCAGTTGAAGCGAATATGAACTGGATGGTAATCTTGATCGAGTTGTTGTTATCTTTGGTTTCACTTTCATTCCTAAGCCTAAAGCTTGACTAAAACTACAGCAAGAGGGACTAACATAATAGCAATACATACTAAATCTAACACAAACGATAAAAAATCCTCTCAACACCACAAATAAAAGATATAGCGGATCTCGGAACCTTTTGGTGTATTTGAAGCCGATCTGGAAGCATTGTTAAACCTTCCAATTGCTCGGTGGTTAGAGATGTAGCGATAAATTGCCTTGTTTGCTTCTCCGGCAACACTTGCAAACCAAACCCATGAGGCAAACAATATACGAGCATAAACAACAACCCACAACGTCACAACAAAAACAAGAATCTCAAGATTGTTGAAATTATGTTATTTGAAGCGTTGTACAAAGAACAAAAAGAACTTCATGGGAGAAGACGACGGAATTTACGAGTCCACCGGAAAAAGTCACCATCAATCTTGGCGGTTAACATCGATGAGAGCATGACCCAATCTTAAAATCCCCAAATCGGAGAAGATTACAAACCTAAAGTTAGGGAATAAAAAAGCAAACAAGTAACACATAAAAACCAGTCCTATTATCGAGTAGAACCAAGATTTAAGAAAGATTAGGTCAATAAAAGACCCTAGCACAAAATTAAAAATTACTGAAATTTGATAGAAGCATAGTTAAATCCGAGAACAGTTGGAGTGGCCGATTTGATGCAAGCCGCCGAGAGAAGAAACTAAGAGCACCTTGGTTGGAGGTCGTCATCAAACAGATCGAAAGCACTGCACTCTTAAAACGACGATTTACCAAACCAATCTTGAAGACGCAATTGAAAATGAGGAAACTAAAATCAACAAGCGGTATTCTAAAAATTAGCTAAAAAAACTAGAGATTAGAAAGAGCAAGTATAAACGGGCTTGGGATTGAGGGTAGTCTCGCTCGGATCTGCTCCATAGGAGCCGATCTGAGCAGAACGGCAGCTAGTTTATTAGGGCTTTCGTTTCTTTTTGAGAGAGAGAGTAGAGAGAGAAACAGAATTCACTTCGTGAATTAACTTAAGTGTATACTAAAATTCAGAACAACTTTTATTTTCAGTTTTTTTCAGTACAACTACTACACCTACTATTCAGAACAACTTTTATTTTTTGTATACTAAAATTCTAATATTTACGAGTTTCTAATTCAGATCATTAGTATTACTATACGATAATAAGTTAATAACCATCCACGGGTTGACAAGATAACTGTCCTCAAATGAAAATTCGGCTTCATTTAGACTTATTCAGTGGCGGAACTACATATAGACTTGGGATGGCTTAAGCCAGCCCAAAGCCAAGAAAAACTCACATTTTTACTGGGGTATTAAGCTTGGATAAAAAAAAATCATCTCTAAAACATGAGCTTAATCCACCCCACCAATCCAATTAGTTTTCAAGCCAGCATTCCCATATTTTCCAGCTCCGCCACTGGACTTATTATTCATATCAATCATGGCTAACGTTTAATTCATAGGAATAATATCTATGATTTAGTCAAACTAAAAGACCCTACATAACTGAAAAAAAAAAAGTGACAAATACACATAGGTTTAGAATCTTCTAAAGGTGGTTGCCAAACAACATCATCCATAGAAATATAAAATAACCTAACCCCCCAATCCTATCCTTTATAAATATTTGAATCATCAAAACAGATTAAATTATTAAAGTTATACAATAATTAATTGATAATAATAACGGTATTTGTATATTATTGAAATAAAATTCATAGTTTATTTAAAATCGAATGTGGCACCTGAGAAATAATCCATAACCAATAGTTGAAGAAATCTTTTAGAAGTCCTCAAAGGTTGGTAAATATCCATCAAGGAAGGTAAGGTTTGTTGAGCTTTTGATTGTTATATTTACCTTATTGTTTTGACCTTATGACAAATGCTAAAATCCAAGAGATTGAATATGTTACATGTTAGAAAGGTACATTAAAGGTACCTTGGGTCAAAATCAATGAAAAATATTCATCATTAAGTATTTAAATTTTCTTCCTCATTGATGTTTAAAGCATGAAAAAAAATAAAAAAAATGATGAATTGCAAAAATTATTAGAAAAATAAAATAGTTTGTCGAGTATATATTTCATGAGTAGTACGTCGTACATATCTTACTGCTGAACATATTAACGGGCATTTTTTTCTGCTTTAACGAGCATTATAGAGAAGTACAACAAAATAATATGTTCCATTCGGAATGAAAACAGATTGGAGGCAATTTAATTTTATTTTTTAGATAAAAAGTTATGTAAGAAGTCCGAAGAATCAATATCAGACTCAAGCATGAATCTTGCAAACATTCTATTGGTAGCATTTTATTCACAATCTAAACATTTTTACTTCATAAAATATGGGAACTATGGCACATGAAATCACTTGTAACGATATGTCTGTGTAATGTGTCTTCATTAGTTAGTTTCTTAATTCTGGAAAAATATATATGGAGTGTTCTTGAAGACACTGACTGATTTGATCACTGCTTATGTTAACAAGAATAAGATGCATCATCTAAATAGCGACTTAAAATCTACTACACTGACCGGTTTTTCTATTGATATGACCAATAAAATTAGTACTATAGTTTAAGAAAATGTACGGTTTGTCATGGGCGTTGCGGTTTTATCTAAATATTCACTAATCTGCAAAGAAAATGAGAAATATATTTATCGAAATATATTCACTAATCTGCATAGAGTTCCAAGCCAAAAATACGTTAATTCGTCTAAATGAAGAGTTTTTTTTTTTTTAATTTTTTTTTTTTTTTGATAGAGTTTAAATGAAGAGTAAATTAGTGTTTGGGTCATAAGTTTCAGTATAGTAGAGGATTTGGATCCTAAGTTTGTCCATCTTAGTATTTGGGTCTTTGACTCGTTAGTCAACTAAGTCAACCAAACCAAACCGTTAGGGGAAAGGCAAACTGATATTTGGCACTGATCGTAATTTTTTTCCTGGAATATTAGTGTGGAAAGCCAGATGGTGTGTGCAAATAGTCATCACGGAAACAATTTGTGGATAATTTTCGTCCGGCCGTTATTTTGATGATGACGATATTACCTCTTGACTTATAAAAAAAGTGACGCAAAGAAAGTTCAAGAAACCAGATATTTGGGTCAAGCCTTAAAGAGAAGGGAACCTACTCACCTACTACTATTTGTCTGAAAACACACCATTTGCTTCGGAAAATCTTAAGCAATGACGGCTAAAGAAGATTGCTTTTCAGCACTGATTGAGGATCATTTCTGATCATCATGATTCTCAAATCATCCAACGGATTATCTTCTTCAAAGTAGACCGAAATAGTTAGTGAAGATTAGTTTATTGTCAAGCTCTGACATTTCAATCTAAAGGATTGTCAAGCTCCATGACATTCTGTTATATGGAGTGGTTTGCTCTATACAGAACCTTTCTAACTACTACCATATATACATAACAAAGTCTTCGCAAACATATATACACGTACGTTGAATGCTTTGAACTCGGATCAAAACTGTCGATATTACTTACAAACCTAATGTATTTTGGTTTTGGACTTCAAAACATATGAGAAGATGACTCTAGGCGGCCTAATAAATGACTAATCACAATTTTGATGCTGATATATGCAGCACAGGTAGGAAAATGACTCTACAATGGGTGGCCTATGAAATTGACGAGTAAGAGGAAAGCACCAAATGAAACTAAATTACAAAAGTTAAAGTTCATCGAACCAACTAGTTAAGGTCAAGTTAAGAACTAATTTAATCACCTTTTATCATATTTTAACTTGGCAGATTTTCAATTTAAAGTGATGTTCCAAGATATTTCAATCAACAACATGTGATTTGTTTAGTGCTAATTTTGTTGTGGAGGGCTTACAGTAAAAAGTAGTGACATGCTGATTGCTGAATATTGCAGTCCTACTTGACTCACACAAAAGCTTTAAGCGTGTTGGCTTAATAAGAACAAGAAAAATAGGGACAAAAAAATAACGAAATAAAGAATGAAGAAGAACTTCTTAGTAAACAAGTTTAAAAGTGGATTATTAATTTGGTTTAGTAAACATAATCAGCTAATTAGTTTAATTTAAATGACTTTTCCATCAAGATGAAATATGGATGTCGCTTGGAAGAACCAAACATTTGAGGGGCAAATTTGTCATTTTAGATAATATATTTTTATGTCATTTTGGATTGAAACTATTGGCCAAAGTAAGAATGAGGAAGAAGAAAGTAAAAATGGCACCACAAGAGAGCTGGTAATTTCCACTGAATTAAAGATAATTGATTGTATATTAATTTTTGGTCTAATTATGCGTGTGTAATTGGTGTCTATGGTAGTCTACGATAGTCAAAAGTTAAAAGAGTTTTAATGAAGTTGAATAGTCAAAGTCTAAGGGTGTTCTTCTAAATTAGGCTAAGGTAATTCAGAACAGGTGTCTACAGCTTGGACCAAAAATAACTTTTTGTGGACACTGTTTAGCTTCTAAAAGCCAAACACATAAGTTTGGCAAACTTGAGTGATAAACAAGAAATGGAAAGAAATTCATCCAAAACAAGAACATGACAGATGCTAGATTCCAAGGCGGAACAAATTTAATTTATATGTTTTCAAAAACATATTAATTCTCTATTTGAAATCTTAGCTTCGAAGCTAAAATGGCTTTGAACTCACAAATTAAATGCTCTAGCTAAAATGTACATCAATTATTAAATACTCCTTCTGTTTTTGGAAAAGTGAAAATATCTCTTTTCTAGAAATAGTATGTTTTCTAAACTTTTACTTTACACTTGCAAGCACATAACTAGCAATATAGTAATTATAATGATTTTACAACTGGCGACAATCAATTTACAGATAACTTTTAGTTGGTAGCAAATAATTTATCTTATAATGTGTGTGTATAATTATTGAATATTTTCACATCTAGGTGGTTAATCTTTCAGTGTTTTCATACGGGAAAATAAATTGTGTGTTACATTCTTCAACGTTTCTTAAATTCTAGAATGTTAGCATTCATTTCGTAATTATAATACACTGTTTTTAGCATATTGGCGACAACTTATTGTTCCATCGATCATGCTTTTGATGTATAAACTTTCTTTTTGGTGATTAGCAAGGATGTTTAGAGAACCCAAGATAAACCACCACAAGAACACAATATAAATCAATCGCTCGTCGAGACAAATTATTTCTTCCCGAATTCTTTGATATCAAGAAACCGTAAAAATCCACGTAACAAATTCTTGCTTCCCAAATTCTTTGAGATCAAGAAACCGTAAATATCCACGGAACAGGGTGTCAACACCCATAGAATGGACTAAATTACGTTATCTTAAAACCGTGAGTTAGATTGTCATCTTATGTATTCTAATCATCCTAATCAACATTTAGATTGTCTTGGTATGCATCCTAATAAATGTTTGGATTGTAGTCGTGCAAAAATCCATAAATACGCGTAAACTCGCAAAGACTGAGTAAATAATTACGGTGTGCCCGGGAAGAAGAAGTGATGAAGAACAAAACAAACATGATGTAAAATGAAACTTCGTTTTCTAAGACTTGTAGCACTTCCACATCATTTCTTTGTATTTTATTGAAAACTTTCAAACTTAAAAGACATGAATATCTCTATTATTCAATCTTTTATGAGGCACAAGAAAAGAATATTTCCTCCAAAATTATATGGGCTACCTTCACTTTATTGAATTATTCATCTCAAAATAGAAATTAATCCAAAAAAAAAAAAAAAAAAAGGAAAAACCCACTCCAGTGCTGCTAACATGAAACAATCAATCAAGAAATGGTCTATTCCCTCTTTTTCTTCCTCCTTGGCTCAATAGCTTACAGTTGTCAATGTCTTTTGTCTCCCTTTTTATAAAATATCATAAAACTTTTTTTTTTTCATAAAAAGAAAAGAAAAATATCATAATTTTATTTATGTAGTTGTTGATTGTGTATACATCGGGACTTAGCTTTAGCCACCTTCTTATATATAAGTCATTCATTCCACCAACATTCATCAAAACACATCATCTCCTCTCCCTCTCCTCTTTCTTCTTCTCTTCTCATCATCTACTTTCAAGAACATACTTTGAAGATCAAAACAAACAAAGGGTCAGAATTATATAATCAATTCAATCAGTTTATAAGATAAGATGAAATCATTCTTGTTTGGTTGTTTCAAGTCACAACTGCCATTAAAGACACCAAAGAAGAAGATAAGAGACAGTACAAAGAATAGTGGAGGTAGTGGTTTTCAGAGGTTATCATTATCTGAATTTAGCAGTACTCCTGGTTCACCTTTATCATTATCAGCTAATGATATCTCAAACTCACTTCTTGGATCAAATCTACATATCTTTACTTTGCAAGAACTGCAAAAGATTACAAACAATTTCTCTTCAAGTAATTTTCTTGGTGAAGGTGGGTTTGGTGCTGTTCATAAAGGGTTTATTGATGACAAGATGAAACCTGGTCTGAAAGCTCAACCTATTGCTGTAAAACGCTTGGATTTAGAAGGACTTCAAGGTCACAGAGAATGGCTGGTGAGAAATTTACTAAATTGCCCAATCAATAAAAAAATTCTTTTCACTTCTAAAACATTTTGCTGATTGATTTTGTTTCATGTTTACAGGCAGAAGTTATTCTTCTAGGACAACTGAGGCACCCAAATTTGGTGAAATTGATCGGATACTGTTGCGAAGACGAGCACCGGGTACTAGTTTACGAGTACATGCCAAGAGGGAGCTTAGAAAATCATCTATTTCGCAGTAAGTCCCACATTTTTACTGTTTCTAGTTGTGTGGTTAAGACTTTTTAGACATTATCATCCGGCTAGGCTGCAGAACTATTTCCTTTTTGAAGACAAAAAATGAAAAATAGTTGGTGGATTTAGGGGTAGTTTCGGAATAAACAAAAAATTGGAATTTTCAAACACTCAAGAACTTTATTTTTTTTCCTAACTCATTGACAAAGAGAGTCTAAGCAGTAGTAGTATCAACTTGGCAAATAAGCCAAAGAAAAAATGGGACTTTGCCAAAAACTATGACATAATCTTCTATTGCTATGTCATAATACTAAAATATTGAGTTTGAATTTTTTGATTAATAATGTAGTGTATCAGATTAATTATTTGTAATTATTGATAATTTCGGAATCTAATTTGTTGCTAATCAAATTATTTTTTTATTATTGCAGAATATGGTGCTGCGTTACCATGGGGTGCAAGAATGAAAATTGCACTAGGAGCTGCAAAGGGTCTTGCTTTCCTTCATGATTCAGAGAAGCCAGTGATTTACCGCGATTTTAAGACTTCCAACATCTTGTTAGACGCTGTAAGTCATTTCGAAAATCCTTACATTTTTTATTTGCTTGAATTTATACTACTCAATTTGCTTAAACATTGTATATACTTGGTACTAATATGTTTCTGTTCTATTTTGATTACAGGACTACACAACCAAATTATCCGATTTCGGGTTAGCAAAAGATGGTCCGGAAGGAGATGAGACCCATGTTTCGACCCGTGTTATGGGTACACATGGTTATGCGGCTCCAGAGTATGTTATGACCGGTCATTTGACGGCAATGAGCGACGTATACAGTTTTGGCGTTGTTCTTCTGGAAATGTTGACAGGACGAAGAGCAGTGGACAAGAGCCGTGGACCAAGGGAACACAATCTTGTTGAATGGGCGCGACCACAACTGAATAATCCAAGAAAGCTTGATTATATTATTGACCCACGGCTCGATGGACAATACTCCAGCAAAGGAGCACAAAAGATAGCAGCATTAGCATACCAGTGCTTGAGCCATCACCCAAAACCAAGACCTTCAATGAGCAATGTGGTTAAGATATTGGAATCACTTCAAAACTTCGATGACATGCCGATTGCACCATTTGTGTATATTGTTCCGGTTGAAACAGTGAAGAAAGATTTAGAAAAGAAAGAACCAGAACAGAAGAAAGAAAACAAAGATGAAAACCGTCAGACTCAACGGCAGAACGGTCAAAGGCATCGGATACGGACACCACGGGCAAGAACCGGAACGGTGTATACGGAATCAAACGTTCGAACTCATTTGAAAAGTAGATTAAGCCCTGATCAAAAGGAAAACCGAAACAAGGAGAACCAGATCAAGGATGACAGCATTTGAAACAAGAAAAAAAAAAAAATAGGTGTAGACTAATTTGTACATACAAAGAATTTCATATAATTTTTTCTTGAAAAGTAAAAAAAAAGGAGGTTTGTGAGTGTGTAAACGTAGGGTCTCTAGATTTTCAGTATACCCTAGGGCCATTATAGAGACTTAGAGTGCCATACCTCATTGCGGAGGATATGTTGGTTATAATTGTTCTTTTTCTCATTTTTTTCTTTCTTTTCTATGTTTGCAAATCTCATAAAAATTGTGAATGAAATTATACAAGTTTGAACTTTACAGTATTTTAAACTATTTTAACCGTTTCAACAACGTACGCTTGTAATTATTAATTATTAATATCTATGATTTAAAATCGAAATTTAACTGTACTGATGAAAACTAAAAGTGAATTCAATTTTCCAAACCCATACCCTTAATCTAAATTATTGCGGTATCTACCACCTTTGCGAAATCCCAAAGAACAAGCATGAATTGAACAAATACAAGTTGTGGAATATGATTAGTGTAGTACATGTATATTTTGTTGAAAATTTGATTAACCTAAGTTTAATGAAAAGATTGATTAAGATATGGCAACTTAAACAAATTTATTTTCTTTCTACTTGGTCGCCAATTATTGACATTTCAAACTTAAAATTGATTGTACATACCATACATTATATTTCTAAGACTGTCATTGTCTTTTGATGTTTCTGGATGTGCCCAACAACCGTACAATCAAGCGCATATAAACTCGTGTTTGGCAAGGAAAGACTTTTGCCACCCTAGGCTCTACTAGAGAGGTACTTGTTTTTCCCAACTAGTTAAATCATGGGCTATCTTGTTCAACTTTCTTGGGACATGATCAATCGCATTATAATTAGGAGTTTTAGTTAAACCGAAATTGATGTCTTCATGTATCACAACTTAGGCGGCGTCACGGTTGGAGATCATTTGCCACCACTTGCTAACTGATAGATCAATAAAGAGCTAAGTTTTAATGGTTTGGAACTCAGGTAATTGGTATCATGACCAACTTTACCACTATATTACAGTGATATTTGCTGCACCGCTGAATTACTGATGCATCAGTTTTCCAATATATTTTCTTAAAAATCAACATCCCAAATTAATATCTTTTACACTACTGTTACTAAGAAAATGTGATTCCATTTTAGCTCAACTGCCTTGTTGAAGAAAGCTTACCTGGCTGCTGCTTTGATCATCCTTTCTGTTATGGAAATTACTTGGTCAAAAAAAAGTTACTTATGTCATCCTCTCTAATTAATTATGTCATACTTTTTTTCTGGAAACCATTGTGGAATTACAGCTGTGAGGTGGTACTCATAATATCTCAGAAATGACACACCCATTGCCAGGTAGCAGGTACCAGCAGCACTCAAATGAAATGAAACAAAAATATATATAGGCTGCTTCTTCTTATTACTATTATTACCACATAAGGTAATTTGATTAATCAGTCTTGCTTTATTTTTAATGTGTGGTAGAATTACCATCAATTCATGGCCAAAACTTACTTATGTCATCTTCTCTAATAATGTTATACTTTTTAGAAGGGAAAATAGTGGAGTTACAGCTGTGTGGTGCTCATAATATCGATATCATCTGTGCCAGGTAGCACTCAAATGAGCTTATTCCCCTTCCTTGAATGCTCAATTGGATTTTTCCCTGAATCTACACAAAAATTGAGGCTGCTCCTTGTTATTATTATTACTACTACTAGATAACAGATTTATGTTCAATTTGGTAAACCTTAATGATGAAGATTTGTAATTTGAGCATCAAAATGCCAAGTACTTGTATTAACCAAATCAAAGAAAAGAAAAGTATAAAATAAAACAAAATGGATTGCCCCCTGCAACTTTTTTTTTTTTTTTTATATAAGTTTTCAATTGTGTTGTTGTGGAAATTTAAATTTCTTAGTTATTTTCAAAGCTCTTGATTACTCAAATAACAGTAACATTTTTTGAAATTTAGTATATGGAAAGTATCCAGAGATCTGGGGCAGGTAAGTGAAGTTCAATTTTAAACCAAATGTACTCATGATTAGGAGTGGGATTTGATCATAAAATTTGCAGCCCACAACACCCTTTTTCATGATTAGGAGTGGGAATTAATCTTGCGATGGACCTCCATCAAGTCATGAATGCATTTTGTGTTGGTCATAGGTGTCTGGCGAGGTGGTGTGACTGTAAGGTCTTGTATGTATGGCACTCCATTGCCGTGGGGTTTTCTCTAGCTTCTTTATGCGGCGACATTCGTCGTGTCGTATATGTTGGTTTGAGGGACCTTTGGCCTTTACTTAGGACTTGCCTTTTTAAGTCGGGTGCTTGATGTAGTCCGCTTCTTTTACTAACTTTAACATACGTCGTCGTCGATGATTCAAAACTAAAATAGAAACATGGCCATCATTTCTCCACATTCACTGTACTTTTGTCATGGTATATATACATTCTAAAAAGGTTTTTACTTTATTCGGTCGACGTTAATGATATCTTGATGAGTCGTGTCCGAGTGTGTAACGTGAACCTTCTGATTAATTTTTGAGCTGATATTTTAATATACATACTAGATGTGGATTATCGGGGAAATGAAGAGTCCAAAACACACTGTATCGCAACCATGGAGCAAACACTAGGGACATGGTTTCTTAGAGTACAAGTTGGATTACTAATTAGTCGAAGTATCAGAGTATCAGTCTTCTATTGGTTGGTATGCCTAATTCACCAGAAGTAGTTATATTTGCATAATGGCAAGTAGTTTGGACTCTGACTTATTTGGTCTTTGTAAAAAGTTTTTCTATTCCACATAGGAGTAAGGATGAAATCAAGGTCGATAATTAGTGGATTCGATGCATATACAATAAAATTATGAACATCATTTCTTGATTAAATGAGAATATCCAGTGAACAAACATCCAAGCAAAAAGTACTCGCAGAGTAGTAGTCACAGTAAGGAGACAGACAAGGCCCTATTCAACCAAAAACTGTATACATGGCTGTTAGAATCTTACGATTCATAATTTGAATTTTACGTTCGTTTCAAAAATTTTAATTCCGATTTAAGGAAGAATCGTATCTTCCTAAAATCGTGAAGAATCTTTATTCTAATACGATTCTTGACCGCTCGTCTAGCCACCGTGCCAGAGCCGATCCTGTGCCCAGAAGGGCCCTGTGCGAAAAACTTTCTAGGACCTTTTATAACCTGGCGAGATTGGGGTATACCCAAACTAATTGGGGTATACCCAATAAGACAAAAACGGGTCATTTAGAAGTAAAACCAAGCCACCCCTTAACCTTGTATTTTCTAAATGGCTAATATGCCCTTGGCTAATTAACACTAAAATTTTGATTAGGTTAATTAATTGAGCTTAGATAAAAATTTTCAAATTATGAATTCATTAGTGTTTAACCCGTCTTATGAGTTCGATTTGGATAAAAAAATTGTTTTGAAAATGTGAAAGGTCGGCAAGGTCGACGTTTGAATAAGGTGCCGGCTATGTTCCGCTGGCATGGTAGACGTTTTAATAAGATGCCGACCAATTACATCCGGCATTGTCTACGGATGAAGAACATGCCGACTATATCTGACCGGCAAGGTCTGCGGATGAAGAACATGCCGGCAACATATGGCCGGCAAGGTCGATAAAAAATACCCTGCTGACTATAAGATTTTTGACATACAGAGAAGGTGCTACAAATGCATGATTCGTCGGCAAGATACTAATTTCATAACCTGCCGACTATATTTTAGTCGGCAATGTATAGACATGGATATCTTGCCGACCCTGTAATTGTTAAATTCAGAGATGAAAAGTCGGCATGTTATTCAACCTTATACCCTGCCGACTATATTTTGGTCGGCAATGTCGACAAAAAATACCCTGCCGACTTTTGGTTCGTTTTGATTCTTCGTTTTTTTTTTTTTTTTTTGGATTTCACATGTATAGTTAGAGTGTAGAAGAAAGATTTTGATTTTTTTTTTTTTATATGTTTTGGCCGGCAAGGTTTTTTAGTATGGGTAATTTGGTCTTTTAACACCTTTTAGACACCCCTTAGCACACTCCTTTGGATGGGAACAAAATGGGTATACCCCAATTAGTTTGGGTATACCCAATCTCGCCAGGTTTTATAAGATCAAATATATTTTTTCGGAATTTTACAATGACACTGAGCATAAAATGTCAATAATTTTTTGTTTGTACCCAAAATTACTTTTGGGCACGAAACACGATGAATGGATAGTTTTGGTGAGTATTGAGGTTTGGAGACGGATTGGAAAGCAAATAAAGAGACAAAGATGAACGCAGGTTTTACGTGGTTCGGCATGGCTTGCCTACGTCCATGGATGAATCCCCTTGGGGAGAAATGTTTTATTGATTTTTCTATTACAAAATATGTTTTTTTCTCTCCTCTCTCTTGGCCCCCCATTCCTGATTTCTGCTCCCCTTATTTATACAGTTTCATATCTAAATATACATAAATTACATTAATTGTTCATTCAAGCCACCATCATCAATTCTGTATGAAACAGCTGGAGTTAACTCTGCATGTATTAAATCGTCGCCTTTAGTACGTATGACCGAAACCGCCGCTTTAGTACCGCATGATCAAAATCGCGCTTTAGTACCGCATGACCGAAACTCCCGGAATTCACTCAGCATGAAACCGCACATTTATGCTTCCATGATAAATTTCGCATAAATGATGGTCGCGATTGGACATTTGCCGCGAATGGCCATCGCATGGGTAGGGACCGGCTTGATTGGCTGATGTGCATGATGGCGCGGGTGGATGGAGGCCGGCCGGCATGGTTGGAGATCGGTTGGCGCCGTGGAAGAGTTTTTGGTCGGAATTGGTTTGCGGATTGCCGGCTACAAGACTGAAAATTGGCTAGGGGTGCGACTGACTTCGATAGTTGACCGATGGTTGACCTTGACTGTTTGACCGACCGTTGACCATGAACTTGACCGGAAGTTGACTTTGATAGTTGACCGACTTTGACCATCGACCTTGACCGGAAGTTGACTTTGATAGTTGACCGACTTTGACCATTGACCAGTCCGTGCAGACTGGTGGGATGCCTTGGTTGACTGGTTAGTGGGCTTGGATGAGTACCAAAACATGATTCAAGTATCAATTTGGCCCATTAAGTGGTATTTTTACTTATGGTACAAACATCGCCCTCTTAACCTCCAACTTGTCAGTTAAGAATAAATTTTGTGTTCCTTAGTCAATGATAAATCTCGCCCCCAAGTGTGGGCTATTGATATTGAGGTGATTGGAGAACTTCCCTTGTTGTTTCATGGAATCAAGACGCCCCAAGAGTAAATTTATGTTGCCGAAGCGTAAATAGAAACGCCTTCGTTGATTGTGGAGATCGTAATCAAGTCGCCCCCAAGTCTCAGAAAAAAAGACTCAAGTGATGCAAATGTGCTTGATAATGGAGCAGAGTGGTGTTGGAAATGAGCGGTAACAACATTGAGTGAAACTGTTCTGCAGCAGCTGTGATCAGCTGGACTGCAGGAGTGACGAGCAAAATTGAACTGCAACAGCTGCGATCAGCTGGAATGCAGCAACGATGAGCATGATTGCAGTAGCTGCGGTTAGCTGGACTGCAAGAACTGCAGCAAAGCGGACCCCATCGGCGGTGATCGACCGAATGCGGAACAACGAAACAGTTGTACTTTCACGGGCCGCGATCACCGGATCGGGCAGAATCTATGACATAGTCGACTGCATCACCTGGATCACCGGAATTCAAGAACAACGAACGAAGTTATGCTTTGCATCACCAAGCGATCACCGGATCTGCGGAAGCTGCGAGCATAGCTGGATCAAAAGATCACCAGGATCGCTGGAATGCGGCAACAACGAAAAGAAGTTGTCTTGCGGCGGAACTGCGATCGGTTGGACTACAGGAACTGCTGAGCATAGGTAGTTGACCGCATTAGCCGTGATCACCGAATGCGTGACAACGGAAAAAGCTACACCTGTTAGCCATTCTGCGAGTCGATCAGAACTTTGCAAGCATAGCTGATCGCATCACCAGATCACTGACGCAAGAAGAATGAACAAAGTTACGTTGCGAAAGCAAACATTAGTCGGGATCAGAAAGATGCTGAGGACTTGGTTTAAAATTACTCGATAACATAGGTGTAATAGATTCACGAATAAAACTAGACAAAGATCGAGTTCGTCCAACCGAAAAGCTTACTCAGATCGCATCGGCCATGCGTCCAACCGAGCATGCACTCGTAAGCAAAACTAGATTGCACTCGGGCCATGCGTCCAACGAAAGTAGCGGTTGCTTTTGAACTGAAGTACAATAATTCAATCAACATAATTATAACAGTTTAACATTACTGATTGTAAAAAAAAAATATTAGGGTGTACGCTCGCCCCCTCTTAATCCTACAACTCGTTATAGGACTAAGAAGTTTGGGTTAGATGAAGTTACGATTTTCAGGAGCATAATTGCAATTAGGTGCTATGTAACTTGCCCCCAAGCGTATGAAGTGTTACACAGCTTGCCCCAAAAGAGTAATTTTAGACCACGAGGTGTTACATATCTCGCCCTAAGTGATGGTCACCATATCAAGTGATATGCAACTCGCCCCTAAGATAAGTAATTGTCATGTCGCTCAATGCTTGCACAAGGGTGCACCGCCTTGATGCATTTTGCTCGCGCATGGGATTTTGAATATGTTCCGCTATCCGAATTGCGCAAATAATCCCACTATTCCGTGATGCGCGCAGAATTGAAATGTGTGCATCCCCTCGTTGAGAAGATGCTTGCCATATTAAAGGTGTCTTACCAAAAGTATGCATGAATATATGAAAAGGTGCAAAAATATGTAAATTGTATACTTACCTTATTGAAAATGTTGTCGCGACTTCGCTTTCAAGTGATTAGGATGCCCACCGGCTATGCTCTGCTTTTAAGCGACGATGATTAGTATAGTTGCCTTAGCGTCTGCGTCTCGACTTAGTAATTGATTTGTTTGTGGGACTGGAATGCATCGATTAAGTCCAAGTCGATCAAGACAGCTTTCTACGAATCGTTTTTAAGCCACTGTGATCACCGTGTCATGTTAACCGTTGCTTGTGAAACCTGGGATTCGTAGTTCGATCAACTCGGTCAGAAGTAATTATCTTGCACCGAAAATGTGCGTGTTGAGGTTTATGATTCCAACCAGCACTCGCGATCTTTGCGTTGTGGGTAGAAAATCGACACAATAGCGCTCGCGAACATTGAACGTGTAGTGCCCCCGCATCTTGATAGTGTTTGTCATGCCACTCGGAACCTCAAAAAATTAAATTTTCCAAACTCAAGATTTTTCACTTCCATGTTGTAGGGAATCGAAAGACGATTCCAACGAGCAAAAATTACTCGATTCGGACTTATAACCAAGAAATTATTGACGAAACAAGATTTTCTCTAACAATGACCGGACCGAATTGGCCGACGTGGCACGCCGACGTAGCTGACGTGGCACGCTGATGTGGAATAAAGTTGATGACGTGGCAAGTTGACAGGACATGTTCGCTGGCGTGGCGTGTTGACTGGGCCGAAAAGCTGACGTGGCGTCTGATAGACGCATTTATGTGTCTATATTAGTCTCAATTCTGTGTAATGTTAGTACTCGATTTTGCGCTTATTTTGGTATTTTATGTCTTTGTAGGTGTTTTTGGAGAAATAAGCTGTTGCGGCGAAATTGGCTCGAAAAGTGGTTTTTGCGCTCGTGGGAGAAAATTACTATTCGGACCCCTCAAATTACTAAGGGGCACCTCAATTACTAAGGGGCGACCACTTGCTATTCACACCCTAGCTGAGTTATTCACACCCCACTGCTATGGGTAGCTAACAGAAGGATAAGGGGACACCATTGTCTCCCTCGTTTGAAACAAATTTTGGCGGGAAAACTAAGTTTTCACCTGTGAAAGTTTGATCGGATTTTGGAAGAGTTTAAACGAGATTCAATCACAGATTATCATTGGGCTGGACCTGTTATGGATTAACAGAGTTAATATGAGTGTTGGGTTCGAGTAAATAGGACTAGTTAATCGAGTTTGAGATTAAAACAGGAAACAAATCTTCTCAGCTCGATTTGATCGTATCTTAGGCAGCAGACGCGTACAACAGGGAAAGATATCTTTCCTCTCGGATAAACAGGGAGGTGGAAAAAGTCCCGAGATTTGATAATAGTTTTAGAAGTTACGGGCATATTAGGAAGGAATATATTCGGTTGAGATTTTATCTCCTTTCAGGGAGTTTGAAGTTAACCAGAATACGCGTATAGGAGAAGAAAATAAAAGAGAAAGTCCGTGACTTTTGGGGCAAGTGAAGAAAGAGATTTGATCGAGTTATATGAATCCTGTTGAGTATATATAGGGGCTGTGAGGTTAAGAGAAGGAATACGGAGAGTTTGGGGTGAAGCAGAGGCATAAAATCACGCTGCAGAGAAGAATCGCAGCAGCAGCAGAGAAGAAGAAGAAGATAGGTTGCAGAAGTGTCGTTCTGAAGAACACGAAGAACACGAAGAACAGACTCGCGGGAGCAGACTTAAAATTCAGCGACAGCAGTCTTAAATTCAACGACAATGTCAATCAACTATCGTTTTCTTTTGGCAGTCTTAGAAACTTGTAACGGTAACGCTTGTAACACCAATACAGCGTTACAAATCTCTGTTTTTCATATATATCTTCAATAAAAACACCTTTTGAGCCATGTTTCTATCTTTTGGGTGCGTTTTGAGCATGAGGAGCTAAACCCCAACACTGGGATGACGGAGGAAGCCAAGTTCACAATTGTTTGGTAACTATAATTGATTCCTATGACTTTTTGCATTGATTTTTAATCGATTTATGATTTTCATTGATTATTTGTGATTTTGTTTGATAGTGTATGCTTAGTCTAAGAACTTTTGATGCACTATGCTTACGATTTACATCTAATGCTTTAAAAAATCTACTTTCGGCAAAGAAATAGAGTCTAGAAGAGAGCTAAAATTGATATGAATCATTGTATGAACCAATTGATTGTGAAGTTTGGTGGAATCCTAAGTCCCAGTATCTCTCAACATTGTTAAAGTCTTTTCATTAGTTTTAGTATTTCTTTCACTAAGACCTAAAATCAACAACTTCCCAAGTCCGAGCGAACGATACTCTTATACTTACCACTTGTAAAACTGCAATCAGTTTTTGGCGCCGCCGACGCGGACTTGTATTTAGGTTTAGGTTTTAGGTTTTGTATATATTTTATTTTTATTTAATTTTTTGTTCTATTTTACGTCTTTGGTGTTTTTTTTTTGTTTTTGTTGTGCAGGTTTGCTTGAAACTAAAGTGGAAAGTCGAACTTGCCCAAAAAAAAGAGAGGAGAAAACAGGAGATATTATTTTTGTTAGTTTTTTTTTTCTATATTTCTTTTGGACTTGTATATATTGTTTGTTTATTTTTATATTATTTATTTATTTTAAAAAAAAAAAAAAAAAAAAATTACACGTGCACACACCAATTGCATCGTCAGACTACCGATTTTAGGAAAACTCGTGGATTAGTAAGCCGAACCCCGTGCCTTGGGCCTTATGGGAGTTACCAACTGAAAGTCCACAAACCTCAGCCTCGTACCTTTGGGTATATTTTTCTGTGGTAACCTGAGCCTACCCATTTTAGTCGACCTTGCATTTGCATTTGCACAAAAATAATGTTGAACTCGGTATTACAATAGCCAATACAATGAATATCCGACTCAATTTCAAAATGGACACTACTACTTTGACCACAGTGTGCATAGTGGTTGGGAACACCAACTTTTTCAAGGTTATGGTTCATATCATAGTGAGCCCAATTACTATTCGCACGCACACAGTGTCATACGAGCAAGAAAATAAGGAATATTACAAGACTAGTTCCTCGTCTTTGACGACTTAATTAAACAGCTTGAAAACTAGTCCTTATTATGATCCTTCCGTTCCTACTCGTCCTATAGAAGAGTCTCTCAAACTCTTGGGTGCTCCTTCCGTTCCTAATCGTCCTATCGAAGAGTCCCTCAAGATTTTGGTTGAGAAAACTAGGGTTTTGAAGAACGAAAGAATTGCTCGGAATAATCTTGATTACCAATTTAGCCTTAAAAATGAGAATAGTTACTCACATGATCAAGATGACGAGGTTAGAATGGGTAACACTACTTGTTTAGAAAAGGTTCAACCATTTTCATGTTATGATGAGGATAGTGTTGATGAAGAATCAAATATGTAGGCAAAGTGATCGTGAATTTGTTACTCCAATTGAGCTTTATGATGATAATATTTCTAGTTCAAATCCAAATAATTTTAATAATTATTCACCTATTCAAAAGGACGAGGATTTGACTAGAGATACTCCCTTTTAGACGATGTAGTATTTCCTTTTGTTTACAAAGCCGATATTGGTTTAGAGGAACGAGTTTATTCTAAGAATAATATTTTAGAGTCTACGATTTAGAAACAATGATGTCTTAGACGACGAAGATGAACTCGTAGAGCTTTTAAATATGTATGAGGATGTGTCACCCGAATATGACCTACAAGAAGCAATTGACCATTTTCGATTCTGGATGATCTAGAAATTAGGGAAATTGTAGATAGTCTATCTAGAGACACCCAAAACTCTAAGTTTGGGGGTGATTATCATTCTCCACATGCCTTACCTTTAGCTCTTACAGAGATCCCTCACTTGGGACTTGATATATGTGCCTCAACCATTGTGCCGATTGCCTTCATACTAGTTCTCTAGAACCTAATGATGTCCAGGAAGAAGTTCAGCTTGTTAGAAACCCATCCTCCGGTTGATGTGGTTTACTCAAAGCTATGATACCAAGATTGATTTTGTTTTCCCACCAAATATTTTTCAACCAATTGTGGGAACGTATATGTTTCGTATGTGTCAATTATTAAGTTCCGAGACTAAACCTAATTATTTTAGGAAAATAGAATTGACACATTTGCTTAAGAATGACCACCACTCTCATTATGGTCAACTGTAAGTCAAATCTGATTGACTTAGAGGATCCTCAATTATTCAGGTTATTATTGTGTGCTTCTAAATTTTTCCAGACCTTTAGAACCTGATATTTCGGATCTTACTTATGAGGAGGTGCAGCCCATGAAAATATTTTATTTGGACCCCTTTATTGAACTCCGAACTCCAACCACAACTAGATGTAGTTGTCTTAAACAGAAACTAGGCAAGGGTGTGCTATGTTTATTCTTGGTTTGTTGCAGTTTCCTTTTATCTGTGATAACACTTTTTGATGCAGATGATCTACAGTTGTTCCGGTTATTACTTTATGATATGAAGTGATTAATTCTTTCTTATGTCCTGGCTCAAGACGTTAAACTTAGCACTTCTTGGGAGGTAACCCATGCTCATGCAATACGGTAATATCTTTCCTTAACTCTTTCGCTTTAAATGGTAAATAGCTTTCTCCTTGTTCATGCTTTTAATTTCATCTTTAGAACATTGAGGACAATGTTAGATTTAAGTTTGGGGGGTATGGGAGAAACTTTTTAGTTGCATTGTTAAACTTCAGAGCCTAGAAATTTATGCTTATTAAGGATGGCACTAACCAATCTAAGTGGATGGAAGCATTTTGGTTGTAGGAGTTGAGGAACCAATGATTAGATGGAAACATCTAAAGAGTCTATTCATAAAAGCACAGAGTTCGTGTGTTAGAAATAACATGATAGTTTCACCATATCTCGTTGAGTCCTTTTCACTGCTTTTTTATTTTATTTTGTTTTTAAACTATGTTTTTCTAAGTGATTGGGTGGGGCTCACGATTCAAGTTGTTACCAATGCTAGGTGAATTAGAGTGATTGAGATACAAAAAAAAAAAAAAAAAAAAAAAAAAAAAAAAAAAAGAGTAAAAATAACACTTGGATAGCAATATATGTGTGTTCTCCCCGTCTCCGTCGCCTAAACAAGCGTGGAACGCAGATCCACGGGAATTACCATGTAATCAAATGACAAGAAGCATGCGCTTGGATCCACAAGATCTAATCATGTTGTTAAAAAAAAAAAAAAAAAAAAAAAAAAAAAAAATCGAGACCGCACCATCCACCAACCTAATAAATTCAATTATGAAGTCGACCACCGGAACCCTTGTATATGCCAAAAGTGTTGACCTAGAGTTAGGATTGTCGACCACCGGTTCCCTTGTATATGCCAAAGTGTGTTGATATTAGTCGACCAGTGTCTCAATCCATTAGATAGGTTCATTTTGGCGGAGGCCTTCTATTGCATATGAGAAACATCGTTCACTTAGTAAACATCAAAACCATCTATGTTTTTCTCTATATCCATCTTCTTGATCTATCCATGTGATTAGTTTTGACTCCGGTATTGATGTCCATAGTGAGATCGTCCGACGTGGCACGCCGACGTAGCCGACGTGGCACGCTCGATGTGGAATAAAGTTGATGACGGGCAAGTTGACTGGATATGTTCGCGGCGTGGCGTGTTGACCGGGCCGAAAGCCGACGTAAGCCCGATAGACGTATTTATGTGTCTATATTAGTCTCACTTCCGTGTAATGTTAGTACTCAATTTTGCGCTTATTTTGGTATTTTATGTCTTTGTAGGTGTTTTTGGAGAAATAAGCTTTTGCGGCGAAATTGGCTCGAAAAGTGGTTTTTGCGCTCGTGGGAGAAAATTACTATTCGGACCCCTCATTTGGATAAGGGGCACCTCAATTACTAAGGGGCGACCACTTGATATTCACACCCTAGCTGAGTTATTCACACCCCACTGCTATGGGAAGCTAACAGTAGGATAAGGGGACACCATTGTCTCCCTCGTTTGAAACAAATTTTAAGGAAAAACTAAGTTTTCACCCGTGAAAGTTTGATCGGATTTTGGAAGAGTTTAAACGAGATTCAATCACAGATTATCATTGGGTCGACTCGTTATGGATTAACAGAGTTAATATGGGTGTTGGTTCTGAGTAAATAGGACTAGTTAATCGAGTTTGAGATTAAAACAGAAACAAATCTTCTCACTCGATTTGATCGTATCTTAGGCAAGTGACGCTGCATAACAGGGAAAGATATCTTTCCTCTCTGATAAACAGGGAGGTGGAAAAAGTCCCAGATTTGATAATAGTTTTAGAAGTTACTTGGGCATATTAGGAAGGAATATATTCTATTGAGATTTTATCTCCTTTCGTGGAGTTTGAAGTTAACCGTAATACGCGTATAGAGAAGAAAATAAAAGAGAAAGTCCGTGACTTTTTGGGGCAAGTGAAGAAAGAGATTTGATCGAGTTATATGAATCCCGTTGAGTATATATAGGGGTCATGAGGTTAAGAGAATGAATACGAGAGTTTGGGGTGAAGCAGAGGCATAAAATCACGCTCAGCAGAGAAGAATCGCAAAGAAGAAGCAGAGAAGAAGAAGAAGATAGGTTGCACGACACTTCGTATGTCGTTCAAGAACACGAAGAACAGACTGCGGGAGCAGACTTAAATTCAAATGACAAAGCAGCCTTAAATTCAACGACAAGTGTCACCAACTATCGTTTTCTTTTGGCAGCCTTAGAAACTTGTAATCTTAACGCTTGTAACACCAATACAAATATATAAATCTCTGCTTTTCATATATATCTTCAATAAAAACACCTTTTGAGCCATGTTTCTATCTTTTTGGGTGCGTTTTGAGCATGAGGAGCTAAACCCCAACACCTGATGACTTGAGGAAGCCAAGTTCACAATTGTTTGGTAACTATAATTGATTCCTATGACTTTTTGCATTGATTTTTAATCGATTTATGATTTTCATTGATTATTTGTGATTTTGTTTGATAGTGTATGCTTAGTCTAAGAACTTTTGATGCACTATGCTTACGATTTACATCTAATGCTTTAAAAAATCTACTTTCTAAGAAAGAAATAGAGTCTAAGAGAGCTAAAATTGATATGAATCATTGTATGAACCAATTGATTGTGAAGTTTGGTGGAATCCTAAGTCCCAAAGATCTCTCAACATTGTTAAAGTCTTTTCGTTAGTTTTAGTATTTCTTTCATTAAGACCTAAAATCAACAACTTCCCAAGTCCGAGCGAACGATACTCTTATACTTACCACTTGTAAAACTACATCAGCGTCCTACGTGGCAAAGGATGTGGGTGAACAAAAAATGACGTGGGTGAACGAAACCCCGGGTGTGGGTGAGGCAACTTAACGCGGGTGAACGAAACCCCCGGATGTGGGTGAGGAAACTTAACGTGGGTGAACGACACCCCAGATGTGGGTGAGGAAACTTAACGTGGGTGAACGACACCCAAGAAGTGGGTGAGCTGGGCCGCCGGCTCCATTTTTTTTTTTTTTTGTTGTTGTTGCCACGCTTTTCACGAACTGTTGCCTTTTGTCTTGAAATTTCTGCAACGGCTGTTGGTGGTGTTATCTTTTCTCTTTGACCTTTTGCAACAGCTTTTCTCCGTTGTCTTTTTCTTTACAATTTCAAAGAACAGTTTGTTGGATCATACTGCTTTCTCATGGAATTTTCACCATGATTTTGCTTGCACTTTGTGGCCCTTTCTCGAATTTTCTCGAGATGCTTTTCTCGAGGTTTTTCCTGGTATTCGTGCACCTTGAGATGTGGACAACTTGACAACTTTGCGATCATGACTATTGATTTTGTCATACAAAGAAACTCAACAAAGCGGATAACGCGTTATTTGATAAGCAATTTTTTCGGACTTTGACTTGAACATGTCGGATCGAACATCCCGACAACAACCTTGGTGATTTTCGCAGTGAATCACCTTGGTGGCTTCCTATTACGATGTCAAGGCTATAGTAATTGTGATTCATCAACTCAGCAATGCGATTAGTGACTAAGAAGGATAGAAATCGAAATCGATCCACCATGTCGTGGATCGAATATCCTAAAATAGTTTTGATGGCATTTCACTACATCTTTTTGCCACTGACGAAGCCGCCCCAAAGAACACTATCATCGATTTTGTAGTGATGCGATTTTCAGGCAGTATCCGCAGTAATAGCTTCAAGAAATCAAACTACGAATCTCGATTGCGGCTAGCTCACCGATCAACTGGATCAGTAGTATGTGCGATTATACGCTCAAAGAAGAATGCGATCACTGGATCGCATGACTATTATGATCAAACTAGTCTCAGTTAGCGATTGCGATCAATCGGATTGCAAAAGTGATTTTCCAAAATGCTCGGGATCGCTTTTTCACTTCGACACGATTTTGAAGCATTTTCACAACTTTTCTCAATGGGAAAGCACGATTTCTTTTCTCGTATTTCCCTTAGTTTGGCGCTATGTTTGTACCCAAAATTACTTTGGGCACGAAACACGATGAATGGATAGTTTTGGTGAGTATTGGGGTTTGGAGACTGATTGGAAAGCAAATAAAGAGACAAAGATGAACGCAGGGTTTTACGTGGTTCCCGCATGGCTTGCCTACGTCCACGGATGAATCCCCTTGGGGAGAAATGTTTTATTGATTTTTCTATTACAAAATATGTTTTTTTCTCTCCTCTCTCTTGGCCCCCCATTCCTGATTTCTTCTCCCCCTTATTTATACAGTTTCATATCTAAATATAACATAAATTACATTAACTGTTCATTCAAGCCACCATCATCAATTCTGTATGAAACAGCTGGAGTTAACTCTGCATGTATGAAACTGCTGCCTTTAGTACTGCATGACTGAAACTGCTGCCTTTAGTACTGCATGACTGAAACTGCTGCCTTTATTACTGCATGACTAAAACTCCTGGAATTCAACTCGCATGAAAACCGCACATTTATGCTTCCATGATAAATTCTCGCATAAATGATGGTTGCGTATTGTGGACATTTGTTGGCGAATAAATTGATCGCATGGGTAGGGACTGGCTTGGACAGCTGGGATGTGCATGAGGGTCGGGCAAAGTGGATGGAGGCCGGCCGGCAGCATGGTTGGAGATCGGTTGGCGCGTGGGAAGAGTTTTTGGTCGGGAATTGGTTTGCGGCATCGCCGGCTACAAGACCGAAAAATTAGCTGGGGGTGCGACTGACTTCGGAGAAGTTGACCGACGGTTGACCTTGACCTGTTTGACCGACCGTTGACCATGACCTTGACCGGAAGTTGACTTTGATAGTTGACCGACTTTGACCATCGACCTTGACCTAAGTTGACTTTGATAGTTGACCGACTTTGACCATTGACCAAATCCGTGATCGGTGATGCCTTGGTTGACGGTTAGTGGGCTTGGATGAGGACCAAAACATGATTCAAGTATCAATTTGGCCCATTAAGTGGTATTTTTACTTATGGTACAAACAAATTTGCAAAATTATAGACAATGGTACACTAGATAAAACGTTAAGTTGCAAAATTATAGCCATGGTCATGCGGATATATTTACAATATAATAACGATGCAAGTAAGTATATGCAGGGGCTGATAAATAACAAAAAGAATTCGATGGCCCATTGGATCAATGTGCCTTAAGTCACTACCTCACACGAGGTAACGCGATCGAATTCATGCAAAAGCAGATTTTTTATATATATTTATACATCTTCTCACCATATTTCATTGAAAATTACATATACATCAACTTTATTTCTATATAAACATTTGAAACGACAAGGTGGAGAGTTATTGAAGTTTTGTTATTATCAAAAGCTTGAGATTATAATCGATTTGTCTAAGGATGTGTTTGATAGTAGTTAATTCCATGGAATTAGCCATCTTTTCATGGAAATAACGTGTTTTCCGTCGTTTGGTCAAAAATCTGTTTTCATGGAATTGAAAAAAAAAAGCATGGCCTAAAGTATGTTTTAAAATCAATTCTGTGGAATTCCACGGAAAGTCTGTCTTTGCCTCCCCCAGAGAACTGATTCCATGGAAACACTTTCCATGGAATTGTTTCCTTTCTCTGTTATCAAACAAATCCTAAGTCTATAAATAGGGAGCCCAAATACATATTTACACCAAAAATAAAATCTTTCCTAACTAACATATATCCTAACCATATATATAATATATGTACAAATATGTGTATCTCATAATACCCCCCCTTAAGTTTGAGCACGAAGATCAAAAATTCCCAACTTGCGAAGAAGCAGATCAAACTGAGGATGTCCAAGAGCTTTGGTGAAAATTTCTGCAAGCTGAGCGGTTGTGCGAACATGAGAAAGTTAATAGTCATATGCTCAAATCCTAGATTGACGAGTCTTCTTTAGACAACGGTCTTCTTTACTTAGGAAATTGTCAGATTTCTATATTCGTATATGTAAGTCTCTTCATATGTTTGTGCGATACATATATTAAACAAGTATAAACTTAATAAGGATTTGTGTTAGAGCACTGCTCGGTCGAAATCGCAAGCGTTTCTATCTCAAGCTTGTTTGTCAAGTTTAGTTGATCAAAACTATGTACTTGATTTCTAGTCTACTTATATTTATGTCTCGGATTAGGATTGAATGTGTAGTTGAGCTTTAGAATTCACGTCGTTCACCAATTGAAGAAGAAGATCTACTGAGGAGCCTGGAGGAACTTTATCAACAAAAGGTATGTGGAGACTGAAACTTATCTATTGTATTCTATCTTCTAATGAGACTAAGTCGTATATCTATATAGACTTTTACATTACATACATTTGATATTTCGAGTCGAGTTTATCTCGCTTATCTATTTCTCGAAATACGTGTTGGAAGCTTTTTGTTTTAGCTATGTTCATAGCGTTCTTGACGAGTTTAGTTGGAAATAATTTATTTTTTGGAAACTAAATATTAAGTCAAAAGATGATCATGTGAAAATTACTTTGAACATCTTACATGATTTGTGTGAGACAGTCATTTGATGTTAGCTCGGGAAATTTCGTATTGATCATTCAATCACTTGAAAATTACTTGAAGCTAACGGTATGTGTGAAATTACCATTTTCGTCTTCTAAGGATGTTTCAATGATTGAAATAACAGTTTAGAATGATTACCCATGTCTGGATACAACACGGTATGCATATCCAGTATGCGAACTGTATTGTGATGATTCAGGTTCGGAACTATTTTTTGCGTACCTAGTATGCGAATTGATTTACCCGAGAAGGTTCGGAATTCTTGTTTTCGTACCTAGTATGCGAACGAGTTTACCTGAGTTGGATCTGGAACGGTGGTTTGCGAACTGGTTTTGCGAGCGGCTTGACTAGGGCAAGGTCTGGAGCTGCTGTTCACGTGCCCAGTTTGCGAACACAGTGGTTAAGTTCTAAAATTGGTAATGTATGATTCTCATACTCATGAACTAAAACATTTATGATTTAAGGAATGCGAATTAACTTTGCAAACTGTGGCTCAATGTTCATGGTTCTTGTATAAGTACTTTTTACAATCACGAATCAAACCGATTTCGTTTCAATTTGTTAATGAATATTTCCATGAGATAGTGAACAATTGAACAACTCTATTTGAAACACAAAATTAGATCCATTTGATTATCTATCATAATTGATTCATCAGCATATGTGATCTAGAAGTGTTAGATGAATACATCCAAGTCAAAAGTGTTCATATGGCTAACTTCGGTTAACTGTTATTGAGCCAACCCAATATACATGTTTAGGTACGGTTACCCATATCTAAATATAAGTATATGTCTTTTGTGTGTAACAAGCTAAGACCATCTAAAGGTGGAGATTGATTGCTTTATTTCTAAGCAGACTTAGCTTGAATCTTAAATCAGGAGTTCATCTAACGGTGAATATTGAATGCTTTGTTACTAAGCTATCTTAGCTTTGATTATAAGTAACCCTGATTTCAAAGACTATATAAGGGAGAAATATAGCAACTGGAAAACATAATCCTGACACTTCCATGTGTCCTAGTTGCAAACTAGAGTCAATTTTCCTTTAATCTAGGTTTTCCAAAACCATTATTAGGTTAACGACTTGTAGACTTCATTTAGGATTGTGAAGTCAGATCCAACTATTTTTTTTATAGTTGCATATTCTGATCTTACTTGTTCTATCGTATTGATTTTTATCTTCTCTAATATTTACTCGAGATTTATCTCCGATAGATAAGATCTAAAAAGTAATCACAACAGTTCTTCGTCTCATACTCTTGTGATTCCGGAATAACTTATTATGTTAATCAGTTAGGTTATTGTGAGGTGACTAATATTTCTAGGCTGCTCTTCGGGAGTATAAGACCGGGATTGTTAGTTGGTTCCTGTTCACCTTGATCATTGTATCAAAAGACGGAACAAAAGGAATAAATGATGTTTATAAGTTTTCGACTTTTGGTCGTAGCAACTCTAAGTTGTGGGTGACATCAGCTAAAGGAATCAAGTGCGCAAAATCTGGCGTGGTTCAAGAGGCTTAAGGAACGCGATTGTACCTTAATCGGTGTGAGACTTGGTTAGGGATCAACTACATTCCAGCCTGAAATTAACTTGTGGTAGGCTAGAGTCTGTAGCGGCTTAATACAATGTGGTGTTCAAATCTGGACTAGGTCCCGGGATTTTTCTGCATTTGCGGTTTCCTCTTTAACAAAATTTTTGGTGTCTCTGTTATTTTTTCCGCATTATATTTGCTTATATAATTGAAATTACCAAGTCAAAATGCCAAGTACTTGTACTAACCAAGTCAAAGAAAAGAAAAGAAAAGAATAAAATAAAATAAAATAAAATGGAGTGGGATCGATTACACATTTCCCACCTCCATGTATCACATGTTGATTCAAAACTTTTTATTCAAAATCTAAGTAACCCATAATTAACTTTCTTTTTTTTTTTTATATAAGTTTTCAATTGTGTTACTGTGGAAATTTAAATTTCTTAGTTATTTTCAAAGCTCTTGATTACTCAGATAACAGTAACATTTTTTAAAATTTAGTATATGGAAAGTATCCAAAGATCTGGGGCAGGTAAGTGAAGTTCAATTTTAAACCAAATGTACTCATGATTAGGGTGGGATTTGATCATAAAATTTGCAGCCCACAACACCCTTTTTCATGATTAGGAGTGGGATTTAATCTTGCGATGGACCTCCATCAAGTCATGAATGCATTTTGTGTTGGTCATAGGTGTCTGGCGAGGTGGTGTGACTATAAGGTCTTGTATGTATGGCACTCCATTGCCGTGGGGTTTTCTCTAGCTTCTTTATGCGGCGACATTCGTCGTGTCGTATATGTTGTTTTGAGGGACCTCTGGCTGGCCATAAGTACTTCCCTTTTTAAGTCGGGTGCTTGATTTAGTCCGCTTCTTTTACTAACTTTAACATTCTTCGTCGACAGATTCAAAACTAAAATGGAAACATGGTTATGGTTTCTCCACATTCATTACACCTTTATCATAAGATATGCAAACTTATTCTTTATACAAAAGTAAATGATATTTTGATGTTCGCTTTTAGCCAATCTTTTACTTCTTTTTAAACTGGATATTTATTAAGGTGAATGCTGGATAACTAGAAAGATAAAAAAATTAAAAATAGGCTACAACCTGGATATTTATTAAGGTGAATGCTGGATAACTAGAAAGATAAAAAAATTAAAAATAGGCTACAACCGGAACAATTGAGAAAGGCAAACATTTGAGCAAGGAACCTGGTCTCTCTTGTTACAATTTTGAATTCTAGTTAGTGGCGGATCTGGAAATTTAATTTGGTGATGGCTTTGGATTCTTAGGGGTGGCTTAAGCCTACTACTTGGACTTAATTTTAGCAGCCCAACTAAAATAGGTAGCGGAAAACAAGGTTTTTTGGGCTTTTAGGAGTGGCTTAAGCCAGCTTTAGTCTTGCTGTAGTTCCGCCTTTGTAGTTAGTCCAAGATTCAAACTATCATTAGTCTTCTATTGGTTGGTAAACCTATTTCACCGAAAGTAGATATTGTTTAATGGCAAGCAGTTTGGACTTACTTTGGTCTTTGTAAATAGTCATTTTTTCGATGAAGAAGAAAGTATAGACTCAAGGTCGACATTTAGGGGAGGTATCGATTCATCGTATATATGACTCCAATAATGGACATCATTTCTTTAATGAGAAAAACGAAGTGAAAGATGAGAAAATGCAATGAACAAACATAATAGCAAAAACTAGTAGTCGTATGTTCTTTATTTAAGAGTTAAGACCCTTTCCCTGCACGGTAAGCTGCATTGCAAATTCAAGATTTTATAAAAATAATCAAAATGAATTCCAGATCATATTAGAAATTTAGAGATGCAAGTTCTCTTCAATTCCGAAAAAAGATATGCAAAAATCCAGAATGAACATGGGTTACACGGCCTAGTTACTTGTTGCACGGAGTTTTTCGCCAATGCCTCCATAAAATATGCGGGCCTAACGACATTGTATCAATCACATGAAACCAACACATTGTTTCATTAGAGAAGATAAAGTTTTCTTACCGACACAGCACATTAAATGTGTGTATTTAAAGACAGACTAACGTACACCTGACCGACAAATACAAGTGGGACGGCTAGCACATGTGAGAGGGAATTACAGTTAAATCATCCTTATCCAGCACCACATTATTACCGTAACCTATACCACGCCATCTTAACCTGCACCGCTACATCTCTTATCCTGCACCACTACATGTGTGTCATTATTCCCCCTCAAGCTAAAGGGCAGTGAGCTGACATTAAGCTTGGAACGCAAATGAGTGAAACGTGGAGCATGAAGACCCTTTGTGAAAATATCCGCAATCTGATCAATTTTGCTAACATAAAATACATCCAGAGCTTTTGATTGGACTAGCTCTCTAATGAAATGGTAATCCAACTGAACATGTTTCATTCTTGAGTGGAGCACAGGATTAGATGCTAAGGAGAGAGAACTAAGATTATCACAGGCAAGTTTAGGCACACCTGGTAGAAGAAGATGAAGATGTCTGAGGCTAAAACAGATCCAAACAATTTCAACAGCCCTATGAGCTAGTGTGCGATACTCAGCTTCAGTGCTGGAGCGTGCCACAGTTGTTTGTTTCTTGGATGACCAGGAAATAATATTGGGACCAAGAAAAATACAGTAGCTTCCAGTTGATCTTCTGTCATCAACACAACCAACCCAAGTTGCATCTGAAAAACCCAGCAAAAATGAACTACCTTTGGTAAAGTGGATGCCATAGCCAAGAGTGCCTTTGACATAGCATAAAATTCTTTTGGCAGCCACCAGATGCACAGTTCTAGGATGCTGCATATGTTGGCAGACTAAGTTCACTGCAAAGGCAATTTTAGGCCTTGTCCATGTCAGATAATGAAGTGCACCTACCAAGGATATGTATTCAGATGGATTATCTAGAAGTAAACCATCATCCTTTGACAATTTCTCTGAAGCAGCAATTGGAGTTTTACAAGACTTAGAACCCTCCATATGAAATTTATTGAGAATATCCACTGCATACTTAGTTTGAGATAAAAATAGAGAATCAACATTCCTATGAACTTCAAGTCCCAAAAAATAATGCAGAGGACCCGAATCCTTAATTGGAAACTGCAACTGCAACTGTGCAATGACATGAAGAATAAAAGATGATGAAGAACCAGTAACCAGGATATCATCCACATAAACAAGTCCAACTGTAATCTGAGGGCCATCCTTGTGAACAAACAATGAAGAATCTGCAATAGAGTGTACAAACCCCAAAGAGAGCAAGGCATTACTGAGCTTCTCAAACCATTCCCTAGGTTCCTGTTTGAGTCCATAAATGGCTTTATGTAGGAGACACACATGATTAGGCTTATCAGGATCAATAAAGCCAGGTGGCTGAGCCATATAGACAGTTTCCTTCATATCCCCATGAAGAAATGCATTACTTACATCAAGCTGATGAATTTTCCAATTAAACTCCACTTCCATAGATAAAATGATTCTGATAGTGGTTGGCTTGGCTACAGGACTGAATGTATCATCAAAGTCAATTCCTGGTTGTTGATGATAGCCTTTTGCAACAAGTCTAGCCTTATGTCTATCAATGATGCCATCAGGATTATACTTTATCCTAAACACCCACTTGCAACCAATAACATTTTGATCATCTCAGGTGGAACTAAAGACTCAAGCGCATTTTGAAGAGCAAGATACTTATTCACGTAAGAAACTCTCCAAACAGCAATTTTTTTAGCAACAAAGAATACAAGTAGGAATTGAAGATAAGAATGCAACTGCAATGGATGCTTAGTAGCAAAGTAAGATTTAGGCTTGTATATTCCTCTTTTACCCCTAGTATTCATGTTGTGATCATTCATAGTACAAGGTGGAGCTGGAGAAATACTAGGAGAAGAAACAATAGGTTGAACATTAGAGATTGGAGCAAGATTCTCACTAGAAGACTCAATAGGCAAAATAGCTAGAATAGAAGCAGAAGGAAATGTAGCACTCTCAGATACTAATGAAGTGTAAGGAAATGAAGATTCATTGAAAGAAACATGTCTAAAGATGTAAATGGTTCCTGAGATAGGATCAAGACATCTATAGCCTTTGTGAGTTAGACTATAACCAAGAAAAATGCAGTGTTTACTTCTAGGTTGAATTTTATTGGTGCTATAAGGCTTGAGCCATGGAAAGAAAGCACAACCAAAAGATTTAAGAAAGTTATAGTCAGTTTGTTTGTGAAAGAGGGCTTCAAAAGGTAATTGAAAAGAAATTTCTCTAGTTGGCAGTGTGTTGATTAGATAATTAGCAGTCTGAAGAGCTTCTACCCAAAAAGAATTTGGTAAACCAACTTGACATAGAATAGTTCTAGTAATTCCTAGAAGGTGTTTATGCTTTACTTCAGCAACACCATTCTGTTCTAGTGTGTGTGGACAAGATAATTCATGACTGATACCTTTGGATTCCCAGAAAATGAAGAAGAAAATTATTGAGAAATTCACTACCATTATCAGTTCTTATAGTAATAACAGAGTGAGACAACAACTTTTCAATCCTAGCAACAAATGAGATGAAATCATGTTTAAAATCTGCTTTGGTAGTAATAGGTAAAAGCCAACAATATTTGGTAAATTCATCCACAACATTTGCATAATACAAAACACCAGATGTAGAAGCTACATGACAAGGACCCCAGAGGTCTATATGCAATAGTTCTAAAGGTGTAGTAGCTTCAGAGCTAGATAGTTGGAAAGGTAGTTTCTGACATCTGCAAAATTTGCATTCATTACAAAAGAAGGGTTTATTTGATACATTAGACAATTTCAGTTTATTACACAATTTTTGTAGTGTCTCAAATGAAGGATGTCCAAATCTTCTATGAAGTAGAGATGGATCATGAAGGGTGGAGGTGAGAGCATGATGTTTGGAGCTGAATAAAATGGGATAAAGTCCATTTTTATGTGGACCTTGGAAAAGAAGCTTCCCAAAGTTAAGATCATTCACACAAAATCCATGTGAATCAAGAGTTAATGAGCGATTGTTATCTGATGTAAATTTATGTATGGATAAAAGATTATGTGAGGACTGAGGGACAATTAGTACATAATTTAGTGTAATTGAATGATCATTAGCAATTCTACTAGAGTTAGCTTTGTGAGTAATACACATACCTTCACCACTAGCAGTTTGTATGAGTTTCGAGCCATCATATGGGGTAACCTCTTGAAAGTCATCCTTGTTAGAAGCAACATGATTGTTTGCACCATTGTCTGCAATCCACTCTTCTGGAAAATCAAAAATATCAGTAGCTCCTAACATTGCACTCATATTTGTTGGTGGACTCTTGCCTTGATAAGAGAAATTGAGTCTTTGATCACAATTAGGAGCCAGATGCTCTTTAGAAAGACAAATCTGACATGGTGGTGGCTTAACAGCAGTTTGATATCCTCTGCCTGAAGGAGTTCTATTGAATATTGCTGGATTAGGAAATCTTCCACCATATGAATTAGAGTAGCCTCTTCCTTTGTAATTGCCTCTAGTGTTATGAATGTAACCTCCTTTAAAGGATCCTCTATTAGCAAGAAAAGCCTTGGCTTCAGCAGTTTCTTTATGAGATTTGATTCTATCACTAACCACTGCTTCTTCACTTAACAAATTATTATGTAATTCAATGCTTGAGATAGGAGGATTTTTATGTCTCATAGATGTTGCAAATGGAATGTAATATGAGTTAAGTGCTTTTAGTGTGATAATTACAAGTTCCTTATCTGATATGATTTCACCTGCTGCTGCTAATTGATCTGATAATGATTTGATTTCATTTATAAGAGATGGAATAGATCGATCACCTTGAGTTATAGAAAACAATTTTGTTCTAAGTTGAATAAAATGAGTTGATGAAGCTCTTGCAAATCGATCTTCAATGCTAGTCCATAGTTGATGAGAGGAAGTAGATCTGGAGAAATAGGCGATGACAGAGTCTGAGATTGTTGAATTAATCCACATTATTGTTGTTGAATCTTCATCCATCCAGTCGGTGTAAAGAGGATTCTCAATGCCATTCTGTTGATTCCTAAGATTTGTAAATTGAGGTGGACATTCATGAGATCCATCAAGAAATCTCATGAGTTTGTATTTTACAATGACAGGATTCATTAGGTTATGCCAGGTGATGAAGTTATCATCCTTCAATTTGAGATGAACAAAGTTTGTTAATTGATTTAGTGGAATTGCAAAAAACGAATTGGAAGTTGGATTTTCCATTACAACTGATGATGAAAACTGAAACTAGAATAAAACAAGAAAGTAGAGATTAGTAGATCCTAAAAAAAAATCAAGAAAGTAAAGAAACGATCAGTAGATCTTGAAATCTTGAATGGAAAACAAGATTCAAACTTTGTAAATCTTCTCAGATTGATACAATAAAGAAAATTAAAGCTAAATTGATTGGCGAATCAAGAAATTGAAGTAACGAGATCGAAAATGGTGAGGAGAAAAACCCTAACCTACCCTGTCTAATACCATAACGACATTGTATCAATCACAGGAAACCAACACATTGTTTCATTAGAGAAGATAAAGTTTTCTTACAGACACAGGACATTAAATGTGTGTATTTATAGACAGACTAACGTACACCTAACCGACAAATACAAGTGGAACAGCTAGCACATGTTTGAGGGAATTACAGTTAAATCATCCTTATCCAGCACCACATTATTACCGTAACCTATACTACGCCATCTTAACCTGCACTGCTACATCTCTTATCCTGCACCACTACATATGTGTCATTATGGCCTACTTATTGTTGCAAAACGAATCTATCCGAACCAACAGGGATTAGTCCAGTTTGTCTGGTATCAAACTCCCAAGTTATAAGTTAGGGGTTCGATTACGGTTGTTTGATTAAAAAAAAAAAAAAAAAAAAAAAAAAGAATATGTGACGCATGTCATTTTGGATATCAGGCAAGATTGGGTAAAGGCTCGGTAGCTTGACCATCAGTCAACTGGGCTTGACTTGAAGATTTTAGATTCTGTGAACCTTAAACTATAAGTCTGTCATTAGGCCCATTTGATTCTAGTCTTCCTGGGACCGAACTTACTAGACCGTCCCACTGTCCTAATTAAAGGTGAAATTTAACAGTGAAAGGGCTGCTTGATGGATCCCATTCCCAACTCGATGGTACATTGATAATGTATGGACGATTATGACACTTGTGTGGTCCACAGAGGCAGAAACAAGAAGAACCGAAAGCAGGACAAGGTTGGGAACAAAAATAGAACAATAAGAAGCCATTTTCTTGCTGAAAGAATTTGATGAAGGTGATGTTGTAGAATGGGTTGCTTGTATAATAATTAGCAACGGTTTCATTAGATCGATAAGATTAGATTAACAAATCCAAGGAGAGAGGGCTAAAGATGCAGCACTTTTGGAAAGTGATCCAAATTTTTTATTGCGTGATTGGTGGCCTAGGACCCGGCCGATTGCATTGTGTAGGTACGGTGGGAATTGAGCTAGGGTTTATCCATAGCCTGAAAGATTGTGCTGTATTCAATGCTGACTCCTTTTTTATGCATTTATAATTGGCAAGGAGTTATGCACCTTCAGTCGTTCACGGTTAAGATTTCATCCGAAACAAGCTTATTATGTTGTTCTGCATCGGAATTTCGGAACTTTTTTTTTATCTTCGTTGAAGATTCAAGTTTCAACTGTCACCTACTATCGTAATCCGTGTCGTTTATTGCCAAAATCCATGACAACGATGCTAGGTTGACAATGAAAAATTCCGGGGATAAATCAGAGCCCCTAGGACCCGCTGGAGTCAGCAGAGGTGCGCATATGGGCCCACTGAAATTTGTGTCTACCGGGAAATGTCACCGGATTTCAGCCCCGTGGACATAGCATTATTGCTTATCAAGGAAATTAGAAGCATAAATCCAACAAAAGCTGACAAATAAAAGCTGATAAATAATTACTAAAACTTAACAGTTAGGCCTCTTCCTATGCACATGCCAAAACATGGTATTTGGCATATATGCACCCACTATGGGTATGCTTAAATCTATAAACTCATATGCCAATACGTTATTCCCGGCATATAGGCATACGCGATGAGTTTCCAATGAGCTGATATGTAGTCTTCGTCGCTCGATGGTCAAATGATCGTTCGATGGTCATTCTATCGACAATGATAAATCAAGCTATCGCCGAGACTATGATAATCGCTCGTCGTGATCTTCATCCAACGGCTCCAATTTCCCCCCTCTATAAATACCTGATTTCAAACTCATATCAACTCACACCAAAAATTCTAAATCTCTCTAGAATTTCTTAATTTCTCAATCTTTTTCAAATCTAAAACTATCACAACTCCTCTACAATATATTTTCTTGTAAAATGGATTCACAAGCAAAAACTCAAGGCAAAGGTAAGAAGAATCGAGTCCGTGGTGCAAAATACACCATGATAGAAGATGAATGTATTTGTCGTAATTATGTTTTTTTTACCCAAGATTGTATCGGTGGTGCACACCAACATGGTAACACCATGTGGGATAATATATTTCAAAAATATGAAGAACAAACCATGAACATCAATGGTCGTGATGCAAAAGGATTGTCGAACACTTCATTGTAATCAACCTTAGTAGCCGCTATGTTGCATTGATAATGCAAGCCAAGAGAAAAGGAAAGGACAATGGTCGTGACCGATGTTGATTTTGAAAGAGAGGTTCGTATGTATTGGCAACGAAAACATGGTAAACAGCTTGCTTTCGAAAGTTGTTATCATATTTTCAAGGGTTTGAACAAATATAATCCCGATTACTTAGCAAATAATCAAATAGTACCAAAATTCACCATATAATTCTTCTCCCTCAACACCAAATTCTTCACCATTTTCACAAGGTCCATCAAATTCTTCACCAGACACCCCTACAAGCTCAAATTCCAACGTAGTTTTCAATAATTATATTGATGGTAATACTAAGGGAAAACTTCCAGGAGGAATAAGGCAAAACCGGCTAGAAAATTAGCTCAAGAAGGAGGGAGTTCCGTAGGATTTAACATGGCGGAGTTTATGGATTATCAAAAGACCATCGCGAAGGAAAGATCCATTCAAAGGAAAATTCAAAACCTGGAGAGTAAGAAAAGTCGTCTTTCTCAAGAAAAATTCCAGCTTGACTATGACAAGCATAACATTCTTCAAGCCAACACCTCAATTATGAACGCCAACAAAAACATGTATGGCAAATCGAATTTGACAGATTCAAGCACGATTGAAAAGCAAGTGGATTTACTAACAACCGTGATGAAGAAGATGATGATGATGGAACTGATGATGAGTTTGATGAAATAATTCCTCTAAATGATTAATGTACTAGTTTATAACTAGTTTAATGTAGCGCTTTAAGTTTTAATGTTCTAGTTTAAGTTTTAATTTGATATGTTGTTATGCATTCCAATTAATATTAGTTTGAAATGAAATGTTGAAGCTTATTAATTAGAAAAATAACAATACATAACATAACTTAAATCAAGCTAAAACATTAAGAAAATACATAAAATCATCTTCCATGCTCGCCCAAAGATTCAATCTCGTATCATCTCTTAACCGGTCATACAAATTACTATTTCAATGTAGTTAGTCATTTGACCATAATTCCTTGCAGGGAGGCCTCTTTCGTGTCGAATCTCCTACCTCAAATCTTCATCATCATAGTTAATCCAATCCGAATCACGTCCTGGTTTCCGAATTACCATGTTATGAAGAATTATGCAAGTGAGCATAGTCTTGTGCATTTCACGAGGACTCAACCCACGATATGGGCCACAAATGATAGCGAACTTCCTCTTCAAAATTCCAAAAGCGTTCCACATCCTTCCTCGCCATTTGGGCATCGTTAAAATATCGGTATGAATGGCCCAATGCACCAAATAGGAGGTCGACGGTAGCATTGAACCAAGGTGGACCATTTTGGGTAGATACCATCCGCAAGATAATAGCCATGAGTGTACCGATGGTCGTTGATCATGAAACTGATTGATGGAGAAATTCCATACTTCAAATCTTCAAACAGAAAGCGACTTGTGCAAAACATTAATATCATTTTGTGAACCCTAAGACCAAAAAAGCGTGCCATATCCAATAATCGTAAGAAGCAAGCAGCTTTCTAAGATAACCGTTGGTTTTGGATAATGACCTTTATATTGACCACCCCAAATAAACAGGGCATCCATGCCATACCCAATGCATACAATCGAGACTACCTAGCATTCCCTGGAATCCCCTTTCCTCATTCTCCCTTAATATTTGTCTAACATCTTCGCTCGGTTGGTTTTCGTAAATATGTTGGACCAAAATGATTAATCATTACTTCACGTAACAATGAAAGGTAAGTGTAAGAAGTTGTTTTACCCATACGAAGGTACTCATCATTCGCATCCATTGGAGTGCCATAACCTAGAATCCTTAAAGCCGAAATAACTTTTTGTTCTAGACTATGACCTCTAATATTCAAAGTGCATCAAACCGATAATTGAATTGAGGTTCCACTCGACAAAGCTCTTCAATAATCTTTTTCACCGATGACGAGGCATGCGGAATCGACCTTGAAAATCTCGATCGTAGTACACACAATTGGGAAGAAAATAATCGTGCATGAGCTTCGATGGTAAAATTCCCTCCCTCGATACGTATATCTTCTTGATAATACTTTTTGGGCTCTGAGCTCTTGGTATTTGACCCAGTATGTACAAGCATCATAGTTTCGATTAGATTCTCATCTTCAAATTCTTCCTCTTCGTCAATTTCTTGCAACCTCATACGATAACTTTCTTGTCAGAACCCGAACATATTCATAATAATATCCCTTTCTTCATTGGATCTCGACATTGTGAAGCTTAAAATTGAGAATAAATGAGTAATATCTTTAAGAAAAGTGAGTTTTCTGTCGGTGTAAATGACGTATATATAGGAACCATAGGGGAACTAGTCAGTTCTGCGTAATAACTACTTGGCGATAACCATTGATCGCCAAATAATTATTGCTTTAACGAAGCGATATTGACAATATCGCCAAATATAAAGACTTTATCTCTGGCGATATTGTCAATATCGCCGCTAGTGATTCGATCGCTCAGCTGTTTCCCCAGTAGCAAATGGTTTGGCATGCCACCCGGCATGCCAAACACCATTTTTTTGGCATGTGCATAGGAAGAGGCCTTAACAGTTGATAAATAAGATTGATCGAGCTCATGTCAACTAAGATTGATCGACTCGATCTTACATTGGATGATGATGATGCAAATCGGCAATAAAGATAACGAAGATAGTAGCTTGTAGCTACAACGGAAATCTAAGACAATTTAAGAACAGACTTTAGATCAGGTTCCCAGAGATCCTAGTCACATCCAAAGGAAATCTAAGACAATTTAAGAACAGACTTTAGAACAGACTTTCCTCCACGACAGCAACACGAGCAACGCCTTACGAATTTAGATTCACCAATGGCGCACTTGTTCTCAATCACACGACCTCCTAGTTCCGAGCAATCGTTGTTACACCAATTAGTACAATCGGCGCAGTTTGAGCTTGGCATCGTAGTCTCAGTGACATCGTCTCCGGTGTCACACTTATCGCTGGAAGGAGGACTAGGACATGGTGGTGGTGGTGGGAGAGGAGCAGGTGGGGGGCATGCTGGGGCTGGCGGAGATTTTGGTTTCACACAACAGCATTCACAACGTACGTTGGTACCTGAAAGCCATTTGCAGCTCGGGGCTAACGCCGAAGTGGTACGCAACGAATCGCATGCGCCGTAGCAGTACGGTGTGCAGAGGAAGCAATCTTTAGTTGGACCCCATTCCTGAGTCGTGTATACGTTGGCGTTAGTGTCACAGAAGTAGTTGTCACTAGGAGTTCCGGTCGACGACTCTACTGCATAAACACAACAAAATTAGAAATCTGTTTTGATCGGTGAACAATAAATCCAAAAGAAAAGATCAAGTTATGTGCAACAAAATGGGAGTATGCCGGAAAAGTGAAACTAAAATGAGACACATTTGTGACGGATCCATCACTTTTAAGGTGATATACTCACCGGAAGGTATGATGGAGGCAACGGCACTTGATTGTTCCGCAGAGGTTGATACGAGAAGAATCGAAAGCAGGAGGAACACAACATTGCAAACGAAAATAGAAGAAGAAGAAGCCATTTTCTTGATGAACTGAAGAAATTTCAGTGAGTGATATATGGTACAAATGGGTTGGTGGTGTATATATTGATTATCAGAGAGAGTAACCCATTTGACCTCATAAGAAATATATAATATTAAGAAAAAAGTAGTGGCCAAAAAAATGGTGCAGGTATATCTCTTTGGGAAGTGGTTCGAAATCTTAATTTTATTGCGTGATTGAAGGCCCCAAATCTGACTCGTTTATAACGTGGCATGTCGTCCTGCATCTATCACGTTCTTGGCATATCCCGGAAGATTCGATGTGAAAACAAGCTAATGTGATGTGTGCATCGGGGAGCTAGGACCAGTGGGGGGACTTTTCTTTTTTATCCGGAATGATTGAAAAGTGAGCCATGTGATTCACGTTCACCCATTAAAGTTTCAACTTTCAACTGCCATCGTGATCCTTGCCACTTGTTACAGGACACCTTTCGCATGAGGCAATGAGAACGGGGCTCGGTTCTGTTAAGCCTTTTGACAATGGGAAGAACACCTTTACCGTCTGTTATCACTTTAGAAGTTGCTTTGTAACTTATAGAAGTAAAGAAGTCATGTATTGGTCCGAGTAAACAATTTCAGGATGACTTCTGTTAGTAAAAGAGTTAATATTTTTGTGAAGCAAAATATTTTGTTTTTGACTTCTATTTTTTGTATTCACACATGTTATTAATGAAAATCTGGACAATGTCCAATAAAAAATTGTCCGAAAAAAAATTTCTATCATCAACAGGCATATAACAAGGCTCAAAGAAAAAAAAATGAGAAATTGTTACTTGTGAAACAACTAAACACCGAGTGACATTTGTTGAAATTTCAGCTTCATAATCATAATTTAATTAACTTAAACAAGATCATAAAATTACCCATATGCTGAAATATATTAGTCCTAATAGTAACGTATTCTACAACCTAGATAACGAATATATATATATAGCTACGAATTCTTACTAAAACAAGAGTGATTTATCTTGTTAGTATTGATTTAATTACAACATCAACATGACGATATAGAAAGCCAATCAACAAGAGCAGGATGATGGTATGTAAGCATCGTAACATGATACACGATAGTAATATACATGTGTTGATGGTGGTTTTTAGCTTAGGGTTAAAATTGTAAAACCTTGTATCTGTTGTGATGTCACTCTGCGAAAAAACGGAGTCGTGAGTGTTAACCTCTCCACTGGCACATTTATTGATCCATTCAATATATTTACATGAAATTTATCCAGACTGGCGCATGTAGCAACCATCCCAAATGTTTAGTAAATTTCGGCGCCTTGCACATATTCACTTAATATAAGTTTCTTTGAATACTTTCTATGCTATGTTCCCCGGCTGAACCCTTAAGGTTGGTATGGCATGACAATTTGTGTTCACTCGCAGCAGAGTAACACGAATTTCCAAATATCAAGGATAAGTCCTTTGCATAAGGTATTCAATCAAAAAGCATGATGCTCTCTGGCAATAAACTTAAAAGAACTCCGTGTCAACACATATAATTCAATCGATTACCCTGGCTAACTTGCAAAAGTTAGGGTTTTGCGCCTTGCGCGGTATATCGACCTTGTTTGTCGAAATTTAAACCTAGGCAAACTAGGTAATTAATCCGCCATGGATTAGTAGATGCAAAATCTTGCCCAAAATCAGAAAACAGGGAGCCGCAGGATAGGAGCAGCAGAAAGGGAGGCGTGACCATGCCTTAGGCCAGCCGACGCCATTTGCCATTGTCCACGCCCCATCCTAAACCGGCCATATTTTCCTCGACTAATCAGGTCGCCTTAAACTTGCTACGCGCACATAAGTTATGGCTGGGCCCACACTTGTCGGCCCCTTCTTCCATCGACCAATCGTCGCTCTAAAAGTCGCCACACTCACACCAAAAGTGTAGCCACGCCCATGCTTGGCCGGCCCTCTCATTCCTACCGAACAATTAGGTCACTTTAAATGTACCACGAGCACTAGAGTTGCGGCCGCGCCTCATGTTTGGCAGGCCCCTTTTTTTGGCCAATCAAGTCGCTCTAAACTCGCCACCATACATTAAAGGCCAAACGCACCCTGCCGCGCCACCATACTAACATGCAAGCCAAACGTTCCCTGCCACAACAACATGCCAAAATGCCACTCTGTCGCAGCCATGCCACACGCACTAATTAGGGTTTCGACATGCCAAACCCTAATTTAGGAAAAATTGCTACGCCAACCAAGCCAAATAACGTTTCCCAAAGCGTTGGGATCGATGTGGCAACATGGCCAATATTGTCAGAGCCATATTTGGGTCTAACACCAAGGAATCTATAGAGTTGTGCAGAATTTAACAGAAAATGTACCTGAGTTGTTTAGGGTCCATCGAGGTTCATCTGCCCTACTTGTAGTAGGTATTTGAATACTCATGATGCTGTTAATAGTGTCCTGATTAAAACAAGTAGCTAACTTGGTTAAGTCCCAAGTTCTCTGACAATTTATCAGTTAGCTTACCTTCACAAAATTTTCAACTTCCATACTATGCTTGGATAAGGGAGGTTTGACATTTGGGAATCAATAATCATCCCATATGTCTATACTCCCACCATTACCCATTCTCCACATGCAATTTTTCTTTATCTGATTGATACCTGATAAAATTCCTTTCCAAATCCAACTATCTTTATGTTTAGGTTTAGAATTAACGTGCGAAATATCACAATTAGGGTAATGTTTAGCTTTCAAGATGGTGGCACAAAGAGAATTTGGATTTTCTTTTAGTCTTCATCCCATTTTAGCTATCATGGCAAGATTAAAATATTTCATATTCTGAAGGCCTATTCCTCCCTCACTAATGAGTTTGCATATGGAATCATAATTCTTTAAGCAAACTCCTTTCTTCCCGTTTTCATTCAAACCATGTTCATTTCCCCACCAAAAATCTCTTTGGAGTTTAGTTATAGTTTTACAAATTTTCACCGGAATTTTAAAGCAGTTCATTTGATAAACACACAAAGAAGAAGTGACGTTTTTTACCATAACTGTCCTACCTGTAGTATTAAGGTCCTTCCTATCCCAACTTAGAAGTCTGATTTTCATTTTGTCAATCAGTGGCTCAAAACATTTAATTTTGGATTTGTTTATAAGAAGTGGGGAGCCTAAGTATTTATCGTTAAGAGGAATTGCTTGAACCCCTAAAACATCCGTGACCTCTTTCCTAATATTAGGAGTTGTTATAGTGCTAAAGAAAACCCTTGACTTACTCAAATTTATGAACTGACCTGAGACAGTGCCAAAATCAGTAAAAAGTTGGACTAAGTTTTGACTAGTTGTGACATTAGCATCACAGAAAATAAGACAGCCATCAGCAAACAATAAATGACTAACATCATGAGCATTGGTTGAGATTTTAATACCTTTTATTTTTCTTGATAGTTCAGCATTCATGATGGTCCTCAAAAGGGCTTCCATGCAAAACAAAAACAGATAATGAAACATTTGGTCTCCCTGTCTCAATCCTCTAATAGGCTTGAAAAACAAGTAGGATACCCATTAATCAAAACGGCTAAAGTAGTTGTAGAAATATATTCATAAATCAAGTTACACCATTTTTCTCTAAATCCTATTTTTTTCATAATTTGGATTAAGAATGACCACTCTACTCTGTCAAATGCTTTTGAAATATCAATCTTAATTCCCATCAGACCTTTCTTACCTTTCTTGTTTCTCATCTTATGGATTAGTTCATGGGATATAGTTATATTATCTGAAATATGCCTTCCAGGGATGAAGGCAGAATGGAAAAGGGATATTATTTTAGCTAACAACCCTTTCATTCTTCCAGACATTAGCTTAGAGATGATTTTATAAGAGGTATTGACTAGAGCTATGGGCCTAAATTCAGATGGAACAATGGGGTTTTGGGTTTTGGGAATTAAGGAGGTGAAAGAGGAGTTCATCTCTTTAGAGATATGGCCAGACTCAAAGAAGGCCTGGATCATACGAGTTAAGTCAGGCCCAATTATTTCCTAATTTTGCTGAAAACAAACTAGGGGGAAAGCCATCTGAGCCTGGACTTTTGTCTGGTTCCACAGAGAAAACAATGTTTTTGATTTCAATCATATTAGGAGTAGCACATAACATATTATTATCTTCACCATTTAAGCAATTAAGAATTTAATCTATCATGCTCTTATCAACAGTAGGGTTAACAGTTGAAGCAATAAAATGAAAGTGACTAGTTATGCAATTTGTGATTTCGGCTCTTGTACTGACCCACTCCCCGTTAGAATTTTGGATTGTCTCTATTTTGTTTCTTTTGTACCGTTTTTTGCCTTTTTATGAAAGTACTTAGTGTTTCTATCTCATAAAGTCAAATCTTGGTCCCTACTCTTAACTTTCCAGAATTCTCTTGAATTGAGTACAACCTAGTTAAATAGTAGTCAGCTTAGCAAGGTCCTTAGACTTATCCTATAAGAGTTTTTCCTATTAGTTTAGTCTAGCTTTTTCTGGATAACGATCAATGTTATTTCTAATGTTGTCAAAAGTTGATCTATTCCATAGACTAAGAGTTTTTTAACAGAAGAAAATTTTTTTGTCATAACAAAAGCATGAGACCCATGAATCCTAGTGTCCCAACATCTCATGCTTCATCAAATCACCAAAATATTTAAATGGAGTGGCGTCGTCGTTCCAAGTATTATGAGTATTTAAACAAACAGGGACATGATCAGATGTTACCTAAATGTCTGATGGTAGAATTATGGAATGATATGTTCCAAATAGAATTAGCTAAGGCCATGTCTAATCTTTTTTCAATAAAGTCGTCATCATATCTCCTATTATTCCAATTGAAAGTATAACCTATAAATCCTAGGTCCATCAAACCACATTTGCTAATAATGTTGTTAAAAGTTACAGCTTCAGTTTCATTAAAGCGGAATCTACTCTTTTTTTCCTCTTTATGCAGTACCACATTACAATCTCCTAGGAATATCCAAGGAATATCAACTTTTGTTGTTACTTGTTGAACAATACTCCAAGAATCAACTTTTTCTCTCGTATAGGGACTACCATAAAAACAGGTCAAAAGCCACCTTGGTATATTATTACAAGCATGGATATTCACATTTATATGATTATGGTTGTAATTAGTTATGTCTAGTTTCATATTGTCTTTCCAAATCAAGCATAAACCACCCGACCCGTTGCGACCCTAGGAGGGACAAGCCAGTAGTTTCTAACATTTAAATTCCTTAGAATCTTATGCATTGCCGCGACTTTTTGCTTAGTTTCCGACAAGAACAAGATATCAAGATTATTTTTGTTCAAAATATTTTTGAGGCTATCACTTTTTTCAGGTTTTCCTAGTCCTTGGCAGTTCCAAGCAATAACACTAATAAATTGCCAAAAATAAGACACTGTGGGATATTCTAAGGCAGTTAGCACAAGATTACCGAGAAGTGGTGTGATTTTAACAAGTTGTAGTAAAGTGGTAGTAAAGTTCGTTCAACTCAGACTTGTAAAGACTCGATTTAAGATAATACTAAAAACAAAGAAAATATATACACAAAGTTTGTCACAATATCGAGAGATACTAGGACTTCGGATTCCACCAAACTTCACAATCAATTGGTTCATACAATGATTCATAACAATTTTAGCTCTTTTCTAGACTCTATTTTTTTGCCAAAAGTAGATTTTATAAAGAATTAGTTGTAAATCATAAGCATAGCGCATCAAGAGTTCTTAGACTAAGCATACGCTATCAGACAAAATCACAAATAATCAATGAAAATCATAAATCGATTAAAAATCAATGCAGAAAGTCATTAGAATCAATTATAATTACCAAACAATTGTGAACTTGGCTTCCTCCATCATCCCAGTGTTGGGTTTTAGCTCCTCATGCTCAAAACACGCTCAAAATAATAACGCATGGCTGAATAGGTGTTTTATTGAAGAAAAATCGACTTTGTAACAAATATAATTGTTACAGAAGTCACCGCACAGGAACCCTAACCGAACTGTTGCAAACTTAATATAATTGTTGGAAAAATTGTTACAAAGGCTTAGAGTTTGAAAGTTTAGGTCACGGATTCTCGCGACTTTCCTTAACTCGCTGTTCTTTGTTCTTCTTCCTCCTCTCGCCTGTATGTTCTCTGCAACTTGTGATTTTGCTCTGCAATGCTCCTTAACCTCCCCCCAAGGTCTCGACCCCCCAGCAGCTTTATATACAGCCAACAGGTCTTCAAAACTCAATATAAAACCGAGAATAACTCGGTTTCCTTTTTCCAAAAGACACGGAATTTCCTTCCCTCTATTGATTCCTTTACTGAATTATCTCCACTCTTTCCAATCTTAGATAAGGTTAAATATAGCAGAGAATCTTCCCTTCACGGAACTTCCAAATCCATCAAAAAACCCGTAACTTTCCTTCCTTGTTTCGTGAATATTCTTTCTCCCCCTTTTGAAACAAACTCGATCATGCGTACCCCAATATACTCGATCCAAATGCCCATACTAAGCCTCGTTTATCCCTAACGAGGCCTAAAGTAATCAAAATCCGTGATTGAGTCTCCTTATAAATCGCTCAAAACTCGAGTTTCAAATCTGCCATTCTTTCCCGCCACCCTCTCGAATTCGAATGTAGAAGATGGGTAGCCCCCCAACCGAGTAGGGTGTATTTAGCAGGTGTCTTTGGTGATGCCCTGGGGATTCCCCTTAGTAATTTCGGTACCCCTTATCCATAGCGAGAGTCCGAATAACAAGTGACCTCCGGGTGCAACTTTTCAAGCCGATTTTTCTAAAAATGTTTATTGGCCAAAAATACCTACACACACATAAAACACCATAATAAGTACAAAAATGAGCACTATCAATATAAAGAATCGAGACAAATTAGAAACAAAAATGTGTCTATCAAATACCCCCAAACTTATTATTTGCTAGTCCTCGAGCAAAAATAAAACAAAAACAAAATCCTAACTCACTGTCGCATGCATTGATAGGTGTCTAAAACACCTAATTTACTATCTAGTAGTTACGCTTTCTTTGTTATTTTTCTTGTGAATTATGTACTTTACGCGTGTTTTTGAGTTATTAGGTACTCTGAAGTCGCACGGAGGAAAAGAAGCGGAAATCATTCAAATTGAGTTAAAAGGCGTAATGACATTTCACATGCTATTGGGAGCTGAGCTTAGGTTAAGGGGCAACTCTATTTGGAGGATTACTAAAGACAGGCCAGCCATGGTTAAGGGGTTGCCAATCAGGATGGCCCATATATGAATCTGAGGGTGTGATTAAATCCACTTCAGAATTATTACCCTAGTCGAGAATTTCATTCTCTTTCTCAATCATTCTCACTTCAATTTCACCTGAAATAAAGATGAGAGAAACAACATTCTTGTGTATATCCGAGTGATCGAAAAGGGAATCTGGTGATGAATGGGAGAAGAGATTGACGAGTCCGTTGTCAAATTAAGATCGAAATTGATTCATAAAGCCTCGAAATGGTGGAGATTCGCTTAGGGTTTGATTCAAATCGGAAGGAAGAACAGATGAGTTGAGATCGATGAGAGTGTTCAATGTTGTAGTAAAGAACGAAATGGTGACGACAAGATTCAGAGAAGAATGATGGATTCGTGTTTACAGCCAAACTCGAGAATCAGGGAGATTTGTGCTTTATTGTTCTTCCCCAAATTAGAGTTAGGGTTCTGAGCTTCAATTGAGATGGGATTTCACTCGAATTGCAGAAAAGATGTGTTTGCTGTTGATATTCATGGGTTTATGTTTGATTATGAAGCTGGGTTCGATGTGAATCTGTTCACTACCATTTTCATGGGTTTGTGGAAGATGTTGGTTAATCTGAGTTCGACGGGGTGAAGATTCAGAGAATGGAGAGACTCGAATTCAAGAATCTGTGGTGAATTAAGACTTGGGTTTGTCTCAAGATCGAGTTTCTGTTGGTGATTGCGGAATTGCAGTGGTGAGATGGAACATGCAATGGAGTTACAGGGAAGAAACTGAATTGGGCTGAAATGAGACAAGGCTTGATATGGGTTAATTTGAGTTTGAGTTTCAGTTGCACAAGAGAAGAGAATGTAGTCGATTTGGTGCTGCTGTTGAATCCAGAAGAAGAAATGGATCTGGGGATGTCTCTGCGGTATTGAATCTCGAGGCTGTGAGAACATGGGTATGGAACTATGGCTCTGGTGGTGGTAATTGAGATGAGACTCGAGAATGTGAGCAGCTGAGACACAAAGGAGAAGGAACTGAGCCAAGGAGCAGTGCAGATGGCTTGAGCTTATTCAGGGAGAGATGAGATAGAGAATCTGGTGGATGTATGAACTACAAAAGCTGGTGTTGCTGTTTCCAGGATTGGCAGAGTGTATTGAATTTGAGCTGAAGTGGTTGCCTGATGCTGTGAAGAGATGCAGCTGGTGGTGTGTTGCCTGACATGAGATAGGAGGGGAGATGATAGTGGACTAGTTGGTTATGAAGTGCAATTGAAGGGTGGAGATGATTTATGAAGCTGTTGCCATGGCCTGATGGCTGTGAAATCTGGTTGTGTGATTCAAGGAGATGGCTCAGGCTGTGATGGTTTTGGTATAGCTGAGAAAGGCAGGTAGCTACTGGTTGAAAGGAGCTGCAGAGTTGCAGTAGGAGAATGTGTGCAGCTCAGCTGAATGAGTGCAATGGAGTTGCTGCCGCAAGTGATGTTGCTTGCAACTGAAATGGAGAAACAAGATTGACAAGGTTATGGCCTGAGCTGGTATTTATGGCAGCAATTGTGGCAGCCTCTGGTGGTGATTTGAGACAGGTGGACTGGTGGAAGCTGTGAGATGGCCAGGTGATGGCAGTTCTTGCGGAGTGAGCTGTTGTCGTAGCGAGAGAGACTGCAGGGCTGGAAGAGATTGAGCTGGCGAAGTCTCGGATTCTGCTGGGTACTGAGATGAATAAGCTGGCATCGCAGCTGTGCCAAGATACCATAGCTCTGTGACAAACCATGAATTAATAGTGTTCTGATGCTGCAGCTAGTGAACTGAGGCTAGAATAGATGATAGTGGTGCAGCTGGGGATTTTGGTCTTGAGATGTGTAGGTGGAGTTAATGTTGGTGCTGCAGTGGTATTTGTGTGGGTATGAGCTGCAGTGAGCTGGAGCAGTGGCAATGTGTTGAGCAGAGCTGTTGCTGTTGCAATTCATGGCTCAGGTGGAGGCTGTATTGCAGGTGGAGTTCAGACTGGGTGCATTGGCTGTGTTGCGAGAGAGTCACAATTGGTGTCAAGATGATCTAGAGCGGCAGCTGAGATGGAGATACAGGGGAAGATGTGGCAAAGAGTTGATGGCTGAAAGTGAAGCTGCTGTGATTTGAGCTGCAGATTTAGCCGTAATGGTGCATTACAAAAGGTTATCCGAAGTTGCGGGAAGACAAATATCATGGTGAAGCACAATGATTGTGCTACACAACTAAGGCCTATGCATTGGCTCGAGCCAAGGCCAAGTCACTCAATCGTGTCGTGGCGACACTAACTCACAATGTGACCGAGCCGACTCGTGACTCTCCCTGACTCGGTACTTGACCGAGTTAACCCGCTGATCTGGACTGAGTTGACTCACCGGTCCTGACTCGTTGACCGGTGGCCGGGTGGACTTTGCCGGCCACCTGAGATGCTTTTCCGACGACTTTTTCGGCGGGATTCCTACATAATCCCAGTTTTCCTTGAGCGTTTTTGGGATGAATTTCTACACTGGTTTCTCTCACTTGTGGGCTTGGTGGACTTCTAACTAATGGACTTTGAAGACAAAACCTAATTTTGGAAGGAGTAGAGCTATAAAAGAGAAGACTTTCTCAAAACACATATATCTATGATCTATTCTTTTATCTTCTATCTTTTATTATTCTTTTGCCTCTACTTTGTTTTCTAGGGTTTACAAGATGATAGAGTTTCTTCTTGTGATGAACTCCTTGAATATGAATACCTAATTATCTTTTGGTTATGGAATAGTTGGATTTCACAAAGCATGATTCTTTGATTCAATATATTAGTTTTGTCTCATATTATCGTTTATGATTCACCATGAATATTGTTACATGATTTGGATGCTTGTTTAGTCGAGTCGCGAATCGATTGAGTTTGTTTTCATCTCTCTTGCTAGATTAGGGTTATTATACGCAAAAGTGATAATTCCAGATTGCAAGTAGCATAAATATGATTATAGTTTGTAGTGATATATTCTTATGATCATATGTGAGTTATAACCTTTGTTAAATCGGATTAGTGGGCTTTCCACGTTCGATTGCTTTGATTGGCCCGATTTCATAGAACTTAACGCATCTAGGGAATTAAACTTGATTAGTGCTTTTACACGTTAGGTTGTTCCTTTAGGTAGAATTCATATTCGCATCTTTTAATGTGTTTGTTGATGACATGAGGAGGTTTTTATGGGATATTCTTGCGATCAAGGTATTCTAGGGTCTTTGATAAAAGTTGAGATTAAAATATCAATTCTTATTATTGTGTTGAAAACATTTTTGTGATTGAAAACGAAATCCATGACCGATACTTTCTTATCCTTGATTTGATTTGTTTGCTTATTTCTTTATTTGCTTTTATTTAGTTTATTATAATCACAAAACCCCGGTGTTATTTATAGGGAACCGAAACAATTTGACAACCTAGACCTCTCTCAGGATCGATCCTTTCTTGCCCTTGCTATATTTATATTTTGAGTAGTAAGAAAGTGTAATTATATTTGTGTCGGCTGACAACCGGTCAAATTTTGGCGCCGCTGCCGGGGAGGCAACGGTTGTCAATTGTTTTTCGTTTCTTATTTTTGTATTTAGTTTTTGTTTTATTTTTATTTTTATTTTTATTTTTTCTTATTTTCTGGTTTTAACCTTGGTTTGAGAATTATTTCAGGTGCTTATTTCTATGGAAGGAGCATATTGGAGCAATCAATACGGGTTTCAACCTCAACAATACGACAACTACCAATTCCATGGGTATAATCAAAACCAATTCATTGGTTATGACCAATATTCCATGGAACCTTCTGGTTTTCCTCAACAACCTTATGGAGGGTACGTGTGTGAACAACCACAAGGATGGGAGGATTCTTATGCTCGTGAACAAAAAGTCTCTAACTTTATAGATCAAGTTTCCAACTTTTTACAAGAGGAATTTCAAAAAGCTAAAGAGACTACAAACGAGCAACTCCAAGAACTTCGTGAAGGTATTTCTAGCTTGCGAAGAGGCATTGATCAATACAAGGAAGATATGGATAATTCTTATGTGCATATGGTTTGTGATGAATATTTGGTTGATGCTAATGTTGAAAAAGGCCAATCCTTGGGCACTTTCGTTGATATTTGTGTAGTTAACTCAACTCTTGATCTTAATAATGATCATTCACCTATTCAAAAGGATGAGTTAGAGATTAGCAACACTAAATTCAGCGAGGAACAATCTTATGTTGACTATGATAGTGACGGTGATTATGATACATTGTTTGAAACAACTCATGGTGACATCTCCGAGGAGTCTTTTTGGGATCAAGATGAAGACGAAGAGGAATATGTCGACACTTGTGTAGATTACTCAAGCATTGATCTTAATAATGATCAAGAGCCTATTCAAAGGGTGGAGCTTGAGGATGATGCATTTTCGAGTGTTCTAAAAAAGTTTCTTATGATAAAATTTGGATCCGCAAAAGAGTATGTGCCTTACAACAAAGAGGAGTATGTTGAGAATGAGACCGTTATGACCAATATTGTGGAAGACCCAATTGAGCTTGCAAATGATTGTAATGATGATGTTTATGTCGAGACTTTGGTTACGGCAGAAACGAACGAAGAATGGTTGCGAGGTTTGATAGAGGACCATGATATACAAGAGGTGAATAATTCACTTGAGTTTTTCAAGGATGAAGAGGATTCCGTGATACAAGAGATTGTGAAAGGTTTATCTAACCCTTTGCCTATTGTTTCTTCTCCTTTACCTCTTATTGGTTTGAATGTATGTGCTTCGAGAATATTGTTGAATGACTTTGTTTCTCGTTTTCCGCCATTAGAGATACTTGATTCTCATACTATGCAGGTTATGGAACTAGAAACCGTGGAAGTACCCGACTCCTATATTCTTTATACACTTCCAAGTGTGGACAAGAATAAGTGTGGGGGAAGCTTTTATCTGTTCATAGCTTCACTTTTGCTTTATATTACTAATATTTGTGTGAAGCTAGTGTTTGCAAAATAGGTTCTATGGAAGGATCCCCAACTTTTAGATTGTTGGTATATGGGGAATGAATCTTGCAAGGATATAGTCGGGCGACGACTTTAAACCAAGCGCCGCATGGGAGGCAACCCATAGGTTTTGTATCTCTTATCTTTTAATTTTTCTTTTCTTGTTTTTAGCTTTTTCTTTTCGCATATTGTTATATGATTTCCCACCTTGACTTTCTTTGATTTATATTCAATTTACATTGAGGACAATGTAAAGTTTAAGTGTGGGGAGTGGTTAAGCATTTGCGTTGTAAATTTTTCAAATTTTTCAACTTTTGTGTAAAATAGTGAATAAAAACTCCAACTTGTAGTTAGTTTAGAGTCACATAGTATACATGTCGCTAAGATTACATCGAGAATCTCACAATAGTGACTGAACTTAGAGATGACAGATAACATGATCGGGTTTCTTAATTGTATGAGAGTTAAAGTTGGATTTAACCATGCCAAAGGGAAAATAAGGTGCGATCGAATTCGGTATTAGAAAGTTGATCCCCTATAGTGGAGACTACCCAAGTTACATAATGTGAGGCACCGACCTTCAATTCTTTGTACCTGTCTAAATTTGTGCCTTTAGAGTGTGTGTCACCGTACGTAAATTCCGGGCAGAATGGTGAGCTGTCCAACCTCCCACCATAGAAGCACTATTTTGATCTCTTGAGTGCTATTTTTATCAACCATGTGGGTGACATCGAATTGCTAACTTACATACCACTTGTAATCTTGTTCGCAGTTAGCACCATCCACCTTATCTCTCTCTACACCAACAGGTCCATAGAAACACCATCATCATCAACAAGAGGAGCATCACAAATTTGAAGGAAAGTTGAACACGTTCGAGGTTTACAAGTAACAATATAGAAAGATTCAAGCGGAAATTATTAAGGATGAGAGTTCGAGAAGTTTATGATATCAAGACATATAAGTTGTGAAGATTAAAGCGGTAAAGTACTTGGCATTGTACTTACATTTTTATTTTTTTTATTTTATTTGTATTTTACTTTCTCTTGTCTCAAAAAAAAAAAAAAAAAAAAAAAAAAAAAAAAAATGGGTTTGTATAGTTTGTTTTTAGTTTTGTATTCTTTCAATAAAGCCTATGGAAAGAAGGAATATCTATAATGAAGTTTTAAGCGACAAGAAATTTGAGGAAAGAATCATATTGTTAAGATTCTACGAAGTTCGAGAGTTATCATCAAGAGTTGAAGACCGAAGACGAAGATGAAGACACCGATAGAAGACCGAAGACGTTTCTATGGATGCTGTGAGAGTGGTGCTAGCTGCACGCCGAACGGATACGAGGTAACTAAGCATATTCCCACCTTCGTTAAATGGTTGATTTCCTTTCGAAGAGATCGTCATAAAAATGGGTTTTCAAAATATATAAAAGATGGGTTTTCAAAATATTTCTGAGGGTTAAGCCTTCCTACCATTCAATGTGTCTCAGATTCTCTCTTCATTCCAACCCGAACACATGTGTGACCCATAAAAAGTCGTTTATTATTGAGAGCAATATCATAAAACCCTTTCTTGTGAGGCGTAGTCGAGACTTTTGATCACTCCGAACCCGAATTTTAGTCTAAAAGGGATGGTTATTTCTCTCAACTTTTAAGAATGAGATTATGTTCATTTATGTGTCTAACTTCTTATGACTAGTGTGCAGAATCTCCATGTCTTCTTAGCGCGTTGGATACTATCATTACGGAGAACTAGTAAGTTGGTAATATAGGTTTTGTGGGTATATCTCTAGTAAACCTTCACGAGACTATAACTCGTCCACTAGGGACACCTAGGGGTTTAAAGGCTTGTTATTTATGCTAAAAGTGACCGTAGCGTCGACGACACCTGAGTTGTTGTATTTTAATTGTTTTGTTTGATTTGCTCGAGGACTAGCAAAGTCTAAGTGTGGGGGAATCTGATAGGTGTCTAAAACACCTAATTTACTATCTAGTAGTTACGCTTTCTTTGTTATTTTTCTTGTGAATTATGTACTTTACGCGTGTTTTTGAGTTATAAGGTACTCTGAAGTCGCACGGAGGAAAAGAAGCGGAAATCATTCAAATTGAGTTAAAAGGCGTAATGACATTTCACATGCTATTGGGAGCCGAGCTTAGGTTAAGGGGCAACTCTATTTGAGGATTACTAAAGACAAAGCCACCATGGTTAAGGGGTTGCCAATCAGATGGCCCATATCTCAATCTGAGGGTGTGACTAAATCCACTTCAGAAATATTACCCTAGTCGAAATTTCATTCTCTTTTTCTCAATCATTCTCACTTCAATTTCACCCGAAATAAAGATGAGAGAAACAACAATTTGTCAGATATCCGAGTGATCGAAAAAGGGAATCTGGTGATGAATGGGAGAAGAGATTGACGAGTCTGTTGTCAAATTAAGATCGAAATTGATTCATAAAGCTTCAGAAATGGTGGAGATTCAGTTAAGGTTTGATTCAAATCTGGAAGGAAGAACAGATGAGTTGAGATCGATGAGAGTGTTCAATGTTGTAGTAAAGAACGAAATGGTGACGACAAGATTCAGAGAAGAATGATGGATTCGTGTTTACAGCCAAACTCGAGAATCAGGGAGATTTGTGCTTTATTGTTCTTCCCCAAATTAGAGTTAGGGTTCTGAGCTTCAATTGAGATGGGATTTCACTCGAATTGCAGAAAAGATGTGTTTGCTGTTGATATTCATGGGTTTATGTTTGATTATGAAGTTGGGTTCGATGTGAATCTGTTCACTACCATTTTCATGGGTTTGTGGAAGATGTTGGTTAATCTGAGTTCGACAGGGTGAAGATTCAGAGAATGGAGAGACTCGAATTCAAGAATCTGTGGTGAATTAAGACTTGGGTTTGTCTCAAGATCGAGTTTCTGTTGGTGATTGTGGAATTGCAGTGGTGAGATGGAACAGGAAATGGAGTTACAGGGAAGAAACTGAATTGGGCTGAAATGAGACAAGGCTTGATATGGGTTAATTTGAGTTTGAGTTTCAGTTGCACAAGAGAAGAGAAGGTAGTCGATTTGGTGCTGCTGTTGAATCCAGAAGAAGAAATGGATCTGGGGATGTCTCTGCGGTATTGAATCTCGAGGCTGTGAGAACATGGGTATGGAACTATGGCTCTGGTGGTGGTAATTGAGATGAGACTCGAGAATGTGAGCAGCTGAGACACAAAGGAGAAGGAACTGAGCCAAGGAGCAAGCAAGATGGCTTGAGCTTATTCAAAGGAGAGATGAGATAGAGATCTCAGGATGTATGAACTACAAAAGTCGGTGTTGTTGTTTCCAGGATTGGCAGAGTGTATTGAATTTGAGTCAAGTGGTTGCCCGATGCCGTGAAGAGTCGCACTGGGTGGTGTGTTTCCTATTACATGAGATAGGAGGGGAGATGATAGTGGACTAGTTGGTTATGAAGTGCAATTGAAGGGTGGAGATGATTTATGAAGTCATTGCCATGGCCTCGATGGTCGTGAAATCGGGTTGTGTGATTCAAGGAGATGGCTCAGCCGTGATGGTTTTGGTATAGCCGAGAAAGGCAGTAGCTACCGGTTGAAAGGAGCTCAGCAGAAAGGCAGAGAGAGAATGTGTGGCCTCACACCAATGAGTGCAATGGAGTTGCTGCCGCAAGTGATGTTGCTTGCAACTGAAATGGAGAAACAAGATTGACAAGGTTATGGCATGAGCTGGTATTTATGGCAGCAATTGTGGCAGCCTCTGGTGGTGATTTGAGACAGGTGGACTGGTGGAAGCTGTGAGATGGCCAGGTGATGGCAGTTCTTGCGGAGTGAGCTGTTGTCGTAGCGAGAGAGACTGCAGGGCTGGAAGAGATTGAGCTGCCGAAGTCTCGGATTCTCCGGGTATCGAGATGAATAAGCCGGCATCGCACTGCGTGCCAAGATACCACAAACAAGTGACAAACCATGAATTAATAGTGTTCTGATGCTGCAGCTAGTGAACTGAGGCTAGAATAGATGATAGTGGTGCAGCTGGGGATTTTGGTCTTGAGATGTGTAGGTGGAGTTAATGTTGGTGCTGCAGTGGTATTTGTGTGGGTATGAGTCGGCAGGAGTGGGAGCAATGGGCAATGTCTTGAGCAGAGTCAGTTGGCCGTTGCAATTCATGGCTCGGTGGAGGTCAGATTGCAGTGGAGTTCGGGACCGGGAGCATTGGTCATGTTGCGAGAGAGTCACAATTGGTGTCAAGATGATCTAGAGCGGCAGCTGAGATGGAGATACAGGGGAAGATGTGGCAAAGAGTTGATGGCCGAAAGTGAAGTCGCCGTGATTTGAGCTCACAGAATTTAGCGTAATGGTGCATTACAAAGTTATCCGAAGTTGCAGTGGAAGACAGCCCATCATGGCTCAAGCACAATGATTGTGCTACACAACTAAGGCCTATGCATTGGCCTCGAGCCAAGGCCAAGTCACCAATCAGCTCAGGCGTTGACTAACTCACAACTCCGACCGAGCCGACTCGCTGACTCTCCCGACTCGGTACTTGACCGAGTTAACCCGCCGATCCGGACCGAGTTGACTCGCCGGTCCCGACTCGACCTGGTGGGTCGGTGGACTTTGCCAACCACCCGAGATGCTTTTCCTGGGACTTTTTCTAAGCGGGATTCCGCCATAATCCCAGTTTTCCTGTGAGCGTTTTTGGGACGAGAATTTCTACACTGGTTTCTCTCACTTGTGGGCTTGGTGGACTTCTAACTAATGGACTTTGAAGACAAAACCTAATTTTGAAGGAGTAGAGCTATAAAAGAGAAGACTTTCTCAAAACACATATATCTATGATCTATTCTTTTATCTTCTATCTTTTATTATTCTTTTGCCTCTACTTTGTTTGCTAGGGTTTACAAGATGATATAGTTTCTTTTTCTTCTTGTGATGAACTCCTTGAATATGAATACCTAATTATCTTTTGGTTATGGAATAGTTGGATTTCACAAAGCATGATTCTTTGATTCAATATATTAGTTTTGTCTCATATTATCGTTTATGATTCACCATGAATATTGTTACATGATTTGGATGCTTGTTTAGTCGATTCGCGAATCGATTGAGTTTGTTTTCATCTCTCTTGCTAGATTAGGGTTATTATACGCAAAAGTGATAATTCCAAATTGCAAGTAGCATAAATATGATTATAGTTTGTAGTGATATATTCTTATGATCATATGTGAGTTATAACCTTTGTTAAATCTGGATTAGTGCGCTTTCCACGTTCGATTGCTTTGATTGGCCCGATTTCATAGAACTTAACGCATCTAGGAATTAAACTTGATTAGTGCTTTTACACGTTAGGTTGTTCCTTTAGGTAGAATTCATATTCGCATCTTTTAATGTGTTTGTTGATGACATGAGGAGGTTTGCGGGATATTCTTGCGATCAAGGTATTCTAGGGTCTTTGATAAAAGTTGAGATTAAAATATCAATTCTTATTATTGTGTTGAAAACATGTTTGTGATTGAAAACGAAATCCATGACCAATACTTTCTTATCCTTGATTTGATTTGTTTGCTTATTTCTTTATTTGCTTTTATTTAGTTTATTATAATCACAAAACCCCGGTGTTATTTATAGGGAACCGAAACAATTTGACAACCTAGACCTCTCTGTGGGATCGATCCTTTCTTGCCCTTGCTATATTTATATTTTGAGTAGTAAGAAAGTGTAATTATATTTGTGTCGGCTGACAACCGGTCAGGCATCGTCGATTGCATTTAGCGTATGCAATAAGCCTTTAAACCCCTAGGTGGCCCTAGTGGCCGAGTTATAGTCTCGGGAGGGTTTACCAGAGATATACCCACAAAACCTTTATACCCAGACTCTAGCTATCTACGCAGTAACCTTGGAAGGCACTAAAGAATCTCCTTGGTTGGCATACTTATTGACTACAGGAGGAAGTACCCCGATGCGAAATTCCAATTGTTGTACACGAGTTTGCACTCAAGCATACTAAAATTCATATATAAGTCACAGAGCTCTACTCAGATAGTCGCACTATGGACATCAATACCCGGAGTCAAAACTAATCACATGGATAGATCAAGAAGATGGATAAAGAGAAAAACATAGATGGTTTTGATGTTTACTAAGTGAACGGTGTTTCCCATATCTGTCCAAGGCCTCCGCCAAAATGAACCTATCCTAATGGACTGAGATACCGGTCTGACTAATACCAACACACTGGCAAATTTAAGGGAACCAGTGGTCGATAATCCTAACTCTAGGTCAACACAACTGGCATATACAAGGGTTCCAGTGGTCGACTTTATTGAATTTATTCCGGTTGGTCTGATGGCCTGGTCTCAATTTCTCTTTTTTTTTTTTTTTTTTTTTTTTTTTCTTATCATTTTTTTTTCACACATTTTTTTTTCAACTTCTTTTTCACTTTTTTCACTTTTTTTTTTTTTTTTGGATCTCAATCACTCTAATTCACCCTAGCATCGGTAACAACTTGATTCGTGGGCCCCACCTAATCACTTAGAGAAACATAGGTTAAAAACAAAATAAAAACAATGAAAAGGACTCAACGAGATATGGTGAAACTATCATGTTATTTCTAACACCCGAGCTCGTGCTTTTATGAATATACTCTTTAGATGTTGCCATCTAATCGATTGGTTCCTCAACTCCTACAACCAAAATGCTTCCATCCACTTAGATTGGTTAGTGCCATCCTTAATAAACATAAATTTCTAGGCTCTGAGTTTAACAATCCAACTAAAATGTTTTTCCCATACCCCAAACTTAAATCTAACATTGTCCTCAATGTTCTAAAGATAAAATTAAAAGCATGAACAAGGAGAAACTGCTTTCCATTTGAAGTAAAAGAGTTAAGGAAAGATATTACCGTGTCGCATGAATATTGGGTTACCTCCCAAGAAGTGCTAAGTTTAAAGTCTTCAAATTACTAAGAAAGGATTAGTCACCTCATAAAATCATAAAGTAATAGATGAAATATCTCAGGGTCATCGAAACCAAATAGAGCTATCACAAGTAAAAGGAATCTGCAACATGCCAAGAAAATTAACAAAATAAAGCACACCCTTGTCTAGTTTCCTGTTTAAGACAACTACATCTAGTCAGTGGTTTAGGTTCTGTGCTCTATGAAAGGGTCTAAATAAATTTCTTTGGGCTTATGTTCTCATAAGTAAGATCCAAATTATCAAGTTGTAGAGTCTAGAAAACTCAAATAAAAACTTAGAAGCACATAATAATAACCTGAATAATTGAGGATCCTCTAAGTCAATCAGATTTGACTTACACAACTGACCACAATGAGAGTGGTGGTATTCCTTTAACAAATGTGTCGACCTTAATCTCCTAAAGTAATTAGGCTTAGTCTCAAAACTTAATAACTGACACATTTGAAATTCATACATTCCCACAATTAGTTGAAAAATATTTGGTGGGAAAACAAAATTAATCTGGGTATCATAGCCTGGGCTAACCACATCAACCAGAGGATGGGTTTCTAACAACTGAACTTCCTTATGGACATCACTAGGTTTAGGAAAACGTGTATGAAGATAATCTTTTAAAATGGTTGAGGCACATATGTCAAGTCCAAAGTGAGGGACTTTCTAAGAGTTAAGGCACACGGAGAATGATAATCACCCCCAAACTTAGAGTTTTCAAAGGTCTCTAGAAAGACTAGTCACAACTTCCCTAATTTCAAGGTCATCTCGATTCCTGAAAATGGTCAATTGATTCTTCTAAGTCAGGTTCACCCTCACTCATCTCTACGAGTTCATTTTCTTTGTCTAAGATTAATGTTTCTAAATCGCTAGACTCTAAAACAATATTCTCAGAAGAAACTCGTTCCTCTAAACCATAATCGGCTTCGTAATCATAAGGAAATACTACATCGTCTAAAACGGGGGTATCTCTAGTCAAATCCTCGTCCTTTTGAATAGGTGAATAATTATTAAAATTATCTGGATCTGAACTAGAAACATTATCATTATTAAGCTCAGTTGGAGTAACAAATTCCTGATCACTATGCCTACTTATTTCAGATTCTTCATCAACACTATCCTCATCATAATCATCATTGTAATAACATGAAAATGGTCGAACCTCATCTAAACAAGTACTGTTACCAATTCTAACCTCGTCATCTTGATTATGCAAATAACTATCTTTATTTTCAAGGGTATTATTGGAAACACTGTATTGGAAATCAAGATTATTTCGAGCAATTCTTTCGTTCATCTCAGCCATCAGCTTTAGGGATTCCTCTATAGAAAGTTCTCTTTCGTCATAAACTAAGTTATTCATCTTAGCTAACCTATGTGTCGTCTCCTCTAATTTCCTGAGAGACTCTTCTAAAGGAGAAACATAAGAATTTTGCTCGTATGACTCGTGCGTGTGTGGATAGTAATTGGGCTCATCATGGTATGAGCCATAACTTTGAAAAGGCTGATGTTCCCAACCACTATTCACACTATGGTCAAAGTAGTAACGTCCATTTTGAAACTCAAAGGATATTCGTTGTATTGGCTATTGTAATACCAAACATTCTATTCGCAGGGTGTGAGTTGTCACACAAAATAAAACCCACCGACAGGGATTCGTGGGTGGATAGAGTCTTACCTCCCGTACTGACGGGCGATGAACCGTTGAAGTCGACTCGGTGCCACCGACTTCTATGTCGTTGTACGAACCCGAGGGCCGAGACAAGATCGTAATCGTCGTCCTTCCTCGCAAACAAGTTTTATATTTAATTTTTAACCCTTCCTTAGGGTTTAAAATAATAATGTCCAAGTCCAAAAAGTGTCCAAAAATAAAAATGTCCAAAAAGGAAAAGAAAAATTAAAAAAAATACAACCCTATTTACAGTTTCTAAAAATAAAACAAAATAGCTATATACAAAATCTTCTTCTTCACTCCTTGGACTCCTCTTTTCTTTCCTTCTTTGGCGATGCTTTCCTTTTATAGCACTTTTTCTTTCCTTGTAGCTTCACTCCAAATCTGAAAAGAATCAAAAAATACCAAAGGCGTAAGAGAGAACAAAAAAAAATAATGAAAATAAACCTAAAACAAATCTAAATACAAGTCCGCGTTGGCGGCGCCAAAAATTGGTGTGATTTTAACAAGTTGTAGTAAAGTGGTAGTAAAGTTCGTTCAACTCAGACTTGTAAAGACTCGATTTAAGATAATACTAAAAACAAAGAAAATATATACACAAAGTTTGTCACAATATCGAGAGATACTAGGACTTCGGATTCCACCAAACTTCACAATCAATTGGTTCATACAATGATTCATAACAATTTTAGCTCTTTTCTAGACTCTATTTTTTTGCCAAAAGTAGATTTTTAAAAGAATTAGTCAGAAATCATAAGCATAGCGCATCAAGAGTTCTTAGACTAAGCATACGCTATCGACAAAATCACAAATAATCAATGAAAATCATAAATCGATTAAAAATCAATGCGTAAAGTCATTAGAATCAATTATAATTACCAAACAATTGTGAACTTGGCTTCCTCCGTCATCCCAAAGTGTTGGGGTTTAGCTCCTCATGCTCAAAACACGCTCAAAATAATAACGCATGGCCGAATAGGTGTTTTATTGAAGAAAAATTGACTTTGTAATGTATATAATTGTTGCGTAAGTCACCGTTGCTGTAGGAACCCTAATTGAACTCGTTGCAAACTTAATATAATTGTTGGAAAAATTGTTACAAAGGCTTAGAGTTTGAAAGTTTAGGTCACGGATTCTCGCGACTTTCCTTAACCGCCGTTCTTTGTTCTTCTTCCTCCTCTCGCCCGTATGTTCTCTCGCAACTTGTGATTTTGCTCGCAATGCTCCTTAACCTCCCCAAGGTCTCGACCCCCCAGCAGCTTTATATACAACCAACAGGTCTTCAAAACTCAATATAAAACCGAGAATAACTCGGTTTCCTTTTTCCAAAAGACACGGAATTTCCTTCCCTCTATTGATTCCTTTACTGAATTATCTCCAGTCTTTCCAATCTTAGATAAGGTTAAATATAGCAGAGAATCTTCCCTTCACTTTAACTTCCAAATCCATCAAAAAACCCGTAACTTTCCTTCCCCCGTTTCGTGAATATTCTTTCTCCCCCTGTTTTGAAACAAACTCGATCATGCAGCCCAATATACTCGATCCAAATGCCCATACTAAGCCCTCGTTTATCCCTACTGTGCCTAAAGTAATCAAAATCCGTGATTGAGTCTCCTTATAAATCCCTCAAAACTCGAGTTTCAAATCTGCCATTGTTTCCCGCCAATTCTCTGAATTCGAATGTAGAAGATGGGTAACCCCCTAACCAGAGTAGGGGTGTATTTAGCAGGTGTCTTTGGTGATGCACTGGGGATGCCCCTTAGTAATTTGGGTACCCCTTATCCATAGCGAGAGTCCGAATAACAAGTGACCTCCGGGTGCAACTTTTCAAGCCGATTTTTCCAAAAATGTTCATTGGCCAAAAATACCTACACACACATAAAACACCATAATAAGTACAAAAATGAGCACTATCAATATAAAGAATCGAGACAAATTAGACACAAAAATGTGTCTATCAAGAAGGCATATAAAACAAATTGTTACATTACTGTTTTTCAAGTTGGGCAAAAAAATTTTGTAAGTCAATTCAGTTTTGGAATGGCAATTCACAGAATTTATACAAACAGAGGTTCGGGCAAACACAAGCAATTTATAAGCATAGACTAATGAATAAAAATGATGATGAGAAATTATCAATACCTCTTTTATGGTCAAGTGACTTTTTTTAACATCAGTGCAACTTACATCTCTTTCTACGCTTAAAATACTGCCAGTTTTGATGTTCCCCCAAATGTGCATCAGTCGCTGACAATCATTCTGATGCCCATTAGTGAAATCTCCACTAGCAAGAGGCATGAATTGGTGTTTTCGCTTCTTCCAGTTATAGAAAGCATTTGATGATCAACGGGTCCACTTGGTAATTTCCACCGGGATACTCACATTCTTCCCAAGATTACTTTGGAATTTCCTAGTTCTCCATTTATGATGAGCATTGTAAAAACTAAAGATAAATGACATTGATCTCAAAGGGATGCACCTAAAGAGCAGATAAAGCAAAAGAGTTAGATAGAGAGAACGTCCGATGATAAATAGCAAAATCAGAATAATTACTTAAAGAAGAAAAGATACCAAATCGATGCAAATGATTACATGCTAAAATGAAAAATAATCAAACAAATAGATAAGGATCAATGAAATTAAGGAAATTAATCGATTAGAGCAGGCAAATAAATTATGAAGAATCAAAGGTCTATAATCTAACGCAAGTGAATCACCGACTAGAGGAACAAAAATTAACAGAAATAAAGAAATTAGGAACAAAGAGACTAAAAGATTTGGGGATAAATTAAAATTAAATAGAACAATAATAGGCAAAAGTTAAGGGAAAAGATACAAACAGATTATGGGCTAAGAGAAAATTAAAATAGGAAAAATGACAAATTGGATTTGAGGCTACTGAAGAAGAAATTTTTTAATCCTCCGAATCTTTAGTGATTATGTCTTTGTCCCTTTCTGTCTTTGTGTCTTTGTAGTTGTAAACGAGGTGTCTAGAACCGGTAACCTGTGTCTTAGAAATAAAAACAGATCCTATTGAATAGTGTCTTAGTAACTCTTGAGAAATATCAAAGCGGTCTTAGGTACAGATGCATAAGGGACCGAGAGGTATTAAAGGCTTAAGATCGGAGGATGATTAAGAACGGTTTTTTGGGACCAGCCTTTTTTTGAGGGGACCATTGTTTTATTTTGGGTAAGACATTAGAAGTAATTCTAGGTCACCCCTTATCTAAATATTTATATTAATACCAAAACTACCCTCAGATTATATTTGGTTAATGATTAGTTAGTGTGATTAGTGAAATTATTTTGAATAAAGATTTGAGATTTAAGAAATCGATTTTTTAAAAAGAAGTAGAATTATTGGGAGAGAGAAGTTTGAGAAGTTGAAGAACAAAACCATGGAAAATAAAAATTTTTTTTGAGTTCACTAATCTAGACTACTCATGTGATGATTCAATTGATGATAGCTCATCTCGAATCTACATCTCCTTCATCTCCTAGAGTATATGTCAATCTTCACAATGATCCGGATATGGATAATTTCTTAGATGGTGAATGTATTCTTCCCCAAAGCCAATTTCAAGATGGTGAAAACGATGGATTTTACCAACCACAACCGGAGGAAGAATATTGGGGTACCTGTATGCTCAAAACTTAGATAATGTTGGTTGAATTGGTCCAAAACTACTCAAAAAATTTGAATTTTTGAGTAGATTTGTGCTTGTTCTGTTACCTTGTGTGAAGAACATGTAACCGAACTCATCCGAAAGTGTAGTTCTAAGTTACTTTTTCTAAACACGCAGGTTACCGAACTCTCCATTAATGGAGGTTTTTTGAAGTTCTAAGTTAACGTAGTAGTTACCGAACTCTATAAATAGGATTACAGTGGTATGTTCGGTTTGGCAAAAATGTAACCGAACATTAGGGACTATGAGTTCTTGTTAGTTTGCAACCAATAGCTAACCGAACTTACGTAAAATAATATTTCACATTAGTGTACAAAGTTCGGTTGGTTCGCAAACTTGATACCAACCCTTAATATAACCGAACTTACGTACAATAAAATTTTGATTTAGTGTACGTAAAGTTCGGTTAGTTGTGAACTTGTCTGTCAAACCGAACTCTGAGTTCGGTTTTCCAGAAAAATAATCATATAACCGAACTTTGAGTCCATAAGTTCGGTTGGTTCGCAAACTTCATACAAACCCACTACCTAACCGAACTTACGTACAATAAAATATTGAATTAGTGTACGTTAAGTTCTAAGTTAGCCCTCATCTTGCTTGGCAAACCGAACTATGAGTTCGGTTATACCGATAAAATTATCATATAACCGAACTTTAGGGTCCATGAGTTCGGTTGGTTCGCAAACTTCATACCAACCCACTACCTAACCGAAATTACGTACAATAAACTTATGATGTAGTGTACGTAAAGTTCTGCTAGTTGTCAACTTGCTTGACAAACCGAACTCGAGTTCTGGTTAGCCCGATAAAATAATATTGTAACCGAACTTATTTCGATTGCAATTGATGTTGTTCCTTTTCTTGTAGATTGAATGTCAACCCATACCAATGGATAATCAACCTTCTCCTCCTGGCATGTCAGTTTGAAGATACATCTAATCACTATGTCAATGATTTGGTTTTTGATGAAACTATTGATGCGAAGAATTACAGAGAACATGCCAAGAAAGCCATGTGCGTATTAGTTTTGAATGGAAAAGAAAGCCAAACTCGTTTTGAAATGGTTTGTGAGAGAAGTGGAGATCCCAATGTTAGTCACAAGAAGAAGGGTTATGTGTATAAAGGAAAGACGACGAGGAAGAACACAAATAAGTGCTCAAAGAAAACTAAATGTCCGTTCAAGCTAGTATTTAGTAAGTGCAAAAAAAAGAATGGATGGGTTCTATCTATGGATAAGGTGGTAGGCCATCATAACCACCCTCGTCCTGGATGATCTTGAAGGACATGCAATGGCCGCTTCTACTCACTCCTCAAGAAATGGAGAAAATAGCTAAATTTAGGAGAATGGGAATTTCACTCAGCTTAACATGCTTCGCTTACTAAAGGATGATAACAAGGATAATGTATCATCTTTGACGACCATTTACAATGCAATTGAGACAATTAAAAGGATTGAATGGAAGGATAGAAAAGTGATGCAACAATTGTTTTTGGTAGCTAAAGAGAAAGGCTACGCGGTTCAAAAGAAGGTGGGTCCTAAGATCAAATAACGCATCTCTTCATTGCGCATCCGAAGAGTGTTCAATTGGCTCAATCCTTCCATCAAGTTCTTATAATGGATTGCACTTACAAGACTAACAAATACGAGATGCCATTGTTGAATATTGTTGGTCGTACTCGACGAAGTCACCGTTTTTCTGCTGCTTTTTGTTTTCTAGAAGATGAGCAAGAACCAAGTTACACTTGGGCGCTACAACAAGTGAAGGCCATATACCGAGATGATGATATCCCCGCGGTTATAGTGACGGACAACGATGTAGCATTAATGAACGCAATAGAGAGAGTCTTCCCATTAGCACATAATATGCTTTGTACGTTCCCATATTTGGTGTAATGTGATGAATAGGTGCAAGCCTCAAATTTGTCCACCAAAGAGGAAAGCATTTGAAGAGATTAGTAAGCTACCTAAGATGAACAAGCGATCGCAAAAGAGGAATTCGATATACAATACACTATAAATCACGCTAAATGGGTTGCTTTCTCTGGTGAATGGGAGTCATTGACTTGGTCTCTCACCGAAGAAGAGTATAATCTAAATCTTGCTCATTTATCGAACATTGGTCTAGCCCCAATATCCCGAGGATATTGTAACGTACGTGGTTAAGCAATGGTTGGAACCGCACAAAGAGCGCTTCGCTTATGCATTTACCAACCACCATAAACACTTTGGGAATCAAGCGACAAGTTTGGTAGAATCGGCTCACCACCGGTTGAAGAAAATCTTTTTGGATGTGTCGATAATTTTGTGATTGTGTTTAATGCAATGGAGAATTACTTCAACCGTGAGATTGATAGAATTAAAGGGAAGTTTCAAAAAAGCCGCATCATGAAGTACAAAAAGATTGTGGACAAAGGTGGTAACATCACGAATATGGCGGACCTTCGGTTGTTTAAGGGACTTCATTATAATGTTTCGCGTGCTTGCATTAAGAGGTTAATGGTAGAGGTTCATTTGATTGACATATGGGGAACCAAGCCGGACGAGGTGTGTGTTTGCAACATGATGAAGTCTATGGGACTCCCTTGTCGCCATATGATAGTTAAGTATGAACATGGCATAATCCCTCTAAGCGATATAGATCCATATTGGCAACAATTAAGTTTTGTCCCTCCTCCAAAGGGCGATGTCGGAGAAGAGTTTGGTGACAATGTGATGGGAAGAATCGTTATCGAGATGTACCGGAACATGAACAAACTCGAAAAGCAAATCTTTTGGGATGACATGCGGCCAATTGTTTATCCACACACTTCGGAGAATGTGCACGAACCGAAAAAGGCAAGGGGAAAGGTAGGCCAATCACCAAAGAAACAAAAACAAATAAGAGAATATGCAAAGGTGTTGGGTAAGAGGAAAAGTGAAATGACCCCTTTTACTAGAGACCCTTGTGGGCATGAGCATACCGCGGCGAAGTATCAAGAAGATTCTAAGAAAAGGTCTAGGAATACCGTGGAAAATGGCGAAACAAGTGAACGGGATATGAAGAAAAAGGACCGATGTTACGCCGCAACCAACCCCACCTACTCCATCGGAACCTAGCCAACCAATTCAACGAGACGTTAAGCTTAAGGCTCCAATATGCCGCATCCAACAAAGAAGTCGACCAATTGATGATACATCAACTTTTGTTGATAGAAGGTACTTGGAAGACCTACCTACATATATTAGAAAGTACGTCATATCCACCGATGACGCCCTCATGGATGGTAATTGCGGATTCCACGTTGTCGTACAACAACTAGGGCCTTTCACCGAAGGTGCAAAGTTGTATAATAATAATCAAATCACTTATGTCCCAAGCAAAGGATGTTGATGAAGCTAAAGGACAACCCGGAATTTTACAAGCGAATGTTGTCCGATGGGGATGCTAGTCCGAATGTGCGCTTTATTAGGTATCAAAGGCGTCTCCACGGGGGGGATCCAATCACAAGGGATCATTGGATGGGCATTCCGATATGTGGGCACTTAATCGCCGAAGCATTCAATTGCGTGGTTCACTATTTCTCAAAAGGTGCTAGTTTCACATACACTCCGAAAACAAAGATATGTGTCGAGCAACTTAAACGTAGGAGGGTGGTGATTGCGCTTGTTAACAACAACCATTTTATAGGCCTCCGGTTAGAAGACGATTGTCCACTCCCTCCGATATGCGGATACTCTTATTGGCAAGGATTTAACCCCGACACAATGTTGGGATGGTGTGTTAAGTACGAGCATAACATGGAGATGTGGAAAACTTTGAAGGATTCGGAAAAATCATACACGAGGGTGTAGTTTCCTTGGGATGATTAAATGTACCATTTTCAAGATTGTGTTTCCGTTGGGATGTGGAAAACTTTGAAGATTGTGTTTTTTGGAATTAGGTCTTATTTTTGGGTTATGCTTTCAACATTTTCATAAGAATAAGAGACGAGACTCATTATTTTTGTAATTTTTTTTTGTTTGTTTTTTCATATTGAAACTTAATTACATGACATCGCCAAACAAAGGAGACATCAAGACTTAAGTTCGGTTAGGAAAAGAAATTAGAGGACATTGCCGAACTAAAACTAAAGCTACATAACATTTAATATCCAAAACGCGTTATGAAAAAGTCTTTAAGGAGGCGGAAATGATATTCATATTTGAAATCCTTTCTCTTCCATCTTCGCCATTCGTTTTTTGATGTTAAAATGATTTCGGAGAATCCTTCACCCCTAAGTCGATACCGCCTTACAATACGAAATAAAGCCATAAATTCCACAACTCTAGCTCTAATCTTGTCGAATCGAAGGAACAATGCTATTCGATCACGGTTATGAGGGTTTGTTGTGTCGGAGCAGAATTTCTCATGAATTTTCCCCCAATAACTTTGACTCATAATACCATTCATTCTTCGTTCTTCACCCCTCTTTGGATAGTATAGTATGTAGTTTCTGCAAAGAGATAGATCTTCATCTAGAGTAAATTTAGGAGTAGTGTATGCCATTATTAGAAGATTTTGACACAAAATGTTATCTATGAGACACATATTTATACCACTGGGGTGTATAACGGCTATAAAAATAGCCGTTTCTTGACATTAGTGTCATTCAAATTTCAAACTACATAGTTCGGTTACATACCAAATGCATCGAGAAAACCGAACTCAAAGGTTCGGTTGGTTCCGTAAATCATAGGTAACCGAACAAGTGTTAACCACCAAATTTACATCGTAAGTTCTTGCTACCAACATTTTACCAGTGCAACCGAACTAATCACCGTAACTTTTGTTTGATCTAGTTGGTGTGAGTTCGGTTACATTACGAAATCGATAAGGAACCGAACTTTTGATCACCAAGTTCCTTTACACTGCAAAATTTTGTCAAGGAACCGAACATTACACTCAGAATTTCTTGTTATGGGTTCGGTTCGATTACGTTTTCTACAGTAACCGAACTTTACAATTTAACTTTTCAAATTTTCTTGTTCCCGAGTTCGGTTACATCGCAGTATTTCCAGCTTAACCGAACACCGGACGGTTATTGCCGAATTTGAAAACCAACGGTAACTTTGACTAGTAGGAGCAATTATTGCGTATAACCGTTTTTTTTTTAAAAAAAGCCGTTGGGTACTTTTTTGCTATAAATAGAGACCAATCTCTACCAAACTTATTCACCCATCACTTTCAATCTTCCTAAATCAGTTACTCATCACTTTGGAACACTAAAAATGGCTCCAACTCCGTTCAATGATCTAGAAGATGTTGCTATTGTCGAGCACACACCACTCTCACAAAGCACTCCGTTGAGGAAGCGCAATGGGTGACTGGAGAACGAAGACCCAACAAGAGGGCCTTACTTTGGGGATGATCAAAACACCAATGCTTGGTGGAAACGGGTGTTTAAGGTTTTTAAAGCACTAAGCGGAAATCGTTATAGGAGGACGCTCCAAAGAATACGGAAAGGTACGCATATTTATACAATGAATGCGTACCGTTGAGAAACGAATTGAAAGCTCGTAAGGACGCTATGCCAAACGAAGACCGAATGAATAGAGTAAGTTTGTGAATCAATAGGCCTCTCATAAAAAACTATTTATTTGGTTATGATTATTCAACAACGCTAACTTATTTAAAAAATTGTTTTCCCCAAGATACTTTGGGTCGGAGCCAATACGAATTAAGGTACGGTCATGAGTTTCGCACGAGGACTCGCTACACTCTCTTGGAGGAAGTTGAATGGCAATTCGCCCAATATAATTAAAATCGTAGAGAATCCCTTGGGCGATGTATTGAAGAATTTTATGTGTTTTACTTCTATTTCATTTCAACTACATGTATGTTTTTTCGATTCAATAAAATGAGTGAATTCAAATACCGGTCGCTTTTAGTGGTGTTAGTTCGGTTACATTACGAAATCAGCGAAGAAACCGAACTTTTCTGAGTACCAAGTTCGGTTACCTGCATAATATTGTCAAGGCACCGAACATTACACTGTAACTTCTTGTTCTGAGTTCGGTTAGATTACGTTTTCTGCAGGTAACCGAACTTTACACTTTTACTTTTCAAATTTTCTTGTTCCGAGTTCTTACATCGCATTACTCAGCTAACTCGAACATTATAGTTCGCCAGTACCTTCAAATATTACTGTGCAACCGAACATTACACTCAGTAACTTTAGAAAATTTCTTGTCATGAGTTCTAAGTTAGGTTTCCATTATCGTATGTAACCGAACATTAAGTTCGTTGATCCAAAAACATTGTAGGTAACCGAATACATAGTTCGGTTGTTTACGAGATTTAGTATATTAACCGAACTAACTAATTGTTTCTTAAAAATTTGAATGTAATGAAACACTTAATCGTCAAATACCCAAACTAATCCCTTAGAACACAAATTAAAAACCAAATTAAGAAATTTAATTAATAATCCACATCACTAAATGTTGGAAGCGCACGAACATAAGGAAACAAACTACCAAATCCGCCATAAAAAAGTATTCCAAATATAAGGAACCAAACTACCAAATCCGCAATTAAAAAGTCTTCCAAACATGAGAAACCAAAGTAATAATTGTTGCAATCACTCATTTACCACGACCACTACTACGTAAACTTTTCTAGTCTTGCGTTTAGGAGCTTTAGGTCGTCCTTCGTCACTAGGAGTGTCATCTCCACTGCTTTTGTTGTTCAACCATCCGACTTGAACCTTCCCCTTGCTCTGCGACTCTCTTCGACGGCATGGTCTCGGCTTGGATCAACCTCGGCTTGTATCGACAAGGCTGGGATTAAAAACATTAGTTATTTGGTTGTACAGTGTCTGTTTGTTCTCGAGTATCCATCGGCTCTCCACTCCGGATTTTTGCCATCATTTTCTTCAACAATTTTCCACTTGCCTTCACCTATTCTCATCAAAAACATAAGTAACTATTATTTTTCAATACTTCATAACAATTTGAAACACAAAAAGAAGAGTAAATTTCTTACCGCCGAATTCCACAAGATCAAGGCCTCATCACCACACGTAGGGGTATGCTTCATAATTTTCTTAGCCTCTTTCTCCACCGCCTTCGCTTTTGTCTTCTCAAAGACGGGCTTGTTGGATAGCGTTTATTACACGAGGATGAGAAACATGTTCATACCATTCCATATATCCCTCGTCACGCATTTGGCTCATCAAAAGAATCTTGTAACTCTTCACTGGAACAAGATAATCCCCGAAGTTCTTCCAAAGGGTCCACCGATGGAGCAGATCGTATTTGGGGTGAACTTCAACTCGGTGTTCTTAGTTCCCCGCTTCTTCACCTTGAAGTTGAAGTTTTCCACTTGTGGAACACTTTGGACACAAGAAACTTGTCTTAATACTCTTAGAGGATTATACATTGTACAACCTCCAGGATGAAACAACGGTCCATTATACCCCGCAATGTGAGAAATCAATAACCTCAACATCCTCCTCGTCTTCATCCGATGGAATGGTGTAAGGATGGAAAACCACATCTTCCACTCGTTAACGTATCCAATTTCTCCCTCAACTCCAACACCTTTTTTTTCTTATTCTTTTCCCGTGAATTCAAAAATTCATATTTACCACCGTAGGCTTCCCATAAGGCCAAGGAGTGTGAGCATGAGACAATTGAAGTTTAGGGAAGTGGTCGTACACCCAAACCTATAAGAAGAGGCAACAAATAATACATTCGCAATATGATTAGTAACAATACACATTCATTCACTTATATATTGAAACACACAAACGATAATTTAACGGGGTACCCGAACAAGGGTGTATAAGCCTCCAAAATATAGACTCTTAAGCCTCGAAGCTTTTCCGAGTTCCTCTTGAACGAATGAAAGCACCGCAATGCCCCAACAAAAGAGTTGTTCACCTCATCCAAGGGGTCCAATAGCTGGAGGTAATGAGCATTTACCACGTGACCGAACTGTCAGGGAAGAAAATGGTTCCTAGTTGATATAACAAATAAGCAAATACATGGTGCTTAATCTTCTCCTCTCGTCATCACCAACTTTCCTCGAGCAACCAAATCTTTCGTCCCCGAAAACTCATCAAACAAGGTCTTGAGCTTGATCTTTTTCACTTCTTCTTGTACGTGCGGTCTGCCTCGAACTCATTATACTCATCACCTTCGTCAGGCTCTTTGTTAGCTCGTCTAAACTCACATTGTGCCTTTTTATCGCTCCATCCTAGACACCTTTCGCATAGCTTTTCAAGAAGTTCAAAACTCATCGAAGGATCGTAGCCATCTCGAACACTTGTTCCTCGTTATTGGTAGGGCCGTGATTCTAAAACAATCATCCGAGTAATTGCCATCTCACCAAAAGGTAGATGAAAGGTATCCGTCTCTGGATAAGACCTCTCGGCAAATGCAGAATAAAGGATGTGACAAGATCAAATTTTTGGTGCGCATGTTGTATCCTGCTCCATAGTACACAATCAAATACCGCCAAGCGCACCTCATCACACTCATTTTCTATATTCCATATCTTGTTCTTTGACGTTTCAAAACACGAACAGCATTAGTATGATCCTACAAAAGCAACAAACTATCTTATATACTAATATATAGAAAAGAACAATATATGTCAAAATATAAGTTCAAATAAAAGAAGATGACTCGAGAAATCTTGATGGTTAAGATTGAACCATACCTTTGCCGCAAAGATCTTGGCAGCCCATGAGTTTTTGTAGCCCATCAATAACTCCCTCCATCTCTCGGAGTACCATAAGTTGGATTCTTTGGAGACAAACACAAATTGTCATCGGAATGTAAGAATATCTAGCACAAGGCTTGTTAGGCGTCTTTCTCAGGTTTCTTTGCAATCGCTTTCTACTTGTGCCTCTTCCTCATCAACTTCCTCTTCATCCAACTCCTCCTCCGATTCAACATCATCCTTATCTCCATCTTCCTCATCTTTGTCATCCTCATTTGGTTCACCACCCTCATTTCCCTCCTTCACCGGTTCACCATCATTGGCACCCTCATTTCCTCCTCTTTCAAATGGGTTCACCTTCTCCACCTTGATGTTGTTCTTCATTGCCCATCGCCTCCACGATCTCTTCATTGCCCATCGCTTCCACAATCTCTTCATTAACTTGTTGGATTACGTTGTCAACATTATCTCTATTAACACCATCTTGGATCACAACATCCGGAATGACCCACCTCTATACTTAGCATTTTTGGTTCCACTACGACCGCATCACAATGTACTTTGCCTCGAGGGGTGGGAGTTCTTAGATCTTCCAAAGAAAGGTTTGTTTGGTTTTTTGCCTCTTCCACTAATCAAGAAAACAAAAGATATTAGCTTAAACAAAATAAGCCAACTCTAATTTTGGGGACCATAGTATAGTTCGGTTAACAAATATTTTTTGAGAACAAACCGAACTCAACATTGGTAAATGTTAATGAAGAGTTCGGTTTGTCATCATTTTTTATAACTAACCGAACTCAACATATTTGCAACTACCGAAGAGTTCGGTTTGTCTAGTTTTTTTCTAAAAGTTCGGTTACTTTCTAAGGTTAGATTTTTATGTAAACAAACCGAACTCAATATGACAGTCTTTACATAAAAACTCATATTAGCAGGCAAAAAAAGCGGAGTTCGGTTACATGTAAAAAAAATGTTTTAACCGATCTTTAAGTTCGGTTAGAAAATTTTTTTTGGCTTCCTTGCGATCTAACCGAACTTCAAGTTCGGTTACCTAGTTTTGATACCTAGAGAACCGAACTGTTTCTTCGTGTTCTTCCTTTCTGAAGTTCGGTTAACTAAATTGGGTTTTTTTTGAAACTCGACCTAACCGAACTATGCACTCAGAATCGCCATTTGAATCCTATTTTGATGATTTCTATTCATTTAAACGAATCAAAATCAAATTAAAAGCAAGGGGTTTGTTGCAAAATACCGCGAATCGGTCCCATGGCGTAATCAAAGCTTCTAAACCGCCTATTATACCGGATTATGGCTTCACTTGGTTGTTCAACTTCTTTTTGAATCTCAAAATCGCTCGGATGATTTGCTAGATGTCCCAATCGAGGACCTTCTCCTTGAAGTCTTTTGGTTTGCTTTCAAGAACCATTGTTATAGTCGATTGATTAATCGACGATGAAATTTTTTTGAATCGACGATTAATCGATGGAGTCGATGAAGACGATGTGGTATTTGGGGAAGAAGAGAAGCGAATAGGGAGCAGCTTTTGATAGAAACTGTTTTTTGGTTTTGGTTTTTTAGTTTTAGGTTTTGTTTTAGATTATTAGGTTAGGGATAATTTTAATTAGGGTAAGGGACAAATTGGTAATCTTATGATTTTTAGGACATCCCTTAACATTGTAGGGTAGGGGGCCTTATAAAACAATGGTCCCCTCAAAAAAAGGCTGGTCCCCAAAAAACGGTTCATGATTAAAGGCTTCAGATCAGAGGAGTTGGGTTTATTGCTCGGGCCCTTATTAAAATTAGTTTCATGGAAGTTTCACTTCAAAACTAACAGGTGCCTAAACGACATGAGAACCTTTCACAAGGAAAGGATGCAACCCTTAGTGAAACTAAATAGGGATTCATGTTTAGCATCCCTCGAAGAATTTCCATGAAACATCACATAGTTTCAATGAAGATGTACTTAACATCTATAAATATCCATCATATATATTTAGATTAGAGAACAACTAGAAACCTAATAATCGTCCTACTGCATTCTAAAATCATCTATTTAGTATGTGTTAAAGAGAGAGTTCATCACTTTAAGTTTGGTTCGTCGTTTCTCGAAGTTTGGAGTGCTACTATATCGAGAAGATAGTCGTTGCATTCTGGGAGACAAACATCAATAGGCGTAAGTACTAATGCGGGGTGAATCTGTCTTAAGGCTAGAGGATATAATCCTTGTCTCGATTTTGGTTTCGTTTAATTGGGTTTGCGGTTCTTTTCCTTTCTGTTTGTTTTATTCCAGTTTATACACAAGATTGCCAATAAAACTTAAAAGAGCTAGTGAAGCTTGTACGTAATTGGTAATTTAAAATGTAAGAAATTATAATCCAATTCAGTATCGAATATCATTACATCACATCATCATGACACATATAACCAAGAACCATGATCAAGACATAAAGATTATTGGATGTTGCACCCTATTCAACAAGGCTGCTAATGGGGTACCAATTTGCTTGGGGTGTACCCTAGTTAGCAATTCGGCGAACTATTCGCGAATAGTTCCGAATCCGTATTTTACCCGTCTCATTCACGAACGTATGCAACCCCGGTCCAGATTCGCGGTTTTTTTGAGAGAAACGAATTATGCGCGACTTTTACGAATATGCAGACTTTGTCTGCCTTGTTTTGAATGCATTTTCTTCAAAAATTGCACCTGGGAGGGGTCGAACACACGACCACAAGTTGACTATTAAGTGAATAGACAACTGATCTGTGTGCTGTTTGATGATTACTTTGTACCTATTTTACACATATTCAGTTTTACAGATGAAATCTTAGTACCCACCTCGGAAATTATATTAAACAAATACATTTGTATAATTTTTATAAGGTACCACGTGCCGTATTTTGGTTGCCGAACTTGCATTTCTAAAACGAATTATACACGTACGTATGCCGTTCCGAACTATCAGCGAATCACGAATCGTTGACCGAATAGTGGACCGAATTTTCATTCTGCCAAAACGAATAATACACGTACGTTTGCCGTTCCGAACGTTTCCCGTACCTCGAATTGCTAACTAGGGGGTGTACCAACCTCAAGGCAAATGATATTTTGTCTTATTAGCATTTGGTACACCTCCAAGCAAAACCAGTCCCCCTATTAACAATCTTGCTATTCAATGCCTAAGAAAACTAAAAATATAACATGTTCATTACGATCATCACACATTTAACAAATTTAACATCTTGATTTAACACAATGAGCCTAGTGTTGATAGTAAATCAAGTGATGATTATCAAATATCAAGTTACCGTAAAAACTAGGACAACTTAGGACCCGAGTTTCCTCCACGACAGCAACACTTGCAACGCCTTACAAATTTAGATTCACCTATCGCGCATTTGTCCTCAATAACACGACCCCCTAATTCCGAACAGTCTTCCTTACACCAAGTTGTACAATCTGCGCAATTTGATGTTGGCATTGTAGTCTCTGTGTATGTGTCTCCCGTTTCACATTGACCGCCTGATGGTGCAGGAGGGGAACATGGTGGAGGTGGTGGAGGTGTGGGTTTTTTACTACAGCAGTCGCATTTCATTATTCCACTCGGTTGAAGATGTGTGCACTTATAGTCAAGCAAGGTGGTACCCAATGCATCGCGTGAGCCAAAACAATAAGCCAAACAGGTTGTGCATAATGCAAGTGGAGGCCATATCTTAGTCGTGTGGACGCCGATCTCAGTGTCACATTTGAAGGTTGTATCCGCCGTAAGAGCTCCAATCTCTACTGCATAAACACAACAAAATACACTGCATAGTTGGAAATCTGTTTTTAAACGCTATGGATTTGGAAAATCTTGAATCTTACTTACAAGAAGGGAAAGCAGAGCCAACGACACTTGTGTCATCCATAGACGCAGAAACAGTCGAAACTAGGAGGAACACAACATTGTAAACAAAAATAGAACAAAAAGAAGCCATTTTCATCCTGAAGAAATTTAGTGAATGGAGAGGATATGATACAACAGCCGTTAGTTATATGATTACCAAAGAGAGTAACCCACCGACACCATCAGGAAAATAACGTTTAGATATACCCAAGTGGAGCCAAAAATATGATTTGCATACAATGCACCATGTGAGCCACTTTGGAAACTGATCCAAATCTTATCTTTTATTGCGTGATTCAAGGCTCCAAACCTGGCCAATTGCAGAAGTTAGGTACGGTGGGAATTGAGCTGGGGTTAATCCATAGCCTGAATTTCTGAAAGATTGTGCCATATTAATTTCGACTTTTTTTTCATGCATTTGCATTGCGCGCGTATCTTGCTGTAACTAGCGCATTTTCGGCATACCCCTGTAATATTTGTGTAAATAGAAAATGTGGTCGCATAAAATCCTACAACCACGTCCTACACCCACGTCCCACTGTACTTGCACAAGATTTTAAGTGATTATAATAAAATTCTTTTATTATTATTTATCAAATTATATATACGGTTAAAAACAAGGTAGTTAATATCGCGTATCGGTATCGTATCGGTCGGGTCCTATATACTTATACAAATGATAATATCTGTTTTTACAGACGATACATTATTTAATATAAAATATAAAATAATTATAAAACCATAGTAAAAATAATAAGAATCATACACATATCTCAAATTTCTAAAATACAAGGTGGTTTATTAGCTAACATTGTGATTGTTGTCCCATTATGCTAGTAAATATATTTTTTTGTTATCCTTCATATTTCTCTACCTTGCAATCGAAATATGGTTTCCGTCTTATATCCTACCATATAGTCATTTATTTTATTATATTATATAAATAGATTAGGGCCTTTTACCTTCTCCAAATGACATTGTACTTTTCTGTAAAGATTTGATGCATGTTGATAAAAAATTTATTCACGAAACCGATATTATCGGTGTACAAGTAAAACCGATATATTGGTCTGTACCGTCCTGTACAACCGATAATATCATTTGGTCTTTGTATCGCCGATATTTTCGATATCGTATAGATATTTTCCGATATCCGATAAAAATCTGTAATATCGGCCTGTACAACCGATATTGACTACCTTGGTTACAAGATATTACAATGACTTTACTTGCTCTCCAAACAAACATTCTCTCTTCTCTATTTCCAATCCCCACTTTTCCTATTTCCCATCCCAACCACATAAAAGAAATTTTTTAAGACTCTTTTTAAAGGGAAAATCAAAACCCACTATAATATTATCATGATTAACAGAACTCTCACCACCACGGCCATCACACTGATTAGGTCAGAAACTTATTGTTAAATCACGATTTTAATCAGGTTTGAAAATTGAATCGCCAAACCTATTATTATTTCCATGAAAAATATGACAGTGTGGACAATTAAGGAAAAACAGTCCATGAAATACCATTATTAACTTTTAGGGTTATGGAATACTACAATGGAAACTTATATGAAACAACAAATATCTATGAAAATTATGGGTATGTTCATCTCAATTTCCATTCGTTTCTGCTATCTCCATCGGATCAATACACAAGTTCAATAATAAAAGGTATGATTCATTGCTGTTTATGCGGTTTGATTACATCTCTCCTCCTTCTAGTTTTGGTGCAAAATTGTTGAAAGATCATTGTATCATCATGTCTATGGACACAACATGTAACAGTAGTGGCGATGGCATTATATAATTAAGGTGTCGCGATGGTTACCAGAGGATTAGATTCAAGAGATCTCGAGAGAGAGGGAGGAAAAAAAAAGAAAACGGTGGGGGATGAAGATGAAAGTTACCCGTAAAATACAAAATGACGAGTTTCGTTCACCCACCTCTAAGGAGTTAAAAAAAAAAATGATCTATGCCGTTTGGATGGGATTTAGGGGAAGATGGGATGGGAAATAGGTAAAACCTTTCTTGTCTAACCGACATACCTTAAGAAAACTCTATATGATAACTCTTTCCCCTTATATGGGGTTCTACATAGTGGATGACAAAATAAAAGATCCACTATTTTCTAATCACCGTGTGTTACATTCACTCATATACACTCACTCATTCTCGCACGCTTATACTTCGCATGCAGACCAACACACTATATTCGTGACTTTGCTGATATCATCCAGTACGTCATCTTGATTATACCATGTGCGATAGTCCTCGCTTACATTAGATAATCTTCATTTCGCATACTCGTTATATGTGCGATATTCCATTCCTACATTTTGCCTCTTCTCATTTCGCTTATTTTATGAAGTAAGCGATATGAGAAACCCTCATCCTGAAATATGCATGTGCTTGTCTTTTCAAATTTTGTTTTGCCGACAATTATTCAGAATTCAGGTTTATTTATATACACGTGTCGATTCTTCTTCTTTTTTCCGGCTCAAACTGTTCATAACCGGTCATATCTTTCATCTATTTATTGATTCACGGAAGAAAAAAATAACCTTTCTCTTCTCTTCTTTTCATCTTCAAAATTCTCTTTACGTTACCATCTCCCTCCCCGCCGCTAACTTTGATATTCTATCACTATTGTTTTCATGGATCCTGGTTCAAAGTTTGTATTCTTCTTTCCAAATTTATCCTTTTATCTTCTGATAATCATGATTATTGAATATAACTATTATCTTTTTGATTAACCCAATTCCCATACTTTTTCAGGAAAAATTCTTCTGTAAGTGCTCTCAAGATAACTGTTCAAAACCCTAAATCTTCTTTAGATGACAAGACTGTGGAATCCCATAAGAGGAAAATTTCGCGCAACAGAGAAGTAAGAAATACCTAATTTTTTACTAAACAATATTGTTGCCTCTATTTCTTATCTTCTTTGTTTTCGCAGACTTCTGATTGTGAGGTGGGTGATGGCAAAGGACCGAAGACTAAGAGGGTTCGCAAGCCTTCAGTACTTAAGTCAAATCTTTCTATCCTTGATTTTAATGTCTCAAACGTTACCCCTATAACAACAATTCAACCTTCTACTGCGAATGATTCTATCACCTTTGAAGAAATTTTTCCTTCTGAAAAAGAAACTGATGTTGATCAGGGGGTAATGGGTACTCTTATTATTGCCTCTGCGAACTTACTAGATGCGGGTCAAACCTCTTCCATATTCACAAGTATTAAACCACAACCAAATGATGCTGATGTGCCCGTCCTTACAAATTTCACTGTTCATTCTTCCACTATATCTGCCCCTTCTTCTTCTTCATCTTCTTCTTTTTTATTGAGTTCCCTTTCTCTAAACAAGAGGGCTTTGGATAGTGTGAACTTTGCTTCTCAAACTATGTTCGATATCATCAACTCTTCTCAATCCTCCACTGATGATCCTTGCAAACTTCGCATTTGCTCTGCGTTAAGTAAACTTCTGTGCGAATTTCCCACTGATAAAGATACAAGAAATGAGATCCATTCTCAGATTGATCCAAGCTTTCATACCGCTCTAGATGTCTTGGTTGGTATCTCTCACACTGTTATCTTGATTATAATACCTTAATCTCTTATCCTTGTGTTCTTTCTTCTTTAGGAATCTCATCGTCGGATGATTCTAACTGGAGGGCGTTTTGAATCTAGCTGCTCTCAATTGGAACTTTCGCAACAAAATACTTCTTTAAAGGAGGAAATCAATAAGTTGAAAGGAGAACTTAAAATCGCAAATCTTGATTCTGAGAACCTTCGCAACCGAAATCAAGAACTTAGAGGTATTTTCTTTTTCCTTTTGCTTACCGTACTTTACATTTCTTCGCTTACCCACAATCTTTAAATTTCTTTATGCATTTATCAAGATTTAAACCATAAGAGAGTCATGGAGATATTTTCTTTTCAATTTCTTGCTGAGGATACTCAAGCAAATAATGAGAAGTTGCAGATTCAATTAAACCAATTAGATAACCAACATTCGTATTCACTTGACCAAATTAATAATCTAACTCATGAAAATAATCAACTCGCTCAAGAGATTGAAGTATTAAATGGTCAGCTATTCTACTTATCTAAACCTCATATGATGCTGATTTTAGAAATCAAACCTTGTCAGAAGAAAATTATACCCTTTCCATGGAGAAGCATTTATTTTTAAATAAGGAAGCGATGTTTTCGCGTCAAAACTTAATTCTTCAGAAAATAAATGAAGATCAAGCTCAGATTCTTCGCTCACTAGAAACATCGTCTAAGGAATTAAAGACCCAGAATGAAAAAATTATTCAAAGTAAAATAAACTTGACTGTGAAGAAGAACCATCTTCAAGAACAATATGATCAATTAAAGCATTCCCATGATGCTCTTAAGAGAAAGAATAAATCTCTCTCTGCTGATAAAAACAAGATCCGATCCCGTCTTAATGGTTTAGTCGATGATGAATTTGACAAAGCAATGGAAAGCATGAAGAATAACACCTTTGTTCTTTCTAAATTCTGCGAAGGTAGTCAGCTATAGTTGACTGCTTTATTATTCTCTAATAATTTCTTTTGGTTTCGTTGATATGCGCTTTATTTCCAATTTATGATAATATCTTATTATTTGCAGATTCTGAAAGGTCGCATCAATCTACTATTACTCAGTTGAGATCTCACTTAGCCAAAGTTTGCAAGGATCGTTTGATCCTGGAGGTATCACATGCGAATCTGGAGGTTTCTCTTTCTGCTTCCCGAGATAGAGCATAAAGAAGACTCGCACACACTCAGAATTTTTTGGAGATCAATACTAGAAATCTTGAAAGAGAAGCTATTCGCAAGGCTCATGCTAGTGCTCAATCTGTGGTTAATGGAATTCTTCTGAGCAAGTCTCTTCTTGCAATTAATATCCCTCCTCCTATTGTAAGCGAAGACGAAGAGTACCCTGAACCGGACAGTGACTATGAATTTGTAAGCGATTATGAAAAGGATCAAGAGGATGAAGAGAATCAACTTGAAAAGGACAAGCCTGTTGGAGAAATTAATGCTGAAGTTGAGAATCCTGGACCCAAGATGTAGTTGTTGATCGTACTTAATTTTTCTATTTTTATCCGAATTTCCCTTCTTTGTTTGTTACAAGAAAGATAATATTTTGTCATTTCAATTCCCATACTTGCCTCTTATTATATTTCTTGTATGAAACAAACGTGCGAGCTCATGTTGTTTAATTTCCAGCAAAACAAATATTAGTTTATATATAATCTTTCGTATGAGGTCTTATTTTGCCTTCCTATGTAAAGGTCTTATCTTGCCTTAATTTGTCTTTTATTTCTGTGCGACGAGATCGCAGGCGGTCTTTACACAATAATGTATCGAACCATTAATATCGTCTTATCTTTTTCTTGTACTATTACCTCTTCAGGTTTTTATTGCATAAATATTACAAGTCTTAATACTCCCGTGAGTAAAAAGCCTCGTAAAATTTATGTCTTTTGACACAATTCAGCTCCCTAATGGAGGGTGTCATCCTTATCTTCCCCCTGGTTGCCCCTTCAAGGAAGCTTACCTCTACCGGGTTAAGGTTGGCTCCTCCCATTCGGTAATACAACAACCATTTGATTTCGTGGTCTCTAATCCCTCCACCGATTAGGTTTATGGTTACGAGACCGCACCCTAAGTGTGGTATCTTCGGACCGAGTGCATCATAGTCAGGACTTGTCAAGAATGGTAAGGTAGGCTCCAACGCCCCCCGCACTCTTGACTCAACCGTGTACCTCGGTGCCCTAATCGAGTTTCTGCACTCCTTAGGAGATACTTTATTACCTTGGTCTTCCAATCTAAGATTGTGAACTTAGACTGAAAACTTAAGGCACCTCTCCTGGATGGGTTTTTTCATTTTTTCTCATCCCAAATCTCCATGACTCAAGTTCCTGGGTCGGTGTAGCTTTCCCTTGAGCCATGCTTTCTAGGTTATCTCTGATTATGACGTGCGATATGTCTTACTTTTTTGCCTCTTGCATGTATGCGAACTAGGTTGCACGCCATATTCAGATTCCTAGTCTATCTGGTTAAAATTTTCATTTCTGTTGCCTTTGATTAAGGTCTTACTTTGAGGCCTTACAATTTCCTTTATCTTAAGAAAGAATTTCTTGAATATGGACGAAATTCTCAAATTTGTTTATTGGACTAAATAGGACATCCCTGTTCAAGAATACAAGATCATATCCTTAACTTCGCACCCTTTAATTTTGATGGTGCGACTTATTTCGCAAAGCCCTATGGATAGTATTTCTTCATATAACCTATTCCAAGGGTGATCCAATCTGCGACCAGTATTCCTTCCTTCTGGATCCATTAACTCATAAGCTCCATTTCCAACTATTCTTTTTATTATATAGGATCCATCCCACTTCTTTTCCAATTTCCCATCACCTCCTTTCTGATAAATTGGGATCTCTCGCAAAACTAATTCGCCTGGTTGAAATTGTCTTATCTTAACACGTTTGTTGTATTCTCGAGCTAATCTTTTTTGATAATTTTCCATATGTTGTAAAGCGACTTCTCTTGATTCTTCCAGGTCATCAAGTTTCGTTAAAATTAGATATGCACTTAGATTTTTATCCCAAGCTTCTTTCTTTGTGGTTGGAATGATGACTTCTGTTGGTAACACCGCCTCTACCCCATATGTCAAACAGAAAGATGATATTCATGTTGCTTCTCTCCTTGTAGTCCTGTAAGCCCATACTACATTATGTACTGGTTCGCACCATCCTTTATTGTGTCCTTCTAACTTCTTCTTTAAGTTGTTTCCTATTGTTTTATTTGTTGCTTCTACTTGTCCATTGCTCTGTGGATATAAAGGAGTAGACTTTCCACTTTGAATCTTGAACGCATTAAGCAACATTTCTATATTCTCACCCTTGAACTGTTTTCCATTATCAGATACCAGCTGTGCAGGAATGCCAAATCTGCATATGATATTTTCGAAGATGAATGTGAATATGTCCTTATCACGAATATGCTGAACCACTTTTACTTCTGCACATTTTGTATAATAATTTGTTGCGACAATTAAATATCTCTTTTGTCATGTTCCTGGTATAAATGGTCCAACAATGTCGATTCCCCATTTTCCGAAAGGGCCACACACTTGTAGATGTGTTTAGCATTGTTCCAGGTGCATGTATCTTGTTGCCATGACGTTGGCATTCTTCACATCTCCTTGAGACCTGTTTTGCATCCTCATGCATGTATGGCCAATAGTAGCCTTGTATTCTCGCTTTGTATGCGAGTGATCTTCCTCCAATATGATTGCCAGCACCTCCATAATGTAATGCCTTTAAGATTTCTATTCCTTCCGTTCGTGTAAGACATCTGAGCGAGAGTCCAAGGAATGATCTTCTATAAAGGATACCATCTCTTAATTCATAATTCGTCGCACAACTTTTTAATGGAAGACAATTATATATAGTTTTAAGGTCTTCTTAACTTGTATACCTGTACACATGTTAAGGAGTCATTAATAGCTCACCTTTATCTTGTTTTTCTAATTTTTTGTCTTGGAATTTGATTAATTTTGCTGGAGTTACATTTATCTTGAAATAAGACTTACATGGTTTTTATAAAATGCTAATTCCATTTACACCCTTATCATTATATAATACTAACTCATACATTCAATTGGGTTGCTTATAACTTCACATCTACGTATGTTTAGCATATAAAAGCCTACGAATAATCTTTCGATGCAATAGTTGATTTAATGTTTATCTTTTCTTTTTGATCAACTATTTTAATGTTTATCTAAAAATCAATTTTGATGTTTATCTAAGAAATTGCGAGAAAAAATTATTTACTTAAAATACTCAGTTAATTATTTGTACCCTAGGAAATCAAAATATCTACGGTTAAAGTAACAAACGAAGGAAAAAAAAATGTACCCTTAGCAATCAAAATATATAAGGTTAACGTAACAAACGTACAAAAAAAAAGTCAAACAAATTATCTCCAACATCTATCGGAAAAGTGTTGGTGCAATGATGATTTTGGTGTTAAGAGGCTAACAGGAAGGAAAAGATGTGGAAAAAAAAATGAAAAATCTGAACGATATTGCATACAAATTGCAGTAATAAAAGACTAGTTGTCTTGAAAAAAATATTTAATTTTGTTAACGAATCTGCTCTCATAGTTATAACTTATAAGTAGTGGGACCAAAATACTTAAATTGTTAAACAAATCTTAAGGGTATTTATGTAAATTTGTCTTTATATATTATGGTTGATTTGTTATTAATGGTGAGTAATTAATGGCTCATAAAAACAAGATAAAAGTGAGTAATTAATGGCTCAGAAAAACAAGATAAAAGTGAGTAATTAATATTTGTGTAGATAGAAAATATTGCCTCGCCATGTTTTAGAAAGTAATCAGTACGACAAATAGAAAGTTTCCCGATAGTAAGATACGATAAACATCGACGACAAAAAATGTACGACAAAAAATGAATCCGATTAGAGTAATAGACATCACAGAAATAATCAATCAGACCAAGCACAATGACAAGTACAATGAGGAGACATCAGAGAGAAAGCTTAGCCATGTTTTTAGAGAAGAAATCACTTTATTAGATGTTATCCACTATGTAAACGGCCTATATAAGGAGAAAGAAAGCTAGAGGGTAATGAGGTTTTCTCTAGTTTAAGTAATATCTAGAAAAAATAGAGAGAAAACTAGGATTTGTATACTTTGAGAGATATTATATTTGTGTACAACCCTTAAAGAGAATTAATATGGCTTGATTCTTATACTCTTTATCTGTTTGTAGTAAGTTTGTGTGTTAATCTTCACTTGGGTGTAGTTGTGGGTTTTCCTGCAGCTACAATTTGATCCATAGTTAGCTAGAAATTATCATCTCAAAGTACAATTAACAACCACGCATAATATCTTATTAATCAAAACAATGAACTACACTAATATCTCATATTTTTGTTATTCTCAATGCATCAACTTATGCATGGGCAAAGACTGATAGGATCCCAGTGGCATTCAAACAAACGAACAAAAGCAACAATTACTAAAACTTAATCATAACATTTATCATCATAATAAAGATGATTGGGAAGACGGGGTTCAGCGACTGCAACTAATGGAAATTTTCTCGGCGTTGAAAGTCCCCAAATTTCCTCCATATTCAGATCAACTCCGGCCGGTAACTTCCAAACGAAACCGTGTAAGAGATTAGCTAAAGTAGATTGGATTATCTTAATTCCCAATGAGTAGCCAGGGCACATCCTTCTCCCTGCTCCAAAGGGCAATAGCTCAAAGTCGTGCCCCTTGACATCAATAGTTTTTCCAATAAATCTTTCCGGACGAAATTGTTCCGGTTCTTCCCACAATGTTGGGTCTCTTCCTATCGCCCATACGTTAACAAATGCATTTGTTTCTGATTGTATGTCATAGTTGTTGATTTTCACATCTTCACGAGTTTTTCGTGGTGCTAATAACGGTGACACTGGGTGCACTCTCATTGTCTCTTTAACGATCGCTTCAATGTATGGTAGGTTTTGCATGTCTTTCTCTTCAACCCATTTTTGTCTTCCGATGACCCTATCTAGTTCTTCGGTTGCCTTTCCGAAAATTTCTGGAGTTTTTAAGAGCTCGGAAATTGCCCATTCTACGGTAACAGCTGAACTCTCGGTTCCTCCTGCCATTAAATCCTGAAATTGGGACATAACACTCTGAAAAGATTTCATGTGTGGTCTAACTCTAAAATGGACAGTGTGGCTGAAAATTTTGGTCAAGTCAATGAGGTCATTATCATCCTTAACCTACTAATTATATATACGTGTTAGTATAGTGCATGCGGTCCATACAAAACAGTTGAGTTTCAATCTTACTATGCCAGAAGATAATTTGTTATTAAAGATTTCAACGCATTCCAGCGCAGTATCATAAATGATTAACCCACAAAGAGATATTTTATATTTTCTCTTGCGAACAAATGTGACTGTTACTATGAAAATTCGGAAATTACTGAGGCATGAATTTTACAACCAACTTAAAATCACGACATAGAAAGAATTCGATGTCGGGAGCTAGTTTTCTCTGGATGGATGTAAAATGAATGGTGCATATATATAGAATGTATTGAAGGTGAAAAGAAACTTTTACCTGTGTAAATGCCTTGACGCTTGTCCTAGTAAACTTGACATCATTACAAGGATCATCAGAGAATTGTAGAAGTACATCAACCATGTCTTTAGCAACAAAATCTTTCCCTGCAACTTCTTTCTTGGAGAGATGTTCATCAAGAACATGTTCTAAAAATCTATCAAATTTCTTAGCCAACACTTTCATTCTCTTGACATACCCTTGCAAATCCAAGAACCCTAGCCAAGGAATTGAATCACCAATATTAAAAACCCCATTTAACAAAAACAACTCCTCTAACATTTCTTTGAACTCATTTGGTGAAACAATTGAATTTTCATCTCCATCCAAATATCTTCTGCCCAAAACAATTCGACTAATAACATTCAAACTAACATCAGCAAGATGACTCTTTAGGTTCACAGCAGCGCCTTTCGATTCGTATAACGCTTTCGAAAGTAACCTCATTTCTTCGATGCGTATGTACTCATAGGATTCCACTCTTTTCACACTGAATAACTCGACCAAACACATTTTACGAGCTTGTCGCCAATAAGGACCATACTGAGACCAAGTTATATCAGAATAATTGTAAGTTGTGATTTTTCCAGCAGCAGTTTTGGGTCGACCAGAGAAAGATACATCATGGGTCTTGAGAAATTCTTTCGCCATATCCACCGATGAAGCAACTACAACTCTGTGTGACCCAAGTTTGAGTTGCATTAAAGGTCCGTATTTTTGAGACAGATGATGAAGTGAACGGTGAGGAAGGGAACCGATAAGGTTTAGGTTACCGATGATTGGCCACGCTTTTGGCCCCGGTGGTGGGTTTAGCTTGTGACGGAGAAGATGGAAACCTTTTAGGAGGAGAGCAAGGGCAGCAAACCATGCTGCTGCATAAACAAGATATGATGGGAATTCCATTTTCTTTTTTGTTGGGCAGGGATCTTTGGTGGTGTTGGTAGTTAGCTGTGGGAACGGTTTTGCTGGTGGGTTGTGTAGCGGTTATATAATTGTAGATGCCAGACTTGAGGCGTGTGGCTCTTATTTGGTTGTTGCATTCAACAATACTTGGAGTCTGCATTTGTTATATATATATATATAGGGTCAAAGATTTCTTTCGATCCGAAATGGGGTTATCACATCACAAATTACGTAAGCGAATATCGAGGATCAGAAAAAAAATATCGAGATCAGAACAGTTACATTTTAAATAGTAAGAAATACCATACGGTCTTAGGAATAATATATTAGAGAGAGTCTAGTCCGGTTGACTCAGTCATGTGTCTGTTTGGTCTTATTTGGGAAAATATATTATAATTTGGTCCTAAAAATTATGGTTTGGTCTTAGGGTGATGTCATGGATGATGTAATTGTCATCTTGTAATGACAGAAATAGGCTTGTAATTGTCCTATTTGTGATGTCAAGATTCTTCATATGTACCCATTGTAATTTACAACAAAACCAAGGACAAGGTATTAAGACAACTAGACAAGGTTAAATGACCGAGTTAATTTGTTTTATTAGGCCTCTTCCTATGGGTATGGCAAAAAAATGTTGTTTGGCATGCCATGTGGCATGGCAAATGAGTTTCCCCACTATGGTAGATATGCCAAACTTGATTAAAAACATATATTTAATTGTGTTGGGTGGGACCCTAATGAATAAAAAATATATTTGTGTTTGTGTGGTGGGGTATTTATAAAAGTTTTAGTGTTATAATATATTTAGTGGGACCCTTTAAATATAAAAATATATTAGAATAATGAAAAAGTAGGAGAGAAGGAGAATTTATATATATATAAAATTACTCGGAGATAAAGACTTTATCGCTCAGCGAAGCGATATAATCTCTATCGCTCGATAGAAACTCTGTCTCATATGCCTATATGCCAGGAATAACATATTGGCATATGAGTTTGGCAGTTTGGCATACCCATAGTGGGTGCATATATGCCAAATATCAATGTTTGGCATACCCATAGGAAGAGGCCTTATGAACAAAACCAAAATATATAACAATACTATACGAAGTAGGTGTGCTAGAGCATCCAATGATTCATACATTTTTCACCGTTATAAAGGACAATAAACCTAATTTGATTGGGGCCAGACATTTTAATTGGGGGCCATGATATTTTATTTCCACCCTAATTTTTTGAGGGGCGTATTAATCCGATATTGAAAAGACTGTTTTACCCTTTACTAAACACAAATCTTAAAAATCAGTTAACACTAATTTGAAATCATAATTAGGCCCCCAATTCATATACCCTAAACTAAACCAAAAAAAATCAGTTTCTCTTCTTTTTTTTCTTTTCATCTTCCTCTCCTCTTCCTCTCCTCTTCCTCTCCGCCACCACCATTAACGACCCCCAAACGAATTTTTTTCTTCGACCGATTTATCGTCGATGTTAGAAGATAATCGACGATTAACTTCTTCTTCCAACATGGCTCGTACAAAACAGACCGCTCGCAAAGAACGTCAAATCCCCAATCTCCTCGACGCCGTCAAAGGAAAGGTAATCGAGGGACGAACTCCAAAACCCAAAAAATCGAAACCCAAAGAAGATATTGGTCCAATTAGAAGGTATGTGAACTTAAACCCACCTTCTATGCGTTTTTTTGTTGTGTTTTGATTGTGAAATCGAGTCTGGTAACTGAAATTTAGCGGTTTCAGTTAAAGGGTCGTTAGTATCATAGTGGATACCCCTAACGACTTTTTATTTGCATGTTTATTTTATGAAAAATCGTTAGTCTATTAGGTTGAAGATGACGACCCTTATTCTGATACTGCCACATTTTTTGCCCTAGAGTAGAGTCGTTACTCTTTTATGTTGAAGATGACGACTCTTGTTTGCCGACCCTTATTTATATCATAACGACTCTAGATGGAACTCGAACAGCCCTCTGTTCCAAAAATTGATAGTGTCGTCATCTCATTTCCCCTTGAGTCGTCACTTAAGTATATGCCCTACAGTCGTCAACCCAAATCGTAGGATCATTATTGTCTTTTTGACGACCCTTTATTATTTGACAGGGTCGTCATCATATAACTTTGAGTCGTCACATCTTATATAAGGGTCGGTCGGGTTTTAGATTATCGGATTATTGACTCTTTTTTCGATAACCATAAAGTTGATGTCTTATTGGGTTTTTTTTTTTTTTTTTGTTTCGAACCAAATGCGAACCAAAGGAAAGGTTCCAATGATGATAACTCCACCTTCCAAAGCTCCACACCATGATAAATACTTACTTGCCGGTCCATTACGCGGTAAGAAGCCGAGTGAGGTCTCATTTTCTATCACCGAACCGAGAGACAAAGGTAATGAGTTGTCGGATTCATCGAGAATCGACTCTCCCCGTTATTTCCGCTAGCGTAGTGGTGAAGAAGAAGAAATCCAAGAAGAGGAGATACAAGAAGATCCTCCGCATTTAGGTGAAGAGGAAGTAGAGAGTGACAATGATGATGAAGATAATGTTAGTGGTGATGATTCGATGATGGTAATGGTGATGATGATGAGCGGGGAAGGGGATGGAGGTAATAATGGTGGTCATGAGGAGGAAGAGGATGAAGGGGATGATGCTGGTGGTAAGGATGATGAAGAGGATGATGGTAAACAAGATGTAGAAGCTGAAGAACAGAATGCAAAGCCGAAGCCGGTAAAGAGGGTTAAGAAGGATAGAACTGATATTGCACCCAGCGCGAGACATGTTCCCGCGTCTCATTTGATGTTGGAGCCTCTTCGAAGTGGTAAACCAAGAGGAGAACCTAGAGATGGCGGTAAAGTTCTATTTGGATATGCTGGATCGTGGGCTCATACCATCTATGAGACAATTGTAAGAATCCCAACTTTGTTTGCTATTTGATTAGTTGGTTGATATTACTTTTCTAATATGTTTTTTAATATTTATTTGTTTATTTTTTGCAGGATCATAAGAATGCCACACGTCTCTTCAGGCACCAATCTTCTTTTAAGAAAATGGAGTTGTGGCCGCTAACAGGTGAATGTGCAAGAGTTAAAGAATATGTTGAAAACTCCGGTTTGTACAATGCCGTTGTGAACTCTGTGATTGCGTATGACAAGGTTGCGTGTATCTAGTTTCGTGAAAGGTATTACGCCAAGTCGACACATTCCAACTTCCTTTTGGCGAGATGGCATTGACTCCGATGATGCGAAACATGATATTAGGGGTGCGAGGTTGAAGGTAAATCAACCAAAGGAGAATTTCAAGAGAAGGCCTAGTTGGGATGAAATTTATACATGGACCAAGAACTTGTTTGGTCGGGATAAAGAGAAGACAGGTGGGCTTTTCGTGCCGGAGCTAAGTACCCGAAGAAAGAGTTCAAACTTGTGGACATTAGGCGGATGTTTGCTGGTATGCAAGAGAAGGAAAAAAAGGAGGTCTCTCGATATGGAATGTCGTTATGCGGCGGATGCTTATTTGTTGTACGTCCTTGCATCGGTTGTATTTCCCGACAGCAAAGGTAACAGGATGAGCGCCAACCTTCTTCAGCTTTTGGACCCCTTAGAAGATGTGAACAAGTACTCTTGGGGGACTTCCATATTTGCACATCTGAATGGTCAGCTTTCCCAGGGATCTCGCGAACGAACTTCTCAAATTAATGGGAATTTGGCTCTAATCCAGGTATTTGGATTGATGAAAGTTGTCTTCTTTTAGTATGTTTTTTTCCTTCGATATATTTTTATATTTATTTGATTGTTTAAAAAATTTGAACTTTGGTTGTTATAGGTGTGGATTTATGATCATTTCCCGTCACTGTTCAAGGACAATGAAGATGTGAAAATCAACTCAAAATGGAGCCCAGGTAGTCCAACAGGAACCCGTTGGTTGTACTCCGGTTCTCAGGATAGGGAACAAACTGATGCGTTGATATAAATGCGTAAAAAACTTGACAACATCACGGCGGAAGAGGTAATCTTTACTCCTTACAAGGATGCTAGAGTTGGCGCAGTGGAAGATGTCGTGTACTACCATGGCCCATTGTTTCACCCTAACGGTTTTTAAATGTACAATCCTTTGAGAATCATGTGTCAACTTGGGTTTGTTCAAGATTCACCCGATGATGACGATGTACCTCCGTTCAAGCACAATTTGAACAAATGTGAGTCCGACAAGGATGACATAAAAGTGGTTTATGAACCTGCAACTGATATCAAGCATTAGAATAATAGACATTCTAGCCTCGTAGACATCACATTTTGGGTGCATGTGGATGAAGGTTACGAGGCAACAACGGATTACTATCAATGGTACGAAGGCTTCTCCCATGGTAGGGTAATACGGATCGATCAGACTACGGGTAGTAGGACCAACAGAGCATCCACATCTTCTTCTCAAGCTGACGGTAGAGATGATACTACCATTCTCAAACTAGTGGTGAGTATTTATTTGTGTAATTGTGTTATTCATTTACATACAAATATACGTCAGTTCATTAGAATTGTTTTTTTAATGTATATATATAGAGGGAACGAATGAAGCTTTTTGTTGCTCGGCTGACAAAGGGGAAGTGATTGATCCTGCGAAGCAACGTCGGTACGCTGATTATTGCACACACATTGAAAATCCCAATGCAAAGAAGATGTTTGATGAGCTGGCCAAGGAAGGTAAGAGGACCCGTAAAACACGTAGCCGAGCACAACAACGTGGTGGACAGGGGCAAAGTAGCCAACATCATGATGAACAAGGTACCGGAGAAGATGGTGGTTCCCCAGGGGGCAGTGAAACTCAGGGTCCTCCTCCTAAGAAAAGCCGGAAAGTTTCCCGGTCAGGGAAGTAAGGAGGAGATCGAGGTCGAGATGGTGGTCTTGAGTGAGGAGATGTTACCGTCTCCTTGAACTTATGTTTATTTTACTTTATGACTTGAACTTATGTGTTTGTTGAAACTACTTATGTGTTTGGTTTGGATGGTTTGTTGAAACTACTTTGTTTTAAGAAGGATGTTTACTAGTATGTTTGTTAGAATAATGTAGTACTGTAATGCAGACAAGATTATACACTGTGATAGAGTTAGGGTCGTTAGCTATGGTCTGTAGCAGAGTAACGACTCTATTTGTGATACACATAATCGTTAAGTGGTTCAATTAAAAGTCTAATGACTCAAAGGGAAATGAACACAGTGATGACCTTTTTTTTTCCTGCATAGAGTCGTTACTGGTTATATTGAAACCAATGACGACTCTATGTTTGCAAAACATCCAAGAGATGAACCAAATTTTCTATGGCTAGAGTCGTTATTTATTATAGGGAAACCAATGACGACTCTGGGTCAGAAAACATCCAGGAGATGAACGACATTTTATATGTCTAGAGTCCTTATTTATTATGTATAAACAAATGACAACTCTATGTTAGCCAACATCCAGGAGATGAACAATATTTTCTATGGATAGAGTCGTTAGCGGGATCAAATAGCAGGTTAACGACTTTTACATGTGTATTAAATCCGGAAAATACCCCTTTTAGGTATACAGAGTCGTTGCTTTTATATGGGATATATTGACGACTCTTAGTTAAAATAACAACCATGAGAAAGTTAATATGGGTATTCTTGAATTTGACACATCAAATGTTCGTCAATGAACCTTCGCGCTCGACGATACAACATTGTATATTCTTTGTGGTGAATGAACTTAGTATCCCCATTACGTATTGTCCATAACCCATTGAAACGTTCCAGCTGAAATTAAACGAGGAATGTTATATGTTAGTAACTTTGAAGGATGAGGAAAGTATAAAGATTAACGAATTACTCACTTTTTCCTTAAGAGGAGCTCGTGGATGATGGTCGTACACCATATTTCTAACTTTTACATACTCTCTCATTGCACTTTTAATGTAGTTGAATCGAAATGCCAAGTCTCTCCATTTTCGGTTATTAGGATTCATGATACGCCTAGAATAACTCCTTAACTCTCTTCCAAAACATTGAATAGATTTCATTTGGACTTTCACGAAAGGTATTAGCAAACGATTTAACGAGACACAAATCTTCATACGCTTCCCATTCAGCCATTGCAATTGAAAGATTACGTAGTTTGGTGGAAAAAAGAATGGTTTTGGGCTATTTTCTCTAGAGGATGGGGTGGTATTATATAGAAGAAAATCCCAACGGTCGGTTTTTTTGAAAATCACAACGTGAGTCGTTAACTACGTGATCAAAGGTGTTGACGACTCAAGAGCAGGTTGTTGCAAAATTAGTCATATGACGACTTAGGTATAGTCGTCACTGAATTAACAAACCGAGATAACGACTGTTTATTAAAATAAATTGAATCTCGATTGAAAGGAAACTTGGAATAGTAGCATATTAAATATTAATTAGAAGGTGGAAATTCCTTTGAACACATTACATGTTATTCATGTTTCTAGTGCGAGATTCAACTAGCATGGCGGCTTCAATGTGATAAAAAGGCTCTCCTCTCCATTTGGTATATGCGGCCTGAGCAGCACGCCTATCCCCTTTGTGCCTCGCGAGAAACTCGTTGTACTTGGTGCACCATTTTATAACAAGAATCGTCCTATGACTAACCGGCCTTCAAAAGGCAAAAGTTGCACTTGGTACTCGTTGCACTTGCTGAATACAATTACAACACAAGTGAATGTGTCCGCCAAAAGTTGGCCACCAAAAGGCATTTGCATCCAAAACTTATAACCGGCCTTCTTCGACCCCTTCCTCCATTTCACGTTTGAAACCAACTCCCTAAACTTCAATTCCCTCTCTTTTTGATCTCCTTCCAAGAGCATTTTCAAATATAGTTGTTTATCCTGAACTAGTTTTTCTGCCATTTTTTTTCTTGCATATTCGATTTGGGTGAGCTTTAGTTCGTCGGCCTCGTCGAAATGCCCTAATTGTTCCGTTGCAACATGGTAACCACAATTTCCATCGCCGTCAACGTCGTCGATGGATAGAAGGTGATCCAATATGACGTGAGGAAGTTGGTCGGTATACTCTTTATACAAAGTGTAACCAACACGATGTGGTCTTCCTTGGGAATCTCTAGGGGTGCGCGGATTACCTTTTATTCCTCGTATCGTAACCATTCCACTCGTTTGGCTTTGCTGGGTACCGACCACATGGTCTACAACATCCATGTTTTCCTTTGGCGGACCCCTTGCCTTGGGTTCGAAAGAGTTCTCATACTCCGTATATTCCGCCTGGACATACTGATGACGTGACAGGTCACTTTTGCAACTCTTTGCCGCTTTCACGGTTTCTCTAAAAGACTTTTTAGTTGTGGGTCTACCCGGTGGTTTTTGTTTGATTGGCTCTTCTTCTACTCCCAAGCTCTTACGGGCATCCGGCCACAAATTAGAAACCAGTATCTGTCTTCCTGCACAATTCGTTTTTCGATATTTCTCATTGATATACTTGCCAATCTCAAGGTTTCCAAATTGTTCATCAGCGGCTCGGTGGGATTTGGGATGAACCCAAGTTGCTTCCAAAAAGGATCGATATCTTCAATGGGAATGAGCCCCTTGTACCCACCGAGCTTATGTTTACACGGGAGGCCAAGCCACTTCTCAGTTGTACAATTACATTTAATGACTTTTCCATCGGAAGATTTCGCTCGAAATTTTTTAAGTTCAGTCATCATATGCTTTATTGCCCACCATGATACTTGGTGCGAAACCCCACGTAGCAATTCTTTGTCTTCCATGTATTGCTTCAAAAAACGGTCCTTACTATACTCCATCTGAGTCACTATCTTGCTTAGGTCATCCTCGGCGTGCTCGTGAATAGCTTCCTGTACCGTAACTACCCCACATGTGTTCTCTTGAAGAATTTTTTTCAAACGTCCATGGACTGCTTCAAAGAATACTTGGTGGACTCATTTTTGTAGTGCTTGTACTTATTGGTCCATGCATAAACAAACTTTTCCTTCCAAGGATTAAACCATGTATCTAGGCAATAATCGACAACCTTCTTATGATCCGTACTCCAATCATCAATAAACTTTTGAATATTTGCATAGTACTTTACTTCGGTCTTCGAATGAGCCAAATGGTCCCAATCTTTACAGAAATCCTCCCATAGATCACCATCTTCAGCATATTTTTCCTTTTCTTTCCTTTTCTCTTCGGCTATCTCTTTTTTTGAAAGTTTACTTAGACGCTCGTCTTCCTCCTTGGAACGTTGATTACCCTTTGCAGGCTTGATCTTTTGGATATGATTCTTGCAATTAGAAAAAATATTCATTTGGATGTGCCACGTACAAAGAAAATGTTGAGCATGTGGAAAAACTTGACGAACGGCACTCATGACTGCAAAATCCCTATCGGTAATTATAACCCGCGGTGTGTCTTCGCCTCGGTAAATCAACCTAACTTGTTCCAAAGCCCAAACATAGTCCTCTATTTCTTCATTTTCCATAAATCACCATGCCACGGTGAATGATTGCTTATCCGAAGTATGACTAACCACGTTCAACAATGGCATGTTATACTTGTTGGTCTTATAGGTGCAATCTATGAACAAGACCTCGGTAAAAACACTAAGCCAAATCCACCATCCTAAGATGGGCAAGAAAAATATGTGTCACTTTGTCGCCCGGACCCACCCTTGTTTGCATGGCGTAGTTAAGTTTTTCTGCCAACCACTCGATTGTTGCATAATTAATCTACCATCCCATTCTGGTTCTCCCGATCGTTGCTTTGGCAACGTAGATTGTGGAAATAATAGACAAGTTTGTCTTATCTTCCGCTCTTATTGCATTTAGGATCCGAAGGGGCCTACATCGCTTCATCCGTCGTACCTTTTCCATTTGATGTGGTTTCAACGGCATATGTTTGGGTGCCCTAAAAGAGTACTAGGTGGAGGATGGTTGTGACGACCATCCGGAATACTATACAACCTCGATAGATTAGTTTCAGGATGCCTTTTGAAAACAATCCTGAAGGGGCATTTTATCTTCTTCGACGAAGTTTTGTAGACCCTCGTCGTCTTCTTCTCATACTTGTAGTTGTTCCCTTTGTGACTTTCTTCCTTATCCCCCGCTCTCTCGCATACCATCTCCATTTGCTTATAATCAACGTGTTTGCTTTGAACAACTACGCACATCTTCTCTTTTGCCTTTGAAATAATCCATTCCTTGACCTCAGCCTTTGTTTTCCACGTCTACATTAAAACCAATGACACGTAAATGATTCAACACTAATTAAACAATTTTCATAAAGATATACATCAATTCAAACATTAAAGCATTAAAAACGTACCAAATCGGTCATATAGTGTTGGGAGGTATCTGGACCGATAATGGAGACGGGTTCAGATTGAGAGCACGCCCGTAGAACCAACTACGGAAAAAAAAAAAATCATTCAGCAGCAGTCGTCAATTTCTGGGATGTCCAAATGACGACCCTTAGAGTCGTCAACATAATTTTTTGCAGAAGAACGACCCATTCCTCGATAAATGACGACCCTCTTTATACAGGGGCGACTCTGCATTCCCAAATGTAAACCATGCGGCCCAGTTTTCACCATGGGTCGTTATTGACGACTCTTTACGAAGTTATTGCAGACTTTGAAAATCAACGGTAACTTTGACTAGTAGGAGCAGTTATTGCAGAAGTAACAGTTTTTTTTTAAAAAAAAAAAAAACTAGCCGTTGGGTACTTTTTTGCTATAAATAGATACCCTAGATACCTATCTCTACCAAACTTATTCACCCATCACTTTCAATCTTCCTAAATCAGTCACCCATCACTTTGAAACACCAAAAATGGCTCCAACTCCGTTCAATAATCTAGAAGATGTTACTATTGTCAGAGCACACACCACTCTCACAAAGCACTCCGTTGAGGAAGCGCAATGGGTGGCCAGTAACGAAGACCCAACAAGAGGGCCTTACCTTGGGCATGATCAAAACACCAGTGCTTGGTGGAAACGGGTGTTTAAGGTATTCAAAGCACTAAGCGGAAATCGTTATAGGAGGACGCTCCCACAAATAAGGGAAAGGTACGCATATTTATACAATGAATGTGTACTGCTCAGAAACGAATTGAAAGCTCGTAAGGACGCTATGCCGAACGAACCTCGAATGAGTAGAGTAAGTTTGTGAATCAATAGGCCTTTCATCCAAAAAATTTTATTTGGTTATCATTATTCAACAACGCTAACTTATTTAAAAAATTGTTTTCCCAGTATACTTTGGGTCTGGGGAGCGCATTTAATTAAAGTACGGCCATGAGTTTTTGCACGAGGACCGCTACACTCTCTTGGAGGAAGTTGAATGGCAATTCGCCCAATATAATTAAACTCGTATAGATTTTATAGCGCAATGTATTGAACAATTTTATGTGTTTTCCTTCTATTTTATTTCAACTACATGTATGTTTTTTCGGATTCAATAAAATGCATGACTTCAAATATTGGTGCAATAACTATAGTTCATAAAGGGTCGTCATGATTCGTTAAAGCAAAAGTGACGACTCTAATGATTGTTTGAAATTCTTGGCATGAGTCGTCATTTATGGAGAAGAACATATTAACGACTCTAAAGGTCACTTGACACAGAGACTATTTGACGGTAGAGTCGTCATTCAGTAAACAAAACAAATGAACGACACTTTTTATCATCAAGAGTCGTCACTTGTTTAATATAAATAATGACGATCCTTAATGCAGTTAATGTGAATTTTGAATTCACCAAATGTGGTTGAGTCGGGCAACGGTTAAAAATTCAAAAAAAGTGACTGTTGGTTCCTTAATCTCTATAAATAGAGACCCATGTCTCACCCATTCTTCACCCAAACCATAATTCTCAACCTTCACATTCATTCTCATTCATTTATCATCCAAGAGGAAAAAGAAGAGGAAACACCATGACTAGTACTTACACTTCGGAAGAGAATTGTGCTATTGTGCGAGGTTGGAAAACAGTGAAAAACCACTTTGAAGATATAGGAAAAGACATTTATCAAACATCGGATGCTTGGTGGAACCGTGTATTCATCGTTTTTGTGGCGTTAGACGGAAATTGCAACTCAAGGTCTTTGAAACTCGTCAAGGAACGGTTCGAGGAGATATTCTTCGAGTGTGAAGTTTTCAAAAGAGAAATCAAGGCCGTAAGGGAAGCCATGCCCAATATGTTGGGTGCTATAAGAGTAAGTATTTAAACAAGAGGTAAAACTTATCCAAAGCTTTCAACACTACTAACTGAGTATGTTTGCGTTTTCAGTTGAGGAAGGCGTATGGCTATTATGAGGAGCTTCGTGGGAAAAAGTTTGAGTTCGAGGATTGCTACTTTATCTTGGAAGGCACTATGTATAATTACGCCATTTATGATTAAGTGTATCAGTGCACCGTTATTATGTATTGTATTTCATTTCCTTCAATGTATCGCTATGAAAGATGTATTCCTTTTACGATTCAATGAAATGATTCTATGAAATCAAAATTTATGATAATCCAGCGCAAGGGTCGTTATTATATTAAATAAAACACCGAACGACTCTACTTAAAAGTTGAAATTGCGGGATAGGGTCGTCATCTTCTACGAATACATATATGACGACTCCAAGTGTTTTATTTACTGAGAGTTCTGGGTTTAGAGTCGTTTGTCTATAAACAAAAAACATTAACGACCCTTTTTGACCTAGCTAAAAGAGTCGTCAGTGTTTATCACCCGCCCCTAACGATTTTTCATAACCTGGAAAAGTTGCAGGTTTGAGTCGTCATCTGTAGTTTCAATTCACTGACGACCTTTAAGAGTCGTTAATGAATCCAACCCCCGACTATAACGACTCTCACACTGACGACTTAAACAGTGACCATGAATCGACCCCTTGGAGCACCATTCAGACAATTTCAAGAGTATATGAGGTTTACCTGATTGTTTTGAGGTGCGGGTTCTTCATTTGGAGTATCGGTTCCTTCATTTTGAGGAGTAGGATCTTCATTTCCACCATTATTCATGGCTTCCTCCATTAACATCTCTTCATCAAACATCCAATCCATAGGATTATTAGAGACAATCTCACCATCAATACAATCATGGTTATTGTTTGAACCTTCACCAACCTCATTCCCTCCACTTGAATCACTCATTTCTAAACAACCCTAGTTTTTCCTCCCAAAACCCTCTTCTTCTTCTCAAAACAAAAATACCCAAAACTTAAATTTCCAAAAAATTTAATCCCAAAACCTAATTTTTAACTAAACTAAATTAACACACTAATCTACTTCATTAACTCTTAATACTAATCACTCAAGGTTATTTTAGGCATTTAGAAAGAATTTTTATAAGGGGTGACCCAAATTAGGTTTGGGTGACCGTTTTTGTCCTCTAGTGCATGGCCCCAATTAAAATGTCTGGCCCCCAATCAAATTAGGACAATAAAGCCAGCTAAACTAAAGTAATTTTCAAATCTAAAAATGAATATAATTTCTGGATTTGTTGGGATCGGTTTGATAAATGGTATTAAACGATTAAATTTTTGTTGTTGTAGTGTCTCTGTCTTTTGATGATGATATAGTATCATTGGATGTTTCTGCTAATGCTGAAGTTTGGTAGTTACGTCAGAGTGAATGCTTGGTTCAACCCACAAGCGTCGACATATCAAGTCTATTGTCATAGTAGTCTACTAGAGCCTGCATACTTCCGGTTAAATTACTCTCTCCGTCCCTATTATATAGGAGAAATTTTGGTTTTTGTTTGTCCCACTAAATAGGCGGACTTTGCTTTTCAAGATGAATTTTTCCATATATATCCATATTTATTGTACATAGGTAATTGTGTTGGAGATAAGACGAAGGGTAAAATAAGAAAAAATATATAAAATTATGAATCTCATACAATTTTCTTAATCTAAGAGAATTGTCTATCTCCGCCTATATATGTGGTACGGAGGGAGTAGTTTGCTAGTCGACTTTTAGGTGCATCCAATTTAATATTGAAGATTGACGAAGATGATACGAAGACATCATTCAAAAAATTCATCAAAAGCTAGTAGTGAAGATTTATTGTTCTTTCCAACTTTTTTCTCTTCTATCTTTCTATAATAGCAAAGTCAAAGATTTTATTTGTAAGGGAACGGAAATTTCGCCCCAACATCGTGCCATACAGGTTGAAACTCATTGATGCACCATCTGTACCGTACTGACCAGGTCGTAGAGGGGCTGATATAATAGGACAAAAAGGTCATTAGATGGTAATTTCAAAAACCCGTTGTTAACTTTTTTTGATAATGACTAATTGACCCTTACATAGTTTAGTGTTGATAATCTAATTAAAATTGACTAATGATGATTATCAAGTTTCAATTATATTTACTCTGAAACAAAACAAAATAAGATTAGTTTTAGATTTAAAAAAAATAAAGTGTAGATTTGTGAAACCCTAAGTTTTGATTGAAGAAATTTTCAACAAAGTGAAGAACTAGTGGTTGAAAATGATCAAATATACCTCTCAATTAGTTTCAATTAGCTTTTTGTTGCTCAAAATTATCTAAAGTACGTAATCAAAATTTTTACATTGTCAGAGATACTTACGGTTGGAATTGCTCACGTAACCAACCGTAAGTGGGAGTTACGGATTCAGACCGATGAACTACCAACCGTGAATCGTTAAATTGGGAAAACCCTATCGTAAAACCAAATTACTTTGGTAGAAAAACTAGAGATTTAATCAGTAACTAATTACGGTTTTTAATTTGAGGATCGATACCAACCGTAACTAAACTACGATTGGTATATCAACTAAATATTTGAACCGTAACCATCTATTTGAGCCTCAGGAACATTTACGGTTGATACAAATACAAACCGTAACTATATTACGGTTCGTAACAGTGGTGTCGACACCAACCGTAGGTGAAGGTACGATTGCAAAAAAAAAAAAAAACGTAACTGCACTAAATTCTCATATTCACTAATCTACGGTTGGTAATTGAACTCTTACAAACCGTAACAACATCAAAATCTTCCATTACGGTTTGTAATTGAATTAAAATCAACCGTAACTCATGTATACCCAGAATTTAGAATTTCAATTTTCATTTAAACCCTAATTTTCGATAGAAATTTAACCTTAATCGAACAAAATTAAGTAAACCCTAAATGGGTTTTTCAAAACAAACCTCATATAAGTCATTCTCGCTGATTTTTCCGGTTGGAGGTCGGGCTATCGAGGTGAATAGAAGATGAAGAAGAAGATGGATTATTTCTTCTCATCCTTCATTTAGGTTTAAAAACCGTGGAAGAAAATTCCGTCTTTTAAAATTAAAAGGGTAATCCGGTCGATTTACGATACCAATAGGACGCCCCAACTAGGGGACATTATTATCATGCTTTCTTTCCACCCCCTATAAGAGGTTACTATTTATTAGCATGTAACATATTATTAGTAGTTTTTTTTTCTTCTTTATTAAGTTATTTGGAAAATTGTCTATTCACCTCAATTTGATGTCATACTGTCATGTCATGTGCATTATCATTACATTACCGAGAGCAGGTATATGTGGGCCACGCTAATGGACAAAGCCAAGGCATGGATTAAATTCTGATACAGTGCAATTGTGCAAAACACGTTTTTGACTTTTGACTTTTGACTTTTGACTTTAGTGCAATACGTGTTTCTTTAAGATAAAATTTGCATGATTGCTACCGGCCGATTCCAAATTTGTCGGGATACCATACCATCTTATATAAGATAATATAAGATAAAAGGATAAAAAACGATCCTGACCGTTGGATCATTTAAACGGTACCCCTGCTAATATCAGTATCCCCTTTAGCAATCATGAAAATTTGTGGCACACAATAATTTAAATTGGATCATTTAAACGGTACCACTGCTAATACCAGTATCCCCTTTAGCAGGCATTATACTATATGAATTTCATGAAAATTTTGAAATCTCTTGTTAGTCAATTGAGAGTCTTTCAAAATCTCAAGCAATCTCAGTTTTTGAATCGTGACTTTCGTAAAGTCCTTAAAATTCTCTGTTATTGAATTTGGAATTTGAAATCAATGGTTTATGGAAATGTATTAGTCCATTTCCATCGAATTATTCATATATTCATTGTGTAAATAAATAAATATACTACTTGTTTTACGTGTGTAAGGTGAAATTCATATATGTTTTGTTGTCCCTATGAATCACCATAATTCCTAGAAAATCATTCAGAGAGTCTCCCAAAATCTCTAAACTCACAGAGAGTCACCCAAAATCTTTTGCATCAAAAGTCTCTCAATGTCTCTACTAATCAGAATTGACTAACCCCCTATAATTTTTTTCATATTCTAAGTGAATACTCCTTTTCCTCCTATATATTGGGGATGGTGGGAGTATTACGGAAGTTGTGCCTGATTTTTTAGTGTTAAAAATTCAGTCAAAAAGTATGGAGAACAAATGTCACTTTATACAGTAACAACAAATGTATGACAACAGTTAAAATTGACGTAATTTTTTTTACTTATTTTCGAGGATGTGCCGTTATATGTCACGGGTCAAGTTCTAGTAATATAATACTCCCTACGTACTTATTATATAGGCGGAATTTTGATTTTTATTTGTCGCACTAGATAGGCGGAGTCCTATTTCCAAGATGAATTTTCTCTTAAATATCCTCATTTATTGTGAATGGAAAATTGTAGTAGGAATATGACAACGAGTAAAATAAGAAAAAGTATGAAAATTATGAATCCAAAGCAATTTTTTTAATCTAAGAGACTTATCTCCTTCCGCTAAATATGTGGTACGGAGGGAATATTACATATATGTCATAAAGACAACAATAAATATTGCCTCCTATTGCACTAACCAACAACCACTACCACCAGATCCACCCATTACCATTACTTTTTCCATCACCACTACTTTCACTTGCTCCAATACAACTCAACACTACCCAGCCACACGTAATCTATGAAAATTAACAAATACTCCCTCCGTCCCTAATATATAGGCGGAGAAGATGAAATCTCTTAGAATAAGAAAATGCATGGTTTTCATAAATTGTCATGTTTTTTCTTGTCTATACCCTTTATCTTATTCTCAATACAATTTCCCATACAACATAAATAAGGGTATATATGTCAAAAAGCACATTGAAATTAGAATTCCGCATATCTAGTGGGACTAGGAAAATCCAATATTCCGCCTATATAATAGGGACGGAGGGAGAATATATTTAATTAATGAGATATTTATCAAAAAATATTAATTAAACATTTATTAAGAGAAATTAATGAGATATAATAATAAGGTAAACCAGTTGAATACGTTTCTATCTTTTAATCATAAGTGTCACTTATAAAAATTCATGTGGACAACGTAATCCATAAATTTATCTCCTCCCTGGTGATGCTTTCTTGTAATCATATGTAGAATTTGACCTTTGTTAAATCATATTAGTGCGCTTTCCACATTTGATAGCATTGATTATCCTAATTTCATAAATATTAATTAATGTTCCATGGAAATTGAATTTGATTAGTGCTTTCACACGTAGTTTGTTTTTTTTTTGTAGCATTCATATTAGCATTTTTAACGTGTTTTTTGATGAGTTGAGGAAATTTGCGAGATATTCTTAGGATCAAGGTATCTTAGGGATTTTGATAATTAGAGATTAATCATTCATTCAGGTACTTTTTTGAAATTGAATATGAAACATTTATCCAATATCTCACTTGTTTGATTTGCTTGTTTACTTTTCCTTGTTCACTTTTAGCTTAGCCTAGCTTTATAGAAAACAAAAAAATTCCCCCTTGTTTTATTATTGGAAATCAGAACAATTAATAACCCAGAAATGTATGTGCGAATGATACCCTTGCTTCATAATATATCTTCAGTAGTGAGAAAATAATACTTCCTCCGTCGGGGTTTAGTTGTTAAAATAAAATTTTTGTATTGTCCCTTATTACTTGAAAAAATTTGTATTTTTCCTCATATATATTTTGCTGACTTGTCTCTACCTTGAAATCAATACATAACATAAAATAATGTAGAAACTGATACAAAACTAGTGAACTAAATAAACATGAAGAGTGTACAAAGGAACAAAAAAACTCTCTATCTCTTTCTTAATATCCACGTAAAGTCCAATTTTATCAACTTAACCCGCATGGAGGGAGTATTAATTTTGACGTACTGCGACACACATCAGAATTTCTCCTCTTCTTGAGGGGTTTTAGTTTTCTTTTCCAGTGTCTCGATTTTTTGTATAGGTCTTGAAATGCTTTAGGGATTGAGGGTATGATGGTGTTTGTTTGTGTTAGACAAAGTAGTCGAAATCGTTCCTTGGTCCTACTCGGTTGGGGAGCTTGGAGCGAGGAGTAGTAAGTTCGGACTTGGAAATCGCTAAAAATCGGCCTAATACTCGGAGCATATTTATTAGATACTTATAGAATTCTACTCATGAGTCAAGATTTGTACCTAGTTAAAATTAAAATTTTAACACTATCATATAAATAAGTGTAATATTGTTACATTAAACCTAATTATAATGTTTTTAGAGGTTTTTCCATTTAATAACTCTCATCCGAGGGGTTACGAATTTTTTTTCTTTAATGATTTCGGTGCATGCAAGGCCAACTCGGAAAAATCGCCAACTCGTTTTCCCCAAAAATCGGTCCAAATCACCAAAATCGGCCGACTGAATCGCTAAAAATCGGAGATGGCTTGGAATCGGAAATTGCTTCGGTCATATAGCTTGTAGCGATTACTCGGCGAGTAATCGGCCTTGGAGAGCGATTTTAACTATACTGGTGTTAGAGCGTTGCTCGATCGAACTCACAAGTTTTGCCATATCAAGCTTGTTGTCAAATTTAGTTGTCAAAACTATATCTTGATTTCTAGCCTACAATTAGTTAAGTCTCGGTCTAGGATAGTGTAGTTGAGAAATGAACCAGTCATCATTTGCGTTTTACCGTTTGAAGGCGAAGATCAGCCGAAGCTTTTGGAGAACTTCATCAACTAAAGGTAAGTGAAGACCGAACCACCTTTTTCTCAAGTTATATTCACTTTTCTATCCTTGAGACGTTTGTCGCATAACTAATTAGACTAGATTGCATTGACAAGAATTTCGAGTCGAGAACTAATTATTTAGTTTATGAATTTCTAGAAATATAATGACTAAGTTTAATGAACATTTGTTCATACTTGATCAATTTCGGTGGAGAACAATTTATTGTTCGGAAATCATGATTCAAGTTTATCATTCAAAAATAGCCCGGAACAATGATAAAGAACTACTATATTCGGAATACAAGATAGTGTTATTAGTCTTACAAACTGAGAAAACTGTTATATGTATGAAGTTGTATTACATGTACTTGTACATGTTGCAGAGTAGTTATATATCGACTTTCAGATTTGTGTGATACGCATACTCGGACGTACATCATGGAAAAATCTGTTTGTTTCGTGATCCGGATAGGTATGCATATTCTTATGCAAACCATTTTGGAACTTTGGTAAGGGAATCGGGTTAAATTATTCAAATAGGTATGCAGACAAATACAGTTCTATGCTCTAGAACCAGTTTAGTAGCCAAACTGGTACGCAAACTGAAAAATTTCTGTGAACTCCGGAACCGGTAAAAGTCTTAAGTTTTCGCCTCAATTTGATGTCATATTGTCATGTCATGTGCATTATCATTAACCATTACGGAGAGCAGGTATATGTGGGCCACGCTAATGGACAAAGCCAAGGCATGGATTAAATTCTGATACAGTGCAAAACACGTTTTGGACTTTTGACTTTTGACTTTAGTGCAATACGTGTTACTTTAAGATAAAATTTGCGTGATTGCTAAAGGCCTATGCCAAATCTTTGAGGGGATACCATACCATCTTATATAAGATAAAAAGATAAAAAACGATCCTGACCGTTGGATCATTTAAACAATACCCTTGCTAATATCAGTATCCCCTTTAGCAGTCATGAAAATTTGTGGCACACAATAGTTCAAGTTGGATCATTTAAACGGTACCCCTGCTAATACCAATATCCCTCTTTAGCGGGCATTATACTATATGAATTTCATGAAAATTTTGAAATCACTTGTTAGTCAATAGAGAGTCTTTCAAAATCTCAAGCAATCTCAGTTTTTGAAACGTGACTTTCTTAAAGTCTTTAAAATTCTCTGTTATTGAATTTGGTATTTGAAATCAATGATTTATGGAAATGTATTAGTCCACTTCCATCGAATGATTCATATATTCATTGTGTAAATAAATAAATATACTACTTGTTTTACGTGTGTAAGGTGAAATTCATATATGTTTTGTTGTCTCTATGAATCACCATAATTCCTAGAAATCATTCAGAGAGTCTCCCAAAATCTCTAAACTCACAGAGAGTCACCCAAAATCTTTTGCATCAAAAGTCTCTCAATGTCTCTACTAATCAGAATTGACTAACCCCCTATAATTTTTTTTCATATTCTAAGAGAATACTCATTTTCCTCCTATATATTGGGGATGGTGGGAGTATTACGGAAGTTGTGCCTGATTTTTTAGTGTTAAAAATTCAAAAGAAGAAACAATCAAAAAGTATGGAGAACAAATGTCACTTTATACAGTAACAACAAATGTATGACAACAGTTAAAATTGACGTAATTTTTTTTACTTATTTTCGAGGCCGTGCCGTTATGGCACGGGTCAAGTTCTAGTAATATAATACTCCCTCCGTACTTATTATATAGGCGGAATTTTGATTTTTATTTGTCGCACTAGATAGGCGGAGTCCTATTTCCAAGATGAATTTTCTCTTAAATACCCTCATTTATTGTGAATGGAAAATTGTAGTAGGAATATGACAACGAGTAAAATAAGAAAAAGTATGAAAAATTATGAATCCAAAGTAATTTTTTTAATCTAAGAGACTTATCCCCTTCCGCTAAATATGTGGTACGGAGGGAGTATTACATATATGTCATAAAGACAACAATAAATATTGCCTCCTATTGCACTAACCAACAACCACTACCACCAGATCCACCCATTACCATTACTTTTTCCATCACCACTACTTTCACTTGCTCCAATACAACTCAACACTACCCAGCCACACGTAATCTATGAAAATTAACAAATACTCCCTCCGTCCCTAATATATAGGCGGAGAAGATGAAATCTCTTAAAATAAGAAAATGTATGGTTTTCATAAATTTTCATGTTTTTTCTTGTCTATACCCCTTATCTTATTCTCAATACATTTTCCCATAAACATAAATAAGGGTATATATGTCAAAAAGCACCTTGAAATTAGAATTCCGCCTATCTAGTGGGACTAGGAAAATCCAATATTCCGCCTATATAATAGGGACGAAGGGAGTATATATTTAATTAATGAGATATTTATCAAAAAAAATTAATTAAACATTTATTAAGAGAAATTAATGAGATGATAATAAGGTAAACCAGTTGAATACGTTTCTATCTTTTAATCATAAGTGTCACTTATAAAAATTCATGTGGACAACGTAATCCATAAATTTATCTCCTCCCTGGTGATGCTTTCTTGTAATCATATGTAGAATTTGACCTTTGTTAAATCATATTAGTGCGCTTTCCACATTCGATAGCATTGATTATCCTAATTTCATAAATATTAATTAATGTTCCATGGAAATTGAATTTGATTAGTGTTTTCACACGTTAGTTTGTCTTTTTTGGTAGCATTCATATTAGCATCTTTTAACGTGTTTTTTGATGAGTTGAGGAAATTTGCGAGATATTCTTAGGATCAAGGTATCTTAGGGATTTTGATAATTAGAGATTAATCGTTCATTTAGGTACTTGTTTGAAATTGAATATGAAATATTTATCCAATATCTCACTTGTTTGATTTGCTTGTTTACTTTTCCTTGTTCACTTTTAGCTTAGTCTAGCTTTATAGAAAACAAAAAAATTCCCCCTTGTTTTATTATTGGAAATCAGAACAATTAATAACCCCGAAATGTATGTGCGAATGATACCCCTGCTTCGTAATATATCTTCAGTAGTGAGAAAATAATATTTCCTCCGTCGGGGTTTTGTTGTTAAAATAAAATTTTTGTATTGTCCCTTATTACTTGAAAAAATTTGTATTTTTCCTCATATATATTTTGCTGACTTGTCTCTACCTTGAAATCAGTACATAACATAAAATATTGTAGAAACTGATACAAAACTAGTGAACTAAATAAACATGAAGAGTGTACAAAGGAAAAAAAAAAAAAACTCTCTATCTCTTTCTTAATATCCACGTAAAGTCCAATTTTATCAACTTAACCCGCATGGAGGGAGTATTAATTTTGACGTACTGCGACACACATCAGAATTTCTCCTGCTCTTGAGGGGTTTTAGTTTTCTTTTCCAGTGTCTCGATTTTTGGATAGGTATTGAAATGCTTTAGGGATTGAGGGTATGATGGTGTTTGTTTGTATTAGACAAAGTAGTCTAAATCGGTTTCCCCAAAAATCAGTCCAAATCACCAAAATTGGCCGACTGAATCGCTAAAAATCGGAGATGGCTTGGAATCAGAAATTGCTTCGGTCATATAGCTTGTAGAGATTACTCGGCGAGTAATCGGCCTTGGAGAGCGATTTTAACTACAATTGTGTTAGAGCGTTGCTCGATCGAACTCACAAGTTTTGCCATATTAAGATTGTTGTCAACTTTAGTTGTCAAAACTATATCTTGATTTCTAGTCTACAATTAGTTAAGTCTCGGTCTAGGATAGTGTAGTTGAGAAATGAACCAGTCATCATTTGCGTTTTACCGTTTGAAGGCGAAGATCAACCGAAGCTTTTAGAGAACTTCATCAACTAAAGGTAAGTGAAGACCGAACCACCTTTTTCTCAAGTTATATTCACTTTTCTATCCTTGAGACGTTTGTCGCATAACTAATTAGACTAGATTGCATTGACAAGAATTTCGAGTCGAGAACTAATTATTTAGTTTAAGAATTTTTAGAAATATAATGACTAAGCTTAATGAACATTTTTTCATACTTGATCAATTTCGGTGGAGAACAATTTATTGTTCGGAAATCATGATTCAAGTTTATCATTCAAAAATAGCCCGGAACAATGATAAAGAACTACTATATTCGGAATACAAGACAGTGTTATTAGTCTTACAAATTGAGAAAACTGTTATATGTATGAAGTTGTATTACATGTACTTGTAAACGTTGCAGAGTAGTTATATATCGACTTTCAGATTTGTGTGATACGCATACTCGGACGTACATCATGGAAAAATCTGTTTGTTTCGTGATCCGGATAGGTATGTATATTCTTATGCAAACCATTTTGGAACTTTGGTAAGGGAATCGGGTTAAATTATTCAAATAGGTATGCAAATCAATACAGTTCTACGCTCTAGAACCAGTTTAGTACCCAAACTGGTACGCAAACTGATAAATTTTTGTGAACTCCGGAACCGATAAAAGTCTTAAGTTTTCAAACCGGTACGTGAACTGAAAAAGTTTTGTCAACACCGGAACTCGGTTTTTCTTATAAGTTTGCAAACCGTTCCGCGTACCTTGAATCAGTCGATTCACGAACGACTCAAGTATTTGTACTTTGTGTGTTTACCAACTATGTCGATTATGATTCAATTGCGATTAAATTATTTCTATGAGATGCTTTGCATTTGAGAAATTCTCTATAAATACACTAGACTTATTTGATTATATGATTGTGACTCAAGATCAATGTCTTTGTGTTCATGAAAATGAGTGTCAAGCTTGTTCAAATCGGGTAGTTTCGGCTAACCATGTGGGACATAGTCTTTTTACACGGTTCTATTACGGGTTACCTAACCAGAGTGTATGTCTTGTTTATGTGAATAAGATTCAAAGTTTTCATTTAATGGTGAATATTGTTTGCTTGGTTCCAAAGATATCTTAGCTTAAACCTAGGCTTTGAATGTCTATATAAGGGGAACTCTTGGCAATTGGGATCTTTGAATCCTGACACTACGTTTTGGTGTGTCCTAGTTATATCTAGAGTCGTCCTCTCCAGAAACCCTTTTACGGTTTAACGACTATCAAAGACTTCATTGGGATTCGTGAAGCCAAGTCGAGTTATCTTTTATCTTGATAACTTGAGTATCCTGATCTTGATTGTTTGTAGAGATTTCTATATCGATCAAGATAGATAGAAATCACAAAGTTCTCTTCGTCTCAAACTTTGTGATTCCGCAAGTTTTATACTTGTGAGGTGAACAATAATCTAGGATGCACTTCGGGTTGCATAAGTCCGGATTTTGAGGATAGCCAGACTTCTGTCAAGTTGCTATCAATTTCCATCACCTTGATCCTACGTTTGACCTGATCATCCTTTTCGATCGTAAATCAGGAAATCAATTATATATGCTTAATATGTGGGAGGAATATTTGGTTGAAAGTCTTCGATTGAGTTTAAGCAACTCTTAGTTAGTGGTGTTAGAGCACCGCTCGGTCGAACTCGCATGCGTTGCTATTTCAAGCATGTTTGTTAATGTTAGTGATAAAACTATAAGTCTTGATTTGTAGCCTATTTATGGATGTCTCAGACTAGGATATAGATAGTGTAGTAGAGCTTAGATTTCACAGAGTTCATCATTTTAAGACGAAGAACTACTAAGGGGAGCTTGTGGAACTTCTTCGACAAAAGGTATGTGGAGACTTGAACTCATCTATCACTTGGAAAGTCTATTTCTACTATCTCCTCCATTGAGACATAAGTCGTGTTAAGATATAGTTTTCTCTATACACATTTGAGATTTCGAGCTGAGTATATCTCGCTTACATATTTCTCGAAATATATTTTGGTAAGATTTCGCTTCGACCAAGTTCATCTTATATTATGAGAAAATTTTTGAGTAACATTTTACATGGTTTGTGTGATACAATCATTTGATGTAGGCTTGGAATGTTTCGATATTGACTATTTCAATATCTTGAAAATTGCTTTAATGCTAATAGTGTGTGAAAACGACTATTATTATAGAAGAATGTTTCAATGATTGAAATAAAGAGTTTAGAATCTTGTAACCATCTTTGGATATAAAGTATGCATACTTGTGTGTATACAAAAAGGTTGTGTACAGGTACGCATACTTGCGGAAGTTCACGTCCGTGAATTTCTGTTGAGTTTGAAAACCAAAACCAAACTCATCCAGTTACCTAAAGTGCGCGTACCCGTACGCGTACTGGTGGAAAGTTCACGTCCGTGAATTTTTGCTGAGTTTGAAAACTAAAACAAACTCAAATCCGCTTACTTAAGTACGCATACTGTACGCATACTAAAGTGTGTTACTTTTCTAAAATCGGTTATACGTGAACCTAAACATTTATCAATAAGGAATGCAATCTTGCAAACCATGGAGACAATGTTCATGTATTGATTCGAGTTCAAACCAATTTTGATTCAATTATGTTCTTGTATAATCCATGGGAATATAACATTTGAACAACTCTTTAACTAGTTTCATCTGAGTCATTTGAACTAGTTATGGTTAAGATGACTAAGGATGATATGAGAGTAATCATATGGCTAACCTCGGTTAATTATTTGTAAACCAACATGGTGTACACGTTTAGGTACGGTTACATAAACCTAAATGAGGGTACATTTCATTTGTGTGTAACAAGCTAAGTTCGATCTAACGGTTGAAAGATATTAGCTTGGGAGAATCAGGTTTTTCATCTAACGGTGAATATTGAATGCTTTTTTACCAAGGTAACTTAGTTTGCAAACCATGATTTGAAAACTATATAAAGGAGAACTCTAGTAACTGGGAAACCTAATCCCCACACCTCCTGTGTGTTACTAGTTGCATAACTAGAGTCAATTCTCCTTTAACCTTAGGTTTCTTCTCGAGACCCTGTAGGTTAACGACTTAAAGAATTCATTGGGATTGTGAAGCCAGACCTAACTATTATCTTTGTAGTTGCGTGATCTGATCTTGCTGTTTCTATCGTATTGAGTACAATTGGAATAATTGACTCGAGATTTTATATCTCCGATAGGCAAGATAGAAAAGTAATCACAAACACTTCGTATCATCATTTGTGATTCCACAATATCTTCTTTCACTAGTCGATTAAGATTATTGTGAGGTGATTGATAATTCTAGGCTGTTCTTCGGGAATATAAGTCCGGGTTATCGATTGGTTCTTGTTCACTTTGATTTATCAAAACACGAACAAAAAATCTTGGGTATTTCTGTGGGAGACAGATTTATTCAATCTTATAGACTTTTCTATGTGAGACAGATTTGTATATCAAGTCTTCGACTTTTGATCGTAGCAACTCTTGGTTGTGGTTGAGATCAACTAAGGGAGTCAAGTGCGTAGTATCCTGCTGGGATCAGAGACGTAAGGAGCGCAATTGTACCTTGAATCATTGTGAGATTGATTAGGGTTCTACTACAGTCCAGTCCGAAGTTAATTGGTAGTAGGCTAGTGTATGTAGCGGCTTAATACAGTGTGGTGTTCAATCTGGAATAGGTCCCGGGGTTTTTCTGCATTTGCGGTTTCCTCATTAACAAAAATCTGGTATCTGTGTTATTTCTTTTCCGCATTATATTTTGTTATATAATTGAAATATCACAGGTTGTGCGTTAAGATCAATCAATTAGAATATCCAACCTTGGATTGTTGATTTACATTGATTGACACTTAAACATTGGTCTTTTGTACGGTTCAAGTTGTTTCACATAATAATCAAGCTTGCGGATTTCAATCTGTTTGATTTGTTGATTACATTATGAAATAGAGATATTAAACTCTTTGATATAATTTACTCTAGATTGAGTCTGACTGTTTAGTGGATTCTCTAGAAAGTGTATTGGAGTAAGTCCTCTCAGATTTCCAAACGAATTGTTGGGTGTGGTTGTTAGACACCCGCATTTTCAGGTGGGACTCCATCAAAGGGAATCAATCGCGCGGAGTCCTGCTAGGATTTAAGTGACGTAAGGAGCACGACTGTACCTGAATCAGTGGGGGACTGTTTTCGGGCTCAACTACACTCCAGGCCGAAGTTAATTGGTAGTATGCTAGTGTCTGTAGCGGCTTAATAATGTTTGATGTTCAATCTGGACCAGGTCCCGTGGTTTTTCTGTATTTGCGGTTTCCTCGTTAGTAAAATTTCTTGCGTCTGTGTTATTTCTTTTTCCGCATTAAATTGTTTATCTTTATAATTGAAATATCATAGGTTGTGCGTTGATCAATCATAGTAGATAGGTCCGACCTAGTTATTGGATAAGACTTGATTGATCCTATGATATTGGTCATTGGTACCGTCCAAGAACTCTCTTTGTAATTAGGTTCACAGATTCAGTTATGTAAACGTTCTAATAACAAGAGAGAGAGAGAGAGAGACATATATAACTCTACACTTTTCTTGATTGAGTATTTACTCTCGTGGTTGTGTTGAGTTTGTCCATACAAATTGCCCACGAAAAAGTTGGTGGTGTATTTTGGTTCCCAGTGTTTTCAGTTTGTACAATAACTGATTGCTGAGATGAAGATTTGGTGGAAGGGATATGCGATGGTTTTTTCATGGATTTGAGAATCGAAGGTTGGGAGAGTTCTGGTCTTTGGATTTTTGGATTTTCAAGATTTTGAGTTTTTCACTCCAACGTTGCCTGAAATAGAAATTGAAATCATTTTTGACTGATCGGAGAATAGTGTAATGGTGATTGAAATTATTTTCAGTAGTTTCCAGATTTGCATGGGGGGTTGAAACTGTTTCGTAAAGAAGAATATATTTTGGTTATTGAGATACGAATGGTTAATTATTTTATGGGTTTGACTATGCTGGATTGTTGGATATAAGTTAGGGATTAATCCCGTTCTTTCATCATCACCATGGATGGTGCTTGAAGCTTCTGTCTTTCTTCTTGATTTAGAGTGAAGAATTTCTTGCTTGAAGTTTGTGTTGATTTCTTCGGTGGGACGTGCAATCTTCATATCGTGCATTTTTCCCATGAGTGTATCTGGTGAATGGAATCCCATTTTCTCACACTCCTTAGATAACTCCGGACATTGTTTCATAATATGACCAAAACTTCCACAAAAGAAACAAACCATGGGTAGTCTTTCATATCTTAGCCTAACTGCACTTCTTTTTTGGAGGTATTTGTTTTCTTAAGCTCCTGTCCAATTGGTTTTGTGATATCAATCCTAACTCTTGCTCTGGAAAAACTTCCCAACTTGGGATAAGGATCTCCAATTTTTGAGGCTACGAACTTTATTATTTTTTATCTTTTGAGCACTAATAAAAAGAGTCCATGAATTTGAACAGTAAAATCTTCATATTTGAATTCGTACTCATGAGGTAGCTTATCAGGACCACATATTTCAATTAGCAGCAGATCTTCATTAAATGCCTGTGGTGATCTTCTGATGACAGTCATAAAATCACATCCTATTTCAAAGTGGACTAGGTAAATAGCCTTGCCAAAACTTGATATCTCTCTATGATCTCTAGAGAATATTGTATAAGGTGATCAGTCTAAGGTTCCTCTAGATTCTCCAGATCTTCAAAGATTTGATCGTTATCTTGTAGCAGAGATTCCATTGTATTTGCTAGGTCTTGATATTCATTATTTGTAGACTAAGACGAGGAATCTTCCATAGTTGCAGGAGTTCTCAAACCAGACAAATAATAGAAGAAAAAAACCCAAGATAAAGAAAATTAAAGAGTTAGAAGAAAGAAAAGAATCATCCTTTGATGACAAAAAATTTCATCCTACTGATGAGAGAGAAAATCATCATGTGACGATAAGAAGATTAAACTTACTTCAGATGTATAGTATAATTGTTGCGTCAATATAATTATCCCTAATTATGGGTTATACGTTTACACAATCTTAATGATATGTTTTTCATATACAAAATAAATAAATCAAAAGGCTACAAAAAGAATATTCCAATTTATTTTCTCTCTCTTTCTTTTATGATTTATTTTCTCTCTCTTCACATGATATCGATATATCTTACCAATTTTATTTTTTTCTTTTCTTTTATGGATTTATTTTCTATCATTTTTTCCCCCTCAAACTAGCATGATTTTTATTTTAGTTCACCCCATCATAGCCATTAGAACAACAATTTTGAAGAGAATCACGTCTTAGTATCTCATCATCTAATTTTAATTGAAGAGTTATGAACTCGTAGTGATAGTTCATTTTTGTAGAATGAACTCATAACGATAGTTCTATAGTACTTTATTTTGAAGAACGATCTCGTAATAGTAGTTCACTATAGTATTTTATCTTGTAGAGAATGAACTTGTAATGGTAGTTCATTAAACTAGTTCGTAGAATGAACTGTTGCTGGTAGTTCATGTTGTAGAATGATATTGCAATAGTAGTTAATTCTAGTATTTCATGTTTTATTTAGAACTCATAATTATAGTTCAATTATATAGTGGTTCATTTTGTAGGGTGAACTCGTAATGGTGGTTCACTTCGTAGAATGAACTTGGAATAGTAGTTCGTTATCGTAGTTTACTAAGTAGAATAAATTCGTAATGGTAGTTCATTTTTTGTTTATAGATTGAACTCTTAATGGTGGTTCTCTATAGTAGTTCATTTTATAGGTTAATCTCATAAGGGTAGTTCATTGTAGAATATTAACCTCTATTGGTAGTTCACTACAATGTTATCAAAACTCTTGTCAAGTTATTAAGTTCATTTTGTAAAATAAACTCTCTAATAGTGTTTGTTCCCAAATACGACCTGCAGTACGTTTTGGAGAACGAATTGATTTTTAGATTGATTAATAAAGTGAAGACCAAAGAAATTCAAAAATTAGTGAAATCGATACTCGTTGTATAGATGTCTTCAACAACTTTTCCAAAATACCGATTATATAAATTGGCTAATTTCCGACTTGTATTTTGAGAAATATGTTATCTTTAAAAAAAATTCCATAACTCTACGAAGAAAGTGTTGAAAAGAGAGAGAAAAAAGAGTATTAATGATTACATCATCCCCGATGGGTAACATTCACCCTAAGACTAAATGTTAATGTTTTGGACCAAAATGATAAAATCTATTTAAAAAACCTGGCTAGTTTGGGGCCTAGTGTGATTATTTTGGGCCTATAAATTACCTCATCTACCTAATAGGAAATGATAAGGGGTTCCGAAATTTGCTAAAACTACCAATTTACCCTCTAAAAAATATTAATAATACCAATTTACCCCCATTAACTCTTAATAATAAAACCTAAAACTAAAATCAGTTTCAATTCAACTTAAAAACTGATTATCTTCTCTTGTTCTCCCTCTTTTTTCTTTTTTTTTTCGAAACCAAAACATTGTCGATCCAAAAATGATTAATCGATGTTTTTTTCTTCTATATAATAACGAAACAACCGCGAGTGAAGCATGTTACTAACCAGAACCATCCTAGTGCGAGTAATCCCGGAATTGTTCAAGCAATTGGAAACAAACCGAAGAAAAAAAAGGTGGAGGAAGACGAACCATCCTTGATCGTACAAGAGGAGGAAATGGGTCGAATCAGGTACTTTTCTATTAACCCAATACTCTAAACTAGGTTTTAGTAACATGCAATCGCTAAAAAATCAAAATTTTCCGGGTTTCCCAGAATCGGTTGATGTTAATGCACTTGTGAACCGATTGTGTTTAGAAATGGTTGATGTTCATGTCCACATACCCCGATTGTCATGCATATGTTTTCTGGTTCGAGAAATTTGAACCAGAATCGTACAATCTTAATGTCCACATAGCCCGATTCAGTTACTGTAGGGATGAACGTTTATCTATAACTTTTTTTATTTGAATCAGATTACATATTTGTCCACAAAAATCGATTGTGTAGCCTTTGAATTCTTATCTGCTTAGCCTATAATCGGATTACATGAGCACTTATAAAAACTGATAGTTGATGTGTAATTTTAGAATCTGATTTTATATGTGTATTGAGTAAACCGATTCTTGTAAGAAAAAATTCCCAATTTTTCTGTTCATTTTTTTTTTTGTTAGAATCAGATTATATGAGCACTTCTATAATCCGATTGTAATGTGTTATGTTAGGAATCGGAATTTAAATGTGTATCGAGTAAAATGATTGTATACTTTGAATTCAAAATTATGCATTAAATTCAATTGTTGTTTGTCGGTTAACTCTGTATTCTACAGGCCAAACAAGGACAAGCAACAAAAGCAAGCCAAAAAGAGATATAAGAGGAACAATGAATTTGATTCTCCTCAGAGTTTGAGACCTCGTCGAGAGGGTAGTCAAAATTTAAATGCTTTCCATCGAAGGCGATGAAGAAGAAATGAGGAGGAAACTGATGAAGAAGAAAGTGAGAATGAAGGTGATGGAGAAGAAAGTGAGAATGAAGGTGATTGAGAGATAGGGGAAGTTCAAGAAAAAGTGCAAGAACAAGTCCAATGAGGATAAGTTTAGCAACAAGTCCAAGGAGGAGACACTCAAGAACAAGGTAAGACAGATGCTCAAAAGAATAAGTAAGGAAGCCACATGCCCGACCCGCTGAAGATGTTTCCTCGCGGCCCTACTGATACCGTTTACGGGTTACCCGGTAATGGAGGAATTTTTTTTATGGGGGTACAAAGAGAATTGAGACGTTGTCGTTTTCCATACCATAATTATCCGTGTAGTTTTTTGATTATTGTCCATCGGATTTCTTTTTGTTTTATAGGATCACAAGGATGTCGTTCGTCGTATGAAGCCAGAAACGTCAGTGAGTATGATGAAGAATTGGCCATTGGAAGAACCAGAATCAACCGTTGGACAAGTTGAGGAAGTAGTCGAGCTAATTAAATCTACGGGGTTGTTTCCTGCGGTTGATAATTAGGATCTTGGTTATGACAAACCTATTCGTTCCGCCTTTGCCGAGAGATATTACGGGGAAACAGATACTTTGCATCTTCCGTCTGGAGAAATGACGATAACTCCAAATGTTGTGAAGTTCATTACCGGGCTAAGCATAGATGGTAAATCCGTGAAGCACAAAGAGTATACGCAAGAGCTTGGGTGGGACAAGATTTACGCGTTCACCAAGAATGTGTTCCAATGGGATAAGGAGATGACCAAGTCACAAATTATAGTAGGCAAATCAAACCAGAGGATATTCCATCTCTCGAAGTTGAGGGAACTATTAAGTGGAACAAAGAAACTTCGTGCTGAGGGAAAAGAGGTGACCAAGGAACGTATCTCCTCCACGACCAATGAGTTTGTCCTCTACATCCTGGGATCTGCTATATTTCCCGACATTTTCGGTGCCCGTGTGAACGCCAACTTTATTCATTTGTTGCAACCATTTGACAAGATTCACGAATACTCTTGTGGAACTGCCATCCTTGCACACTAGTTGAACGAGTTGAAAAAGGCTTCTAGGTATGAAGGGAACCAAATCAGAGGGAATATGGCTTTTCTGCATGCGTGGATATATTTGCACTTCCCAATATTTGCTGAAAGGGATTTTGAGAACAATAAATGGGACGGTAACTTTTATGGGGACATGTACACCTACAACAGTAAGGAAAAGTCCCTAGATGTAGTTTATCTGAAGTTGAGACACCAATTGGACAACTTGACGACGAAAGATGTTGTATTTGACCCTTACAAGAAGGATTTAGCCAAAGGAAAAGGAAAGATGGTTGGGTGCGCCGAGCAAGCTCATTATTTTGGGCCTTTGTTTCACCCAAGAGGATATGTAATGAAGAACCCGACGAGAGCCGCAAGACAACGCGGATACGTAGAAAAAATCCCACAGGAGCACAAGAAGTTTAAAATCGATGAGAAAAAAAGCGAATCATTTGATAATGATGTTGAGATTGTTCACGACCCTTTACCATCATTGAATATTGGGAAGACAGAAGGTTCAATGGACATGCTATGGATGGTCGATTGAGGACAGATGATGAGGCGATTCCGGGTTACATGTCGTGGTACCTCAATGTTTCACATACTCGAGCGATACGAGTAGATGAGAGTCCCTAGATACCGAACAAAGATACATCTGTCGAATACCTGGTGCGTATTGTTACTCAATTACGGTTTTTTTAATTGGTTTAGCATTTTTTGTTTAATTGGTTTAGCATTTTTTGTTTAATGTTTGTTGTTTTAAAATAAAAACAGAGAAGACGATTCGGGTACTTGATAACCCAAGCAAAGCTAGCTATCAGGGAAGGGAAAAATGTTAAGGCCAATGAAAAGCTGATTGATGAATTGAACAGTCTCGAAGATATGGAAGCGGGTACAAAGTTTGGGGAACCGGTTGAGGAAGATCCAAAGAAAAAGAGGAAGAGAGTCACCACAAAAAGGAATTCTGAAGGTGCATCGAGCAGGGACCTACCTGCTAAACGAGGAGGTGGTGGTGGTGGTCGTGGACGTGGTCATGGTGGGAATGTTGATGAATGAATGGTTTCAAACTTATGTCTTTAACTATGGATAATTATGGAGTCAAAACTTATGTCTTAAACCTATTGTCGAATTATGTTTGGTTATATTCCTAGTTTATGAATGACTGAATCTGGGTTCTTTTGAAAACTGTTTGTGTTTATACAAGACGCGACAAAAGAACCAACTACAATGTGTGTGCAAAAAATGAAGGATTCTGGCTGTTTTTTCCTGTCACAATCGATTTACATTTACCTATGTAATATCCGATTTTGAAAGTTCTCCATGGGTACAATTTCAAAATCGGTTTTTGAAGGTGCACCACATAGGCCGATTCTGAAAATTGCATTCACCTTTGTAGGTTCAGAATCAGTTTATACGGATACTTTTAAAGTCCGATTCTAAGAAAACAAAAAAATCCAGAGTTTTGACAACCTGAAGAATCGGTCTATGTGGGAATCAAATGTAATCCGATTCCTGTGAGGAAAAGTGACATTATTTCTGTATCTTTATTTGACAAGAATCGGATTACAAATGAAATATTAAAAACTGATTGTTCAGTGGCATATTTTGACAACATTAAAAATCGGTCTATGTGGGCATCCCATGTAATCTGATTCTACCAAGGAAAAGTGACACCTTTTTTGTAACTTTTTTTGCCAAGAATAGGGTTACATGTGCAATATTAAAACCGATTATCGAGAGGCATATTTTATATGATTTTGCAAGGACACAACCAGTCTATGTGGACATTCATAAAATCCGATTGTGTGAATTGAATTTGAAAAAAATAGTTGTTGAGTCCCTATCTATATAAGGACAACCTCTTTGAGCCACTCTCACATCACACACTTAGCCTAGAAATTGGAATGGGATCCGAAAGAAGATATGCAGGTCGTGAAATGGGAACCGTATGAAGATTTATGTCTCGTTAAATCGTTTTCTAATACGTTTAGTGAATGTCCGAATGCAACATATTCAATGTTTTGGAAGAGTTCTTTTACGGGCGTACTGCGAATCCCAATAACCGCAAATGGAGAGTCTTGGCAATTCGATTCAACCACATAAAAAGTGCAATGCGAGAGTATGTTAAAGTTAGAAATATGGTGTACCAACATCATGCACAAGCTCCTCTATGGGAAAAAGTGAGTAATCCGATAAATATTTATACTTATATCATCGTTAAAAGTTCACATACTAACATTTTAGAATTTAATTAATTTCAGCTGGAACCTTTCAATGGGGTTTGGAGAATTCGCAATGGGGAAACTAAGTTCATTCACCACAAAGAATGTACGACGTTGTACCGACGTGCTCGGAGGTTCATTAATGAACATTTGATGTGTGAAATTCTAGAATTTCCATACTGAATCCTATATATATGTAATTTGATAATCACACTAAACTATGTAATGAATATTTTGTTTCTGAAAGTAAGGTATAATCGGATTATGTGGACATCCCTAAATACCGATTCTCAAAATCGGTTTACAACTGCACTTACATCAACCGGTTCTGGTTTGAGTTTTGAAAAAAATAAATAAAATTTTTTCAAGTTTTGATGATGAATTAATGGCAGTTGATTTGCAGTGTTAACTTGATTAAACATCATTTAATTGCCAAAATTAACACTAATTAATCAGGGGTAGTTTTGCCATTTAGTAAAATAGTTGGATAAGGGGTTATCCATTTTACTTCAAATTATTCTTTTTTGTCTTATAGTCGTAGGCCCAAAATAATCACACTAAGCCCCAAATTAGCCAGGTTAAAAAGAGATAATTAATAGGGGAAAAGCCACTTTTACTAAGGGGATGCTGAATTTGGGTGGATTTAAAAAAAAAAAATAGCTCTATTGTTCTCCCTCTTTGCTAAATCTAACCGCTAGATACTAGCTTGTTAGAGCCATATTATCCAACATATGTTGGGAAGACTTTATATGAATCACCAGAATTTAGATAACAAACAAACGAATCAATAAGTGTGCTTTGTGTTTCTATCATAACATCGATTGACATTTATCTAGAATGACCAAACTTATTTTGGAGGGTCGTACACATTTCTATTATGAGTGGCAATGCCAATGATGTATTTTTCACTTGAACAATAGAGAACTTGAATCAGAGAGCTTTAAGAAATACCGATCATGTTTCATCTATTTAAATTTTCTATATTGATTCATGATGATTTATACGTCAGTTAACGAGCAGGCTAATCAACCAATAGATGGAGGATTTTCGGATTCACCATATGTGAAAACTTTAACCTACGCTGATAAGGTTATTGGAAAAAGCGACTTCCACTACAAGTATCGATTTTTCTAAGTTACCAATACCCTCCATTAAAAAGGGAAAACCAGTTGTTGTTATTCCTGACGCTTTCTATGATGAAGGATGCAAGGTATGGAAATATAGTCTTATAGGTCGTTTAGATATAAAGGGTGTTAAATTTCAAGATGTTAAAAATAACTTTCAACAACAATGGAAGCTAGGTCACGATCGTGTGCAGTTCATCCCCATGAATAGGGGTTTTTTTTATCATTAGACTTCAATCTCAGGAGGACAAAGACAAGCTTCTTAATGTGGAAGCATGGTTTTTGATCAAAAAAAGTCAGTATCTAATGGAATGGTTTCCGTGTTTTGATGCGGACAAACATAAAACTTCCCATGCCAATGTATGGGTTAAGTTTCCGGCTTACCTGTGGAATTCTGGATCGAGAAAACACTGCTGGCTATAGGTAAAACCCTTGGAACACCTATTGTGGTAGATAAACGTACTCATGATCATGAGTATGGATATTTCGCTTCAGTCCTAATTGATATAAACTTTTCCTAGCTCGACACAAATGCGGTTCATGTAACAGTGGGGGGTTCGGATTTCTGGCAGAGTTCTGAGATACACAAAAAACCTAAGTTTTGTTTTAAGTGTAAGTTCATTGGTCATTCTGATTCAGAATGCCGTAAAAAACCAAAGAGGAAGGTAAACAACTTACAAATTCTGAATCAAGGTCAGAATTTGTCGGGTGAATGGAAATAACGCCCGGTAATGATGGGGTTCCAATGGGGACAAGGTATGGCAGGATGTTGAGCGTAAAGTAAATGGTAAGAATACTCCAATCATTCCTTTTGTTCCTGAAGTTACAAAAAGTTTGAATGTTGTAGATGTGCATGGTCAGCATGGGGGTGTTGTGGACAATTCGTCCACTTCTGATGATGTTCAGCAAAGGATAAACTCTGAAAAGCTATCTAATGTTGTGCATGAACAACATGGGGATGCAGCTACGTCCCATACATCTCTAGCAGTTGATTTTCCACACACTGTTGGCTTAAGCGCTGCTGAGCTACATGTTTTGGAACTTAAGAAAAAATGGAGGAAGAAGCGCAAAACTACAAGAAGCGCGTGATGGTTTGGAGAGGTATAAACAACTTCGGGCATCAAAATCTGGAGTGTTATCTCCGAATAAGTTTGTTGTTTTATAAGGAGTCTCAGAAGTCAAACCGATTATAATTCAGTTGAGGTTAACTTGGATTCCGGTTCGGCAAGGAGGAGGATTAAACACGGACTTGGACTCCGGTTCTGGAAAAAAAAGTGTGGGTTTGGGCTTGGGCTTTGCACAACCCATGAAAATTCAGTTAACAAAAGAGGAAAATGAAGTTCTTTATTCTATTAATAAATTTGATATTCAACTGAAATTTTTGAATCTATTATCTTTTAGAAAGGAGTACTTCAAGGAATTTCAAGAGCAATCCAAAAGAATGAAGATTCCAAAGAAGAAAAATAAAGCAAGTGGAAACTCTTGATAGAATTTCCTCATTTCAGTTTCAAATAGTTTATAAGTTTTTGGGATCTTTTGATCTCTTTTCTTGTAAACACTTTGTAATTTTTTGATATTTATTAATACAATTTTGGACTTACCAAAAAAATAATAATTAAATTTTCTATATTTTTGTCATGGACTAAAATTAATATATTATGCAAATAATCCATTTTAAAAAGAACATTTTTTTTTTCTCTTTTTAGTCATGGACTAAAATTAATATATTATGCAAATAATCCATTTTAAAAAAGAACAATGGAAGTGATTACGTTCTATAAGTTAGGATGCAAACGTGCTCGATGGAAAAAGGGCAGTCACGCGCTTTAATTTCTGGCTTGCACAAATCTAGATACAAACGATCGAAATTTTATCAAAAGTTAAAATTAAAAAGCAAGTGCCCTTTTTTTTTTAGTTTTTTCTAAATCCCCTCCAAATTCAGCTTTCCTCTTAGTAAAAGTGACTTTCCCTATATTAATTATCTAAAAAAAGAACCACAAAGCAATTTGACCGCGCCCACGATACTAAACTGACATATAATTTGTTACATTAGGACTAAACTCTAGTGGTTCCCACCATATAATAGCGATTTCTGCTAAAAAGATCACCATTTTTCGTTTTTCAAAATTTGAAAAATTTGGCGATGCCAGGTTTAGGGCTCGGATCTTTGGTATTTACTTCACTACTGAAGTACAATGACATTGGCAAAAATCGTCTGATCAAAAAAAAAAAAAAACATTGGCAAAAAAAAAAGAAAAAAGAAAGAAATAAATAAATGGTTATATAGAAGAAAACTAATTAACTTAATAAATGCTAGTATATAAAATTAGCTTATTGATAAGTTTAGTCAACATTAAACCAGGCATAGCTTATTGATAAGTTTATTCATACGCTGACAAGAACTTTATAAAAAAACACGATTAATGAATGGATCCGTCTTCTTTGGATCTACAGAAAACAGTTCCAGAACGACCATTCTTGCTCACATTGTTCATAACAGGCACAATATAAGTTACCGGTGTCTGGGTCAGTGTTTATCTGGGCACAAACTGTATGTAACCCCTCATGAAAAAAGTTCCAACAAAATTGTTGACAGTTTTGAGCAATGTCATCCATAAACGTCCAGCGCAACAGTGATCCACCGCAAGTTTGGTATTCGCAGTCCAGCCATTTCTCCGATCCAGCTCTAAAGCAATTGTGCCAAGGCGTAGCATCTACGTACCTGCAAATTTTGGAAGACACTCAAATCATAAATGTCAGTCAAACTTGTATTAAGAGAAAGCGTAGAAAGCGTAATACATTGAAAGCTAGATTGGTGTTGCTGTGAATTTTAGTTCGTATTTTTGAAGTGTGGGTAGTTAAGCTAATGACGAAAATCTACATATATTAAAAATTTAAAAGCAAGCAAATAAATGAAAAAAGGAAAAAAAAAAAAAAAAAATAAATTGAAACTGAAAAATGTGTGAAGGTACTACTTACATGGGCTTGAGAACAACCAAGGATGAAAGAAACCCGATGAGCAAAAAAGTTTTAGTAGCCATGACGTTTAGACTTTAGCAATCGTTTAGACTTTAGCGAAGAATTTGATTAGTTGGTGATCCACAAAGATGGTAAGCTCTACTTGTAGCCCATAGGATCGGTAAATTAAGTTTATTAAAATGGTTGTAGGAAAGCTCCATCGGCTTTCCTATAACAAAGGTATATGGATTTAGAGAATCAAATTAAACAATTAAAAAGGATTCTCGTTTTAGGCTGCAATTGGCACGATGACTTTAGAATTGCATGCAGAACCCTACTTCTGCGTCAACTTTTCAGACCAGTTGAAATCCTTTAAAGTTCTTTCAGCAACAATCAGTGATGTAAGATACCATGGCATATATCTTGAAACCTTTTTTTTTTTTTTTTTTAAGCAAATCATTATATACTATAACTGCGAACACATCCACCAATCGACTAGACAGTCGTAAAGATGAAAGGCCCGAAAGATGGTATCAAGCTCCATAGCAATACATAGACAGAAATTATAGACCAAATTGGAAGATACCATCTTACCAACTTTTACACATAAGAGACAAATATAATAAAATAAAGATGAATAGACAAATCCTTCCGTAGACCGATCATCGTTAATCTCATAAATTCTTCTTTTATCCTCATCTGAAATCTTTTAATTATAGAAGATGTAAGTATTTCCATGCAAAGATGGTGTTGAAGTTTCTTCACTTCCAAAAGATATATCAGAATGTGCTTAATAATCAAGGGATCAAACTCTTTCATTAGAAAGAGTATAGTCCCAAGAAAGATCCCAAGTCTTCTACTAATAGTAGAACTACCACAACGACTCAAAGAGATCAATGCAATCTTCCAAATAGAAGACCGAACAAAGGTGAGATAGTTAACCCCTCTAAAATGCCAATATATGAAATCACGCTTCTGTAATCCATATACAAGCCTAACATATCCCCTTTAATGAAATCAGCTTGAAAGAAAAAGTGAGAATCTATATTCCCTAAGGTGATAAAATTGATCGGGACAGGATAAGTTATGCAATTATTACTTATACTGAAATATAAACTACGCAATTAATACTTGATTTAATACTAATCAAGCTAGGGGTACTACTAAGGGTTGTGTAACCTTTTGTAACTGATGCGAAAGAAATTATTCTTCTTACTATCAAACGATCATGCTCCTCTCGAGCTTTAGTAATATTGTTTCCCCTATCCGTTGTGAAGAGATAAAAATCCCATTGGATCCGCTGGGTTAAGAATAAAAACCTACAAGAAATGGAATATCGCTGAAGCAGTTTCTGTATATTACACTGTTGGGTCACAGTATATTTTTCAGTAAAGATACCCACCTAAAGAAGCATCTTGTTCGTAAAGATGTTGTTTCTTTTACGTAGTACGATGAGAAGTTCGATGCTCACACTCGATGATGTTTTCTAAAGATGCCCATATAAAGAAGAACGTATTTGTAAAATAAATCTTCAAAAGGACAAAGAAATTCCAAATGGGCCCTCAACGAAAAATTACCTTCTTCCATTGTTCTTATAGAAATATGATTTTGTTCCACTGAGTTGCACTGTTCAGAAATTTGGTCAACAGAGGATGAGACCTCCGTTTCCGGAACAATGTTTAAAACTTCACCGGAAACTTTTAGCTGATCAAACGAGAGGCAATGATTTACCACATCCGTTGTTGGAATAATAACTCCTCCATAATCATTGCCAGAGATGTTCAAACAACGAAGAAGATCACAAAGTATACTCTCCTCCGTTGAAAAGCAATAATAAACAGTAAGAAAAAGCTTCTACTTCGTGATAATACAAATAGAGAATCAAAATAATCCTTAACAGACAAGGAGATCCAAAAATTGGGAGAAAAATGAAAAGGAAGATGTCGATTGTTAACAGTAATTGAATCGGTGAAATCCCACACACTGTTGACTACCGACCGAAATAAGAACAAGAAAAATTGATAAATGAATCCAAACGATAGGAAGGATCATATGGATGTAAGACTAGAAACAGCACGTCGAGAAGAGAACTAGATATGGAGGGGTTAATTAAGAAGACGTTGTTGAAGCACCGGATATGGAAAGGCAAGATAAGAAGAATATGTAACTCAAATATAACCAACCTGTTTACACTGTGTGGAAGAACTATGCTTATGTGATAAAATTAAACAACTAAAATCTACCAACCTCCAAAATATGAACCTATTTTGGGAGAAAAACTATGGCACAAACTGATTGATAAAAGAATACGAACACACCTTCCAACTTACCAAAAATGGAACCTTTTGGGTACAAAAGTGTCGATCAAAGTGATTGATCTTAATGAAAAGATTAGAGCCAGTCAATCAAATTGATTGAACTTAAAAAAAGAAGAGAAAATTTCTTACTGAGTTAACTCAGTAAGTCTCCCTATCGGCAGAGCGGAGAGAAAATATTTCCTTTTTTTCTGCACCAACTAACTTAGGAGTTAGTAACCCTTACCTCAATCGAGTAGAGCCATCTAATGTCATGGGATGAGCTGCCTCCCTAACATTTGATTTATGTACTTCTAGGACATTGTTAATATTAAAAGGTGGAGTCTTCCTCCAAGTGAGCGAGGGTATCCCTAAAAGACTTGGCTTCTTTTGCCAAAGTATCTGCCACATTGGTAGGCCCGAAGATGTATGTAAATTATGGCATACGTGTTATAATCCATAAAAGTGCACGGCGTGTCGCATGAAGCACTGGGGCAAATAAAGTCGATCCACAGAGACGAGGGGTGCTTAAGTGATCTAAGGCTGCTTAATCAATTCTAAGTGAGGTAACAATGTGACAAAGATATATTTTGTTGCCGATACGGCTGATTTTGAACTGAAGTGACTCTGAACTAAGGAAAAGAATTAAAATGTGACAATATGGGAAGTACCAGGGTGATGAATCCACCACTTGACTCTATGCTAAGGTAATTCACTTAATGTTGTGTTCTTATACATTCATAAGGTAGACTCTAAAGAATAATGGATCACTAATCGCATTAATTCCCCCCTAGTATAGAGTGTCTTCTTACAGTACACTCTATCACAGGGTCCTTAGTCAATTACTAAGCATTATTCACATCTCATTAAGCATATGTATTCTTTCCCGAAGTCTCACATGGAAAATTTGTTAACTACTTTATCTAATTCTCCCCTAGTATTGGCTGTCTTCTTACAGTACAGCCAATCACAGGAGAAGTTGATCTACTAGCTAACTTATCATCCTATCAATTAAGCTCAGCAAAAACAACAGCACAAATATGAATAACTCAACATGTTGTCTAGGGTTTCAACAACACCCTAGCAATTGAAATTAAAACATTACAAAGAACTAAAACTACAAATTGAAACTAAGTGACAGCCTAATCCAAAGCGTGTCTCGAAAACATGTTCTTCACTCTCTATTTATACATGCACTGACCCAAAATTCCCAAACCCTAATTTAATATTAAAATAGAAATTTAATGAAAATAAAATGAACCCATACTCTGATTCGCGTGTGAATCGAGCTTTCCTCTGCTCCTCTAGCTCTGAGACATCCTACCCTTGATTTGTTGTAACCCTAGTTTCGATTGTCTTAACCCTAGCTTCTAAGGAAGAAGCTACCATGGAGACAAGTAAAACGAGGGTGGCGGAGTAGGTGGTTGTGTTGTGTCGAGATGATGGAGTTGGTGGTGTAGGTGGTCACAGGAGACTGGGTGGCAGGAGATGGTCGGGGGAGGGGGGGTAAAGTTGCAGAGGTAGGGGAGAAGAAAGAGAGAGATGGAGAGAAATGGGTTGGTTCGATTAGGTATAGGGTGTGGGTCTCTTTGTCAGAAGCAGTGTGCATCGGGCCGTTGATGAGAACGCCGCACCGAGCGTTGGATGAAGAGCAAAGAAATCTGAACTTGCTCATGGATGTAGACGGTTTTGAGAGATCCGGTGTTGCACTTGAGCATCAAGAGATGATGTATAGTGATGGAGCGACCGTTGGATGTAGCCGAGGAGATCTCAATGGCTCAGAGTGAGCGGCTCTGATCCGGTCATGGGTAGCTCTAGCCCAAGTCTTCCCCTTGTTGGGTTGCAATCGATTTGCGCATGGGCTTTGGCTATCTCTGCTCCATAGATGTTTGACTTCACCGCTCTTTAGCTCCTCGATTCTCCGAGCTTTATTTATTACCTAAAAATACAAAATTAATTAATACAAATATTTATTCTTGAAAACAAAGAAAACACAGAATCTGGGATAATATCTGATTCTTGAGCACAAAAGATGAGTAAAATGCCAATAAAAAGGTGTATAAATATGCACTATTTGGAACTCATCACACATTGTTTGCGCTTCTAGGAACAAAATAAAAACCTAAAATTTTTGACATAAATTAAAAGTTCTTTTGACTTCATCCAAAATAGTTTGGTTCTGCCATTCTAATTGAGAATCTTTCCCATTCAAGTAGTCAAACAAGTTCTTGCAGTCGACTTCCACTGTGAAATCTATCATTCCTTCTTCCACTGCCCATTGCGCTCCTTGAAGTAATCCTAAGGCTTCCGCTTCTTTAGAGGTAGTTGCTGAGATTGGTCCTTCTTTTCCAATTTCAAACTCTCTTGCATCATTCCTAAAGATTAAAGAGAAACTCGCACGAAAATTCATGGAAATCCAAGATGCATCTAAATTGAGTTTAAATTGAGATTTCCTAGGTGGAATCCATTTCGCAAGTTACGATTATCCAATGGTACACTTCTAGATGGGATATTGTCTTTATACCGGAAGTCAAGAAATATTTGTAGTTATTTGTGTACTAGATTGTTGTTTTTGTTCAAAATACTCTATTGCATATCTCCTTCCAAATAAACCAAGCCTTTGTCAACATGATTTATATAGGAAAGTTAGGATTTTTATTCCTCAAACCTTCCTGCAAAATGTCTAAGAAAGATATTGTGCTATTAAGACTCAATTAACAGGATATGGCTCTTGAGCCCAAACTGTCTTAGCAAAGGGGGCATAAAAAGAGAAGGTGTTCTACAAACTCAACAACATTACAACCAAAAGATCAATTGGGTTGAATTTCATCCATAAACTTGGACAATTTCAGATTTGTTGAAAGAGCTCCTTGCAAACACTTCCAAGTAAAGATTTTAATTCTTTGTGACATATATGTTAGGATTCCATAAGCTATTCCAAAAGGGATCTGGATGCCCTAAGTTGTAGTGATTCACATTTCTCTCAGTTAGCTTTGTGTACATAGATTTCACTGAGAAAATACCAGATTTAGTAAGAAGCCATCTAAGAGTGTCAAGTTTATTTTTAGCTATTCTAGTGTTAATAATCTTCTTAGCTATTGTCTCAGGGAATAAATCACAAATTAAAGTGGAGTTCCACTTCTTGGTGATTGGATCAATCATATCCTTCACAAGTGTTAAGTGAGAATTAGTAGTATTCTTAAGGCTACTGAGGTTATGTTCCAGAGTTAAAACCCATCTATCATCCCAAATCCCAAATATTAGTACTACATCCATCTCCGATTTCCCAAATACTGTTTTGTTCCACCAAATTTATACCCTTTCTAATACATTTCCAGATCCAAGAACTTGTAGTTGGAGTTTTAGCTCTGAAAACAGAGCTATTTCTAAAGTATCTAGGTTTTAGTTGAGTGGCCCAAAGAGCAGTAGGCTCAGTTAGAAGTCTCCAAGCCAATTTAGTTATCATAGCTAAGTTAAAAAGGCGAGCATTTCTGAATCCTAATCCTCCCTTGCTTTTTGGCTTACAAAGATGGGAATAAGATCTAGGGTAATAACACTTATAATCTGTTTCCTTGCCCCACCAAAAGTCTCTTTGTAAAGAGTCAATTTGTCAATGATTTTCTTTGGTAGAATGAAATAGCTTATTTGAAAGCTGACCATACTAGCCAAAGTAGACTTATTGAGAATTAGTTTACTGGTTTGGGCCAAAAATTTTCCCATCCAACCTTGAATTTTCTGTTCCATCTTATCCACTAATCCGTCAAAAAGTTTAATTTTTGCCTTACTAATGAAAAGAGGAGTTCCTAAGTAAGTGTCTTGAGGATTAATTTTCTTAATTTTTAAGATTTTACTAATCATTCTCTCGATGTTTTGGTGGACTTTTTACTATAAAAATTCCAGATTTCTCAAAGTTGATTACCTGACCTGAGGCTTTTCCAAAAGAATCAATAAGACAAAGAATATTATGACATTCTTTAAAGTTTGCTCTAATGAAGAGAAGACAATCATCAGCAAAGAAGAGATGTGAGATTGGACTATTCTCGGGTGTTATTTCACTCCATTAATGAGTTTAGCCTCTTCACTAGATAAAAGCAGTCTAGAGAAAATTTCCATGCAAATGATGAATAAATAAGGAGAAAGTGGATCCCCTTGCCTAAGACCTCTAGTGGGTTTAAAGTAATCACTAGGTCTACCATTTAATAAGACAACTATAGATGAAGTTGAAATGCATTTATGAATGAGATTGCAAAAGGTATTATCAAAACCAAAACCTTTCATGGAAGAAATTAAAAAAATACCAATCTACTCTATCAAAAGCCTTAGACATGTCAATCTTTGTGCCCATCCCAACATGTTTCACTTTTTTTTTTTTAAAGGAGTGTATAATCTCTTGAGAAATTACAATATTGTCAGAGATCTGCCTTTTAGAAAGGAAAGCTGCCTTGAATGGGGAGATGATATTATCAAAGGCTTTATCCTATTTGATAAATTTTTTGATATGATCTTGTATATGGTGTTACATAATCCAATTGGCCTAAAGCCAGTAGGATCAGAAGGATGTCTACTCTTAGGGATAAGAAATAAGAAAATTTTATTGAAATTAGGGTGCAACTCACCTGATTCAAAAACATGTTGAATGGAGGCCACAACTTGTTCACCAACAGTTCCCCAATTAAGCTTAAAGAAAATGGCAGGGAAGCCATCAGGCCCATGAGATTTATTTGGTTTAAGTGATTTAACTACAGACCAAATTTCCTCAGGAGATGGAATGGAGGTAAGGATTAAATTCTCAGCAGGAGAGAACAAGGCAAAATATTCTGGAAAAGTAATGGGTTAGGAGGTGGAGGTGGAGAGGGAGCAGAAAAAAGGTTAAGAAAGAAATCATAGAGATAATTTTTCATTTCCTCTGTGTTAAAAGTTAATGTACCATCACCTTTCTATAAACATTCAATATGATTCCATTTTCTTCTTTTCATAGTTTTAGTATGAAAATATTTTGTGTTTTGTTCTCCTAACTGAACTAGATTGTCTCTAGATTGCTGTTTTGTTATGGCTTCCTGTGTTGCAGATAGACTTTCCAGCTCCGTAAGTTTGGCTTTTATTTTCTCTTCCTTTTTATACAAAAAAGTTGAGTTGTTTAGATTGGTAATTTGGTACAGAGTTTGCTTAATTTTTTTTGATGGAAAGCCAAAGATATTTTCTTCCAGTGATCTAAGTTAATTTGTAATGCCTGAAGGTTTAAAAGAAGGGAATTAGGCGGATTTTCTCAAGTAATATGATCCTAAGAATTTTTTATAGTTTGCATACAAGTGTCCTCCTTCTGCCAAGTATCATAGAATTTGAATGTGTATGAGTTTTTCCTATTGGAAGTATCTAGGTTTAAAGCTATAGGACAGCTAGTGGTCAGAACCAGCTGCCACAAGGTGAGTAAGTTCAGCATTAAGGAATTTAGTACTCCAATCCAAGTTAGCTACAGCTCTATCTAACCTCTCATGTATATTAGCCTATTTTTCCCTATGGTTATTCTAAGTAAAGGCATAACCTTTTAAGCCTAAATCCAGAGGCGGAGCCAAGAATTTTGTCATGGGGGTGCAAAATTTGCTATGGGGTGCACAAAATTTTTTTAGGGGGTGTAAAATGCAAATATAGGCTTGGATATAGAATTTTTTTTCTAATGGGCCTAAAATAGGCTTTGGATCCAGCTGGGCAAAAGGTGCAAGTGCACCCCTTGCAATGGGCTAGCTCCGCCCGCTTAAATCTAACACCAAAGATTTGAAAGAATATTATGACAGAATTCACTATCGAAGATTTGAATGGTAGCCCTCCCTGCTTTGTCCTCCCCGACAAAAAATCATATTAAGGTCTCATATAAGTATCCATGGCATAGATGTCTTGTCAATTTGTTCGTAGATATCGCTAGAAATTTCCAAGATTCCTTTCTATTATGGTGATAAGGATTACCATAGAAACATGTTAGCAACCACTTTTCTGATGTAGGGTTGGTCTGAACTAATATGTTAATCATATTAAGGTCCCATTGAACAATTTCAAAGTATAATCCATCTACCCAAGCTAATGCTAATCCTCCAAACTAAACATTTAGGATCAATAATATGAGTATTAGGATAATCCTTAAGTAAGTTTTTGACTAAGGACCTCTTGGATTTAGTTTCAGAAAGAAATAAAATTTCTGGTTTGTCATTAGTTATCAATTGGTTCAGATGGTTTTGGGTAAAAGGGTTACCACCCCCTTGAAGGTTCCAAGCTATAATTTTCATATTATACAGATTCTAATAAGCATTCCTAATGGGCAACTGCGCAGAGCAATATAATTATCTGAACAAACAAGTAGTAAAGCATTAAATTCCTAAAGAAATAAACCAAACAATCAAGCTGGCAACGTAAGCGTGACAGTGCAAAGCAATTTATCGAGCAAATTAAAAGGAAAACTTAGGGTTTAAAAGTACCTGAATTTGGACCATTTGCGCAGATGGGGACTCAAGAAGGAATGGAATTGGAGTATGTGTATCTGTATCCTGATTCGATTCTTTAAAATTTGAGTTATATTGATCAATGGTTAACAGATTGTCTAAATCTGAAACCAAAATTCTTAGGCCTTCAGAAGATGAGGATGATTAAAAATCTGGAATTGATAACTTGAATGCAGATTTAGGATGAGCAATGGATGATGCAGGTATTGTATGCAATACATTATTAGTATGCTGAAATGAATTATCATGAGAAGAAAAGATCGGAGTTGCCGTTGAGTCAGCAGAGGTAGGGGATGAAAGATTTTCTAGGGCGTCTTCAAAAGGGGAGGAAGAAAAATATAATCTCATATTAACTAAAACGGGTTCTGTCTCAACAACCGAGTTAATTTGAATTGGTTCCAACTCCCTTTCTTGTTTCTTTACGTTCTCAATTGGAACCATTACACTAAGAACCCTTCTCGGTTTCCCGAGTTACTGACTCGCCCGATTCGCAGCCTTCTCCATGGATCGAATAAAGTTTTCCTACAGATTGAAAGGGTAAGTTCTTTTTCCTAGAATAGAGATATATAGAAGCTTCCGCATATCTTCATCATAAGTGACTGGCCCTAGAACCTCATAGTTACGATCAACATGCACAGGTGAAGCAATGGATGGTTCAACTATGGGATGTACTTCACCAAAGAGTTCAAAGAGTGTTTCCTATTTCCTAATAGCCAAGAAAGGTTTATCGGTTCCATATTACCATGAACATCGTTGTTATCTTGCATGTTTCTTATCTCAGATAGGAGTATTATCTAGCCAAAAGATATCATCACTGGACCAGGGAATGCATTGAGATATCGTAAATATATTCTAAGTGACGGTTTTGGCGAATAACACAAACTGGAGATTTTATGACCTAAGCGAAAAAGTGAGTGCAAAATTTTGATGGTAGGTTATGGTAGGTAAATGTGAGCTATCGAACGGGAAGTGTTCCACTTTAACCAAAATCTTCATGACTAGAGGTCTCTCAATGTTTACCCAAACCAGAACTCATGGTTCACTATCGAAGCTCCCGTTTTCAACTTTGCTTACCACTCCTATTCTACTTGCTATTGTTTTGAATTTGAGATGCTAACTCAAAGAGGAATTTCCTTGACTACACCAGAAGAGATTTGAATTCCTGGAAAGGCAGATCTTGCAGATAAAACATTCCCATAAGGATACCACGGTCCATTGAGAGCTATCCATTTGAGATCCTCCGCTGCTTCCGAAAGTGATAATGAACAAGTTTGGATCTACATCACGGATTTGAAATCCAATATTAAGACCCCAAAATGACGTAAAACTTCTCTTATATCTTCGCTTTATATACTTGTGTGGAGAAAATTCTGCAAGTATGATATTCTCTTTAATGCCAAATTCTCTCATTAAGGCAGGTGGAGTTGGTAGAATACCCACATTCTTGTAATTCGCATATCTATGAGCTACCAAAGACCACTTAAATGTTTATAAAGATCATAACTTCTCATACCGACTTAGGGAGAAGACAAATGAAAGAAGAAAGAAAATTAACAATCAAAGAGAGGAAGAGGGATGAAAGGATGGATGGTCGTAAGAACCACGCGCACATACATACTTATAATACAATTTGTTAAAGTTGTCGGTTTTCCCTATTCACCACCCATAATTTTCTTATTTCCCACCCATGATGTAAAAACCAAAAATAATGTGATTATACTTGATTCCGGTAAACAAAACCCACTCCCCTACAAGAAAACCATCACTGTATTAGTCATGTATGTGGGCATTAGTGGAAGCCGGAGAATCAAATTATAGGCGATCGACTATTAAGTTTAATTCTCCCAACCTACTTTTGGATTTACAACATAAAACCAACAATCAATCACAATGATTGCTTATTATCATATTCCCAAAAGATCCACCAAATAACTACTGATGATTTATGATCAAGTAAACGATGTCCTTTAGATGGATTTTCTAAGATTTGACATTGCGATTGAATTCCTTTTTAATAAAGAACATTTTTATGCCCATGAAGATGATCCTATTAATTGTATGATGGTGATGGTAGTAAATAAAACGATGATGGGGTGATGACAATTTAGTTAGCGTTGAGATTTGAGAGGGATTTGACGGTCGCCGATAAAAGTGACGGTTCCAATGAGTATGAAGTATAATGATAGTGGGTGTTGATTGCCCACGTTAAAAATAGTGATATTACTTTTCGTTTTTGCATGTGGGTGGGAAATAGGAAATATATGGGTGGTAAATAGGTAAAATCAAGTTGTCTACTTTCTCCCAACAGCAAAGAGACCTCGAAAAACTAACCTTAAACAAGTGAAAAGTAAATCTAATTCAAATATACCTTGACCAATCAAAACACGACAACCAAATTTAAGATAAAGCATGCAGATTTTTAATCAGAGTGTCATTAATACCTCGGTCAATGTTAAGAGACTGGGAAAAAATCTGTAGCACTAAAGCAGTGCCATAAATAAGAAAACTAAAGTAAAATTTATACGTTACGTATCTAAGAAAAGACCTAATTATAGGTTGAAGAAAAACGAGAAGGAGAGAAGTCTCAAAGGATCAGAGACAAGAAAAGACCAAAGAAATAAGATAGGTTCATGCAACTGCAGCTAGAATAGCTCTAGTAAGAAGAAGTAGAGGTTGAAATATGTCAAAAGAAGTCCGTTTCTCTTAGTACGATATGCCACTAATCAAAAATACAATGAAGAATTGAAGAGCACAAGAAGATGAGACGTCTGAAATACATGAAACAAAACGTATAGAGAAATTTAGAATTAAATGCATAAGGGAAATCAAAAGTTTATCTTTGCAATAAAACCTTCAGCAAGTACAATAATTTCATCACCAAAATAACCAAAGATAAGAAGAGAATAAAAACGAGGAAGAATGGCGTGTAACCATTATAGAATCCCTTTAGGTGCTCATATTTCATCTACTAAGGTCATACGCTGCAAGGAAGGACAGCTTCTTAGTATGCAGTATTTCCATTGCACCATCTGCAATCGAGAAGCTTTCGTATATCCAGCACAAGCTCAAAGATTGTCTCTATGCAATCTGGGCGATGAAGAGAAGGAGAGATTGGGAAAGCAGGCAATCAAATACCTACACATTTGATTAACTACTAGAATTCCGGTGACCGCTAACTACTTTTGGACCGAGTATCCTCCCGAATGGACTATGCCTATGTTCATGAGAAGTCAGCAATCTATCAACAGGAAGAGGTTTGATAGAAGTTGAGGATTCAGAAGAAGAAGAATGAAAAAGGATAGGGGGAAGCAGTAGTAATGGTTTACTTGTTTCTAGTTTATTTCCCTAAAGGAGTTTCAGAGACCTTACTGAATCTCCCCTATATGTAAAAAATATTTCCTAGTTTTCTTTGTAATTTCTAAGTAGATGAATTTCTAATTTTCATGGAATTAGAGAGGTTATTTCAGATTTGATCATTACTCTCTGCCAAAAAAAGAAAAATAAAAAAAACTTAAAAAGAATCTGGAAGTAATCATAAAGGAATTCAAGGGATAAGATAAATCAGAGACAAAGTAGAAACAGGCTATATAGGAATTAAAGGTTCAGAAGATTAAAGAATATTGAGGGAATAGAAAGAACCTGATTCAAAATCACATACAACTAAGGTCGCAAACAATGAATGATATGCTAAAGACTATATGAATGCACTTAGAACTTTAATGGATGTTCTAAAGAAAATGAGAATGCATCAGTTTAAAAGGATGAAAAAGTTCAAGTTATAATCCAGATTTTAGCGTTCAAAAATAATCGAATCGAAGCAAAAATTGATACCCTTCCCCCTAACTTGAACCCCATCTGGCTTGGATCGGAATCTATATGGGAAGATTACTCAGCTCCCATAACAATCAAAGGAAGAAGATCTGAGGAGAGGAGGAGGATAAGAAATATAGCCGTTAGAAGAGGAGAGAGCACTACCACCATCAAATTGTACACAAATTTGATCAAACAGTGTACTGGAATATGCAATGTTTACAGTTATCATCCAAAAAGAGCCCTAACCTGAACTTAGTACGGATTGATATTTTGGAAGAAGAAACTGAGAAGGTCTTTGCTGAGCGGAGAAACCCAGAGTTTGAGCTTTTCACCTTCTTTCTCTACTTAATCTACATTTCCATGATATGATTGTTCGATTAAACCATAGTATCTATTGATTTCTGATTTAATTAATCTTTTCTGGTATATTTATGATACTGTAAGGTTAATCTTTCTTTGACATTTTTGATTTTCATTTCAAAATTATGTCTTTCTAATTACTCCATGTTTTCTCCCCTATTGGGTTTACAGTTGTTTCATTCCTCAATGGCGTTTTCCAAGTCCATAGTTGTGTTTATAGCGTTTGCTCTGCGAGTTAAAGTACTTTTTGAAGCCATTGTGTATCCATTTTTTCATCATCAGAAGAGGTACTATCTCCATCCCCACCGATTCAACAGTGTCCAAGACCGATTCAATTTCACACATCAAAAATGTCAAAAGCTGAAAAAGCGGACAAAAAGAAAATTCAAATTTCAAAAATGCCAGTACAAATTAGGAAACATAATCCTTCTCTTTCTCCCCATGATTTTAGCCTTACCTTTTTTATCCCATAGAGAATTATTCTCCCAAAATTTCAATTTATCTTCGCCCCTAAATATCTTCAGAGCTAACCATTATTATGGTAACCAAAACGATATATTACTGGATTGCAGTTTTGATTTAGATATACCACAAACAAAAGTAATAGAAGTTACCAGCAATCTCAGGAAAATCAATAATATGGCGTCTAGTTCAGAAAACCAAGTTTTGGATCTTACAGAAAAGTTCAAGCAAGCTGCACTTGAATTGGATAAATGATCTGGATATTTTGAATCAACTCTCGAAGAAGTTATAAATCAAGAAAAAAGAAGAATGGGAACACTGTCTCATAGGTATGATTATTATGGAAGAAGGTTCTATGGGTTTCAAGAGTGTATAGCATCACCTCAAATCCACATGGGCTTTTCTACCTGAAGATGCATTCAAGGTTGTAGAAGTGGATAAAAATGTAATGGTATTCAAATTCAAGGAAGAAGAAACCAAAGATAATATCTTCAAGACAAGACCATGGTCCATCAACAAAAACCTGGTAATTTTACATCCATATAATTCTTTGGTCATATACCAATATTTAGACTGGAATCATCAATGCTTCTGGATGCAGCTAAAAAAGCTGTTACCAGAGCACATGAATGTTACTTCTGTAACTAAAATAGGAAGAATTATGGGGGAAGTGATTGGTATTGAACCTGAAGATGCAATCCCAATTGACAAGGATGGTGTAAAAGTGTGTGTGGTAATTGACATCAACAATCCCTTGAGAAGAGGAGTTATGGCAAAGACTGATGCATGTTTCACTAGGTGGATCAAGTTTTTCTATGAAAAATAACCACACAACATTTGTCCTAACTGCTACATTATCAAGCATACCAAAGGGGCATGTAATGCAAAGAAGCAAACTACCTACAAAAAGCCCATGCCAAGCCTTATTATCTGGGTAAAACTAATATGCCTTCAAAAAACAAGATAACAGTTGGAAAAAGCTGGGATACTACTCCTATGGTGCAGAGGAAAAAGAGATCAAGATCACTCCATTTGTCCCTCCCAAAGATGGCTACTTGATTGGTACAATGATAAAAAGCCAAGCTCAAACTGAAGAAGGAAATGATAATGCAAGACTTGGGAAAAGACTCAGGCTAACTGAACATGGAAATAACTCAGAAAACTACACTACCTCTTCTCGGCATGACAATACCCCTAACTCCAATGATGATAAACACCTAGATACACAAGCTGCAGATAGACTCACAACTGAGGAGAATCATCCAAACAACATTACAGGGGAGTTAAAGGTACAATACATAAACCTTACAACTTATTTTTTAAAACTGTTTAAAGTAAATTTTGCTGATACTGTTTTGAATTGTTTACATCATCCTAGTAGTTTTCAAAAAATGAAAATCATATCATGGAATGTGCGTGGATTTGGTAATAAAGATACCAGAAACCATCTTCATATGCTCATAAAATCTTAAAACCTTGATATCATTTTTCTTTCTGAAACCAAAAATCAAGAAAAGAGAATGAAATATCTCCTTGCTAGGTTCAAATACCCAAATATCATTCTTCTAAATCCTATCGGCCTATCCGGAGGTCCTGTCCTCATGTGGAAAGATAACATAGACCTTCAAGTCATAGATAGACAATTGAATATGATTAATTGTCTTGTTAAGTTTGACAAACAAAATGATAGCTCCTTAGTTACTTGTCTCTATGGTGCTCTTAATGATGTTGACAAGCATACAAAGGGGATCATTTGAAAGACATTAGAATGACCTACAAAAACCCTTGGATTGTTATAGGTGATTTGAATTTCATTATTCATAGAGATGAAAAAGAAGGTGGCAACCCTATTGGTCAACTGAAAGATGAAAACAACCTTCTATTGAACAATAATAATCTTCACAAAGATGAACTTTATAGCAACCCCTTTACCTGGTCTAATATGAGAAATGGACATGAATTGATTCTGGAAAGACTTGATAGAACTCTAACCTCTATGGATTGGAGTGACCTAAATCCTAAAGCTTCTCTTTATCACTTAACTGTTGTAGGAAGTGATCACCGCCCTATAATCCTACTTACTAGCAAATTAGGAAACAATACCAAAAACCCTTTAGAGTCAACAAGGCTTGGTTTAGAGATTCTAGTTGTCAAGATCTTATTAAAACAAAATGGAAATGTGAACAAAATGGCTCGCTTCTTTTCAACTTATTCACTGCCTTAGCAATACTAAGCATGGCCTTAGAACCTGGAATTACAACCATTTTGGAAATATAAACACTCGTATTATGAACTTAGAATCTCAACTAGCCAACATAACAACCACCGGTGGAAACATCAATACTAGCAATGTTTCGACTTGACTCAAAAACTAAAATATTGGTATGACATAGAGTCTCGATTTTTGGAGACAAAAACAAGGATGAGGCTTTTCACCGCAGATGACAGAATACTTTATTTCCACCAAAGAGCTAACTACAGAGACAAAGAATTCAAATTGAATCGCTTCAAAATAATTTGGGTATCTCGGCTTGATAGTAAAGAAGATATTGAAGTTGAATTGCTAAATCACTTTAGCAAAGTGAGTAAGACTACCTCTCCTCCTGATCCTGATGATTTTTTGGCTAATGTTTCTGGTACTATAAATGAGGCTGACAATGCTATGTTAACTGCTATGCCAAATGATGATGAAATCAATAAAATTATTTTTGAAATGAAACCTTGGACAACACCAGGGCCAGATGGTTTTCCTCCAGGTTTTTACCAACTAATGTGGGAAACAGTTGGCCCTGATTTTGTCAAAATGGTGAAAGCTTTCTTTCATAGTCAACACCTCCTTAAACAATTCAACCACAATTTCACTACCCTGATACCAAAAAATAAAAGTCCTAAAAGTTCTGTTGATTTTAGACCCATTAGTCTTTGAAATGTTTCATATAAGATTATCTCTAAACTTCTTGCTTCTAGATTAAAAACTGTTCTGCATAAAATCATCTCTCCCGCACAAACAACTTTTTTATCTGGGAGATTGATTCATGATAATATCATAATTGCTCATGAACTTATACACAAATGAAAAAGACTAAAGCTATTGATGGGTGTGTGGCTATAAAATTAGATATGTCAAAGGCTTTTGACAGGGTAGAATGGAGTTTCCTTATAGCTAGTTTCAGAAAACTAGGTTTCTCCAACGATTGGTGTAATATGATTAAACAATGTGTCACTACTGTTTCTACATCAATCATTCTTAATGGCTAACCAGGTAATGTATACTTTCCTCAAAGGGGTCTTAGACAGGGAGACCCCTTATCTCCCTACTTGTTTATCCTTTGCATGGAATCTCTATCTAGAAGTCTTTATCATGGCCGAGCAAAATAAACTTATTCATGGCTTCAAAGCTACTAAGAAATGCCCTTCTATTTCTCACTTATTCTTTGCTGATGATTGTTTTATTTTCATAAAAGCTAGACTAAAGATGCTAGAAACTTAGCTACCATCATAGAACAGCTTTAGCAAATTCTCGTGCCAAGTCATTAATTTTGATAAATCAGCTCTTGCTTTTAGCAACAAGGTTCCAACTCATGTTAAAAATGAAATATCTAATATCCCGAGAACTAGAAGAATGTCCCTGCAAGAGAAATATTTAGGAGTCCCTTTATTACTTCAAAAAAGGAAATATGATACTTTTGCTCATCTTCTAGAGAACTACAATGGTAGATTGGATATTTGCGTACCATTTTTATATCTCCACCAGAAGAGTTGTCATGAATCACCTGTTCTAGGTAGCCAGGCTAATCATCACTTAGTTGTGTTCCCATGCCTAAAGAACTCACCGATAAAATAGATAGCATTCAAATGAACTTTTGGTGGGGGAAAAAGCAAAGTGGAAAAGGATACTACCCCAAAGGTTGGTATGATATTGCCCTACCAAAAGATCTAGGAGGTCTTAACATTAGGAAAACAGATGTTCTTAACCTTGCCTTGCTTACCAAATTAGCTTGGAGATTATTAAACTCCCCTGATGATCAATGGGCCATTTTACTTAGAGAAAAATATTTCGCTAATATAAATCTGTTGAGTGATTGTATAGGTACCCCAAGGATCTTGGATTTGGAAGGGAATATGCACAGGTTTGAACATTGTTAAAAAACATTATGTTTAGGAAATTGGTGAGGGATCTGATGTCCATATATGGAAATCTAATTGTATTCCTAATATGCACAAACCTCCAAATTCTAGAATGAGCTCTACAGGTATGACTTTTGTTAGCCAGTTGATTAACCAAGACACTAAAGAGTGGAAATTGGAAATTTTGTCTGCTTTATTTGATGTGAACACTGTGAAAGAAATTACTAATATTAGAATTCCTTTAGTTGGTCAAGACAGAATTAGATGGGAGCCATCCAGCAATGGGAATTTCCTTGTCAAGTCTGCTTATAGAGTTATCTTGGAAGATCAACTAAGAATCAAACCTTCTAAAACAATCTTGTCATAAACTGAAAGCTTTACGAAACAAAAACTACCACCAAAAGTCCAACTCTTCATGTGGAAATTTTTGCATCAATGTCTGCCTACTAAATCTAAGTCAGTCTGTCCGCACTAGTACCATGATAATGTTTGTTGTCCGTGTAGGAGTTCCGAGGAAACTCCTCAACATCTCTTTGTGATTGTCCCGCTATCTACAACTTATGGAGTAATCGTGCATAGTAGTTTCCCTACCATCCTCCAAACTATGAGTATTTATAATCGGATTTATAACATCTTCACAAGAAATGTGAATTCAAAAGCAAAATGATTACACTATGTATGAATTAGCTTGCTTTCACCTTATGGAATGTTTGAAGGAAAGATGTGCAAAGGTTTTCGATAATAAACCTTTTAATGCCTCCGAGATTTCAAATAATATTGTGACACGTGGAAGAATGGAACAGGGAAAAACTTTACGAACTCCAACTAATGGAGTAGATAGACACTCCGATCATACTTGGGAACCCCCCACAATGGGGTTTTCCAGATTAATTTTGATGCTTCACATATTGATAGAAATTCTATGTCAGGTTGGGGACTAATTTGTCGTGATGTTGAAGGAAATAACAATGGACTGCGAGGAGGCGCATGTAGTGCAATAGACCCATAACAAGCGGAGGCTCAAGCACTTTTGGAGGCGTGATTTGGGCGGCGTAATGGTTGGGAAAAGATTGATCTAGAAGGAGATTGTCAAAATGTAATAATGTACCACAAATGGAAGGCTTGATGTCTGTGAAATGGACTACTCAAAATGTAGTAAACGATGCTATTTTTCTACTTAGTTCTTTTGTAGAGTAGAACTGCAAATATGTGCATAGAGATGCTAACCATTTGGCTGACTCTTTAGCCAAATTTGCAAGATCACATTCTCTTTGTTTCAACTGGCAAATGCTGATTCATCAGGACAAGAACAATTTGTAATCTTAAGTTTTAATTCAATAGATCTATCTTTCCTATTAAAAAAAAAAGAAGAGGCGAGAGGGCAGAGCTTCTAAAAGTGTGTATACAATGAGAAAATATTTCCTTACCAATAAAGTTCTTGAAACCCTTGTTAAAACCCTTGCGGCCCCATATAAGTTGGACTGGAGTATATTTTTACCTGGCGTCTTTAGGGGCGACCCCGATTATGGTAGGATATTGAATTTCAGTAGGATTTTTGCAAAATCTGATTTTGGGGCTACTCTATATTCGGTAGTTATATGAACTATTTTGACTACCGATTATGGTAGGATATTTGTAAAGAGAGCCACCGTATAATCGGAAGTCATGATAACTCTTCCTTTCTTACCGATTATAGGCTCAACCAAAATTTCAAAAAAAAAAAGGATTTTTGCAAAAATCTGATTTTGGGTTACTCTATATTCGGTAGTTATATGAACTATTTTGACTACCGAATATAGTTGAATATTTGCAAAGAGAGCAAGGATAATCGGAAGTTAGGATAACTTCATTTACTACCGATTATAGGCTCAACCAAAATTTCAAAAGGATTTTTGCAAAATCTGATTTTGGGGCTACTTTATATTCTAGTTATATGAACTATTTTGACTACCGATTATGGTAGGATATTTGTAAAGAGAGCCACCGTATAATCTAAGTCATGATAACTCTTCCTTTCTTACCGATTATAGGCTCAACCAAAATTCTAAAAAAAAAGGATTTTCGCAAAATCTCATTTTGGGGCTACTCTATATTCGGGAGTTAAATAACCTAAATTCCCTACCGATTATGGTAGGATATTTGCCAAAGGTCTACTTTAATCGGGAGTCAAGATAACTATTTTGACTACCGATTATAGGATAGTCAAAATTCAAAAGATAAAGGATTTTACTTTATATTCGAAAGTTATACAAACCAAATTTACTCCCGATTGTTGATTAACTACCGATTGTATAGTTATCTACCGATTGTAAAGGGTAGTTTGGGATTAAAAAAAAACGCCCCGAAAATAACCTACCGATTGTGAAATAACCTACCGATTATGACAATTTTTGCCGTTTTGCCCCCTAATTCTTTTTTCGCCCTAAAGACGCCAGGTATTTTTAATGGAAAGATTGAATTTTATTATGCATCTCAAAGTAACATCAAACCATGAACTAGATTAACTAGTATAACAAACAGTAATTAATAATACCTCACTCACTTTGCCAAATAATAGCAGTTACTAATTATCGCACACACTCAAACAAAAGCAACAATTACTAAATGTAATCCTTATAAATGATTAACATTTATCATTATAAAGATGACTAGGCAGACGGGGTTCAGGGACTGCCACTAATGGGATTTTTCTTGGCGTCGAAAGTCCCCAAACTTCCTCCATATTCAGGTCAGCTCCGGCTGGTAACTTCCAAACGAATCCATGTAAGAGATTAGCTAAACTTGATTGGATTATCTTAATTGCCAATGAATAACCAGGGCACATCCTTCTCCCAGCTCCAAAGGGCAGTAGCTCAAAGTCGTGCCCCTTGACATCCATTGTTTTCCCAAGAAATCTTTCCGGACGAAATTGTTCCGGTTCTTCCCACAATGTTGGGTCTCTTCCTATTGCCCATACGTTCACAAATGCATTAGTTTCTGATTGTATGTTATACCCGTTGATGTTGACATCCTCACGAGTCCTGCGAGGTACCAATAACGGTGCCACTGGGTGCATTCGCATTGTCTCTTTAACGATTGCTTCAATGTATGGTAGCCTTTGGATATCTTTCTCCTCAACCCATCTTTCTCTTCCGATGACCCTATCGAGTTCTTCTGTTGCCTTTTCAAAAATTTCCGGAGTTTTCAAGAGCTCGGATATTGCCCATTCTATTGTCACTGCTGAACTCTCCGTTCCTGCTGCCATCAAGTCCTGAAAATTGGTACATAAAACACGGGTTTTGTAAAGAAGTTTCATGTCACATCTAAAATGTACAAAGTGGCAAACGATTTGGTTAACTCTGTGAGATCGTTATCAACATTAACCCACTTGGGTGTTTACAGTGTTTCAACGACATTTTTTGTTGGTACGTGACTATTCGTATGTATGCGTACGCGGTCCATACTCAATAATTGAGTTTGTGTTTTATTATGTTTTGTGATAATTGGTTGTTAATAAGATTTCAACGCGTCCGAATGCAGTGTCGGTCATAAATAATTAACCTACCGAGAAAGATCTTAAGATTTTTTTCGGTGAATATAACTTCTACAGTCAACTTAAAACTACGATCCATAAAAAGATTTCTAGTTTTCTTAAGGTTGATATATAACGATTAGTGCATATATATATATGTAGGATGTATTATCGCTGAAAAGAAATTTTTACCTGTGTAAATGCCTTGACACTTGTCCTAGTAAGCTTGACATCATTGCTAGGATCATCCGCAAATTGTAAAAGTACATCAACCATGTCTTTAGCAACAAAATCTTTCCCTGCAACTTCTTTCTTGGATAGATGTTCATCAAGAACATGTTCTAAAAATCTATCAAATTTCTTAGCCAACACTTTCATTCTCTTGACATACCCTTGCAAATCCAAGAACCCTAGCCAAGGAATTGAATCACCAATATTCAAAACCCCATTTAACAAAAACAACTCTTCTAACATTTCTTTGAACTCATTTGGTGTAACAATTGAATTTTCATCTCCATCCAAATATCTTCTTCCCAAAACAATTCTGCTAATCACATTCAAACTAACATCGGCAAGATGATTCTTTAGGTTCACAGCAACGCCTTTCGACTCGTATAACGCTTTAGAGAGTAATCGTGTTTCTTCAATACGTATGTACTCATATGATTCAACTCTTCTAACACTGAATAACTCAACCAAACACATTTTACGAGCTTGTCGCCAATAAGGACCATACTGAGACCAAGTTATATCAGAATAATTGTAAGTTGTGATTTTCCCAGCAGCAGTTTTGGGTCGACCGGAGAAAGATACGTCATGGGTCTTAAGAAATTCCTTCGCCGTATCCACCGATGAAGCAACTACGACTCTGTGTGACCCGAACTTGAGTTGCATCAAAGGTCCGTATTTTTGAGACAGATGATGAAGTGAACGGTGAGGAAGGGCACCGATAAGGTTGAGGTTACCGATGACTGGCCACGCTTTTGGACCCGGCGGTGGGTTGAATTTGTTACGGCGAAGTTGGAAACCTTTTAGGAGGAGTGCAATTGCAGCAAACCATGCTGCTGCATAAACAAGATATGATGGAAATTCCATTTTTCTTCTCTTTTTTGGTAGATATATCTTTGGTGGTGGTTGTGGTGTTGGCTGTGGGTATGGTTGTGGTGGTGATGATTGTTGTGGAGGAGCAAATGGGTATATATAGTTGTAGATGCAAGACTAAAGTCGTGAGGTAATGTCCTGGTCGTTGCATTAATTAAACTATACTGGAGTTTGCATTTGGTGAGAAGGAAATTATTATGAAAATACTTGGTTACTTACAACATTAGAAGTTAGTCTAGAGTAAACACAAAACTTTGACTTCTTTTCCATTGGAATATTGGTTACTTGGAATTTTACAAACGTTGATCTTGACTTGACTTGACCTGACTTTCCAAGTCTAGCTCACTTCACAAGTTGAACTTTTCACACCTTGAAACAGATGAAAAGGAAAGGAAAATTACATGAGACGAACAAAACAAAGATTTCCAATCCAAAATCGATAGAAGTTTACATGAAGTTGCTTTCTTGGTGTTGTTGCCCAAGCTAAACACTTTGATAACAAGTGTTTCACGTTCATGGAAAAAAAAGAACGTGAAAACCCCTTAAAACGTTGACGTCCACTATAAAAAGGTGAAAACATGGTGGATCTTTTTTTACTGTTGAAGTTTGAGTTTTATTATTAGAACAAGTGAACAACCATTAGAGCTACATCCCCAGATGAAATTTTTCTTCAGCCTGATTAAAGGGAATTAAGTCATGTTTTATCTGTACTTCGGCCTAAACGGGTAAATCTTGGGAGATATCGCTACGCATAGTGATGCAATTTTCTTTGCTTCTTTATGTTCTTGGATTGTTTCTCCTTACCAATAGTTTACCAAGTGTTGCCACGTTCCTTACCAAGAGTTTACAGAAGCCTACTGAATAAGCCTACTGAATTAATGTTATGAGATTACCAAAGATGACAGGGAATTCTCAGTAAAAAAAAAAAGTTTTGGAGTTACTGATTTGATTAATCAATAACAACGATGATAAGGTACAAGACCTCATGTGCTGAAACTGCTGATACATTAATATTACTTAACTTTGTAATAATGAATGGAGCAGTACGGTACTGTGAGGATCACTAAATACTATAGGAAACACTATCAATGTAGTAATAGGAAATTAACCAGAAAGTCCGTGATGGGAGAAAAAGAAACACGCGATTGATTTCGCAAGAAACATTGTTTTATATAAAAATAATAATAATTTGTGATCTAATTGATCACCGACAATGGATAGAGATTACCATTGAAAGGGTATAACCCCTACTATCAACGGCTAGGATTTAACCCTAATTTCAACGGATGGAGATCCTCGGTACTACGGGACGGGACGGGACGGGAATAGCATAGAACCGTTACTCGTACCTACTCAAGGCACGGTACCAGTTTTTGGTACTTGTACCTGTCCCACTCGACCACGGTTCGGGACGGTGTCCAGATGCGGTTCATGCGGTTCCGATGCGGTTCCATGGGATCGAGACTGGCACTGTGCAGCGCCTAGTGACACCCATAATTATATGAAATTATTAAAATATCTGCATGATGGATTATGCATCCGCATGACGGAGTTATGCATCGGGGTATAATTGGCAACACAACTTGGATATAACATATCTAAAAATCTGCGCCTTGGAATTTCACAAAATTTTATATCGTTGGAAATCTTTTTAAGAGAGCTACGCAACGAGTACAAACAAGAATATCAAATTTTAGTTTTTCACGAAAAAATCGGAAGTGAGAATCATTTTAGGCAAAATTTTCGAAAACTTGATACATAACCATTATGCAGCCACCAAAAAGGATGCATAACGCATTATGCAGACGCATAACGAATTATGCAACAATTTTCTCGACTACATAACAAGTTATGCATTTGGATAACAAAGTTATGCATCTATAACAAGTTATGTAATAATTGTTTTGGTTGATTTTAGTGCGTACATAAAAAAATTGATGCATAATGTAGTATGCATCCATATTTACTGGATGCATATCGGGTTATGCATATATTTTCTCGATGCATAAAAGATTGTGCAACAATTTTCTCGATGCATAATGCATTATGCGATCATATTTTCGGATGCATAACGAGTTATGCATCCATTTTCATGACTTGGATAATATGTTATGCGAGATATTATTGTAGGTGCATGACAAGTTAGACAGGTCTTGTTTTTTGTTGGTTTCAATACTAAGAAAAAGTAGCTACATAACGTGTTATGCAAATGTTTTAGATTGCATAACAAGTTATGCAAAAAAAAAAAAAGGTGCGAAGTTGTTATGCAACCAATTTCGAGAATGCATTCACTCGGGCCGATTCTCTGCATTAACCGGAACCTGACCACAACTTCATCCGAGCTGCAACCTCAATCTCATTCCACATCCACAACTGCACTTTGTTATTCCACTGCACTGCCAACATCATTAGGCCAGAACGTCACCACCTTAGTTCAACTCGTTATCTTCCCAAATCCAGTCAGTAAACACCAGTAACTGCACAATTCCATGATCAATTCATTCCCCTTCTCAGTCATATCACCTGTGTACATACATTGCGGTTGATTAGCTGCACAATGACACCACTCGCATCACTAACTCCGTAGTCTCAAGTTACATCACCACATATTTCCTCCTCAGAAACCATATCCAACGCAAACCCATCAGTTCAAAGTCTTACGTGTAACTTTCTTGGCATCATAGAATGAATCTGAGCTTCTCTGATTTCTCAAATTAACACAAACCCAAATCTTAAAGAAAGACCACCATCTCAGCATCTCATCAATCGATCCTCATCCACCAACAACAACAGATTACAGCAAACTCTAATACCAGCCTCACCTCTTCTCTGCAAACCCTAACTCCAAAGATTCTTCTGCATCTGAACTTGAAACCCTTGAATTCGACAAATCCATCTTCAATTTATTCTCGATATGTAACGAGATAACTCACAAGCAGAAACCCATTTTCCGATCAATTGAACACATCGAACCCTAATTCTTCACAGTAACCTTCTCTTTATCATCCGAGTCATTCTCTTGATTTCACCATCAATAGTACCTTCATCAATAGTAAAACTTTGGTTCTTCTTCTCTAATTTCGAGAGACTCAAGCTCAAACCACTTGAGAATAAAATTGACTGAGAGAAGGAGAAGAAAAACACAGATGAACAAGGAAGAAGGAGGAAAGAGGAGAAGAAAAGAGAAGAAGCAGAATTTTTTAAATTATGGGTTTTAGAATAATTTTGTTTGTGAAAATGGGGGCGCGCCTTCAAATTTTTGAGCATGGGTTTCACGGTAGGAAAGATCCAAAGAATGGGTCTCCCTGTAGTTTTCACTATTCAAAGTCGTCCGCAAATTTGATTGAAAAAACTATTTACTCAGCCCATGAGTCGGGTCCGAGGGCATAGCTCGGTGATATCCGTCAACTCCAACAAGGAGAAAGACGGGGTTCAATCCCCACCGTAAAGGTTTGTATTTAATTATTTAGTTGTGTAGAGGGATTTGGCGGATTGGAGTCCGCGAGTAGGGTTAATCCGAGTTAGTCTGGATTTTGGTAGAGGTCCAGGTCCGGCTTTAGCCTATAAAAAAATTACTCAACCACAACCTAGTTCACTTAGTTACTTCGAGTATCCATGCGCTTCCGACATTCAATAAGTGCACGCACCTGGAACAATTCCATTAGATCATATTCCAAACGATAGAAGGAACACTAGTGGAAAATGGAAGTTAAACCACTTGCCAGGACAAGAAGTAATATCACTAAAAGCGATTGTGTCCATCGATTGGAATCTAGAAGTGGTTTTTTCCAAAGCGATCTGTTCTCGGCATAGGTTGATTTCTTTGAAAAAACCACTGTTTTTCACAGTTATAAGAAACATACTGACAGACACAGTAGTTTTATTAATGATATTTCATAAAAAAAAAATTGATTCAGCTGAATCCAAAGCTGATTCAACTCGAATCAAAAACTAAAAGCTGAATCACAATTAATAATAATGGCTTAAAAACCGAATTTCACAAAATTAAATTGATAGGACTTTAAAACTCAATTGGTATTGAAAGTGAATTCAGTTTACAATTTCAACTAATTCCAAGTCACGAAAAAATATCTAACACTAAGTTGGAAAACCTTAATCCATGTTCCTATTACAAGCTTTACAACCATAAAGTTTCAAAAAATGAAGGTAGAGACTTCGCCATCTATGTCTTCATCTTCGAAAAACTAGCTCTAATCAGGTCCATTACTCCAGCCCTAAAAAAAAGACTAGAACAATTAACAACGAGTAATAAAAGAGGAAAAGAGAAACAAATCTACTCGATACCAATGAGCACCTACAACTACATGTACAACTATCCACTCATAAATTAAAAAAAAACATATGAACTGCAACTATTTTGCATATGTAAAATATCCAGTCCATAACTCATGCAACCCAAAACATACACATCGAATTGATAGAAGTCTTAAAAGAAAATCCACTAACTTCACCAATTGAGATCCTAATTATCCAAACAAACTTTCCAGCTTGACACACGTATAGAGGTTCATAGCTGCATACATTACCATTTACATGATCAAAGTTTAATTCCACCTGCAAAAATCCAACCAAAATGAATTCAAACAATAACAAAACAATTCAACTCTGTGAAGAAAATGTGGGGACTTGTCGAAAAATTGTTAAAATATGTTCTCTTCCTGTTCAATTTTAAGGGAAAATACATTGAATGTTAAAAATTAAAAGACAAAATGAATCATTGCAGCGAGTTTGCATAGTCGTGATAAGTAGCTAAAAATGCCACTTCAATGCAAGATCAATAACCACATGATTCTCGTGAAGAAGAAAAATCCCAAAAATACTAACATTTGATGCTAACAAAAGGAAACAGAAAACTAACGATTAACATAATAGAAAGTAATTCACAAAGACTATAGTAGTCTAGATTTCTCTAGGCAGTAAGTGTTTAAGAATGGTCTTGTGTCAAGTAAATCTTGTAATGAGGTCATTCATATGTGAGCAGTAAACTTAAAACGAAAAAATACAGGCTTAGCATGAAACAACATGATATCAAAAATGAAATATATGATTTGCAATATTAGAATATCACAAATGAATAAAAGAGATAATTTTTCATGCACAAACGAATAAATAATGAAAAATGACGAGTATGTTTAGGACATACCTTTTCTTAATCCAGGAGAAACAGACTTCCCCTACAAACACAATAGAGCGTTAAAAGATCTCTTAAGGCCTCTTCCTATGGGTATGCCAAACAACGATATTTGGCATATGTGCACCCACTATGGGTATGCCAAGCGCCAAACTCATATGCCAATATGTTATTCCTGGCATATAGGCATAGGAGACAAAGTCTCTATCGAGCGATAGAGATTCTATCGTCTGAGTGAGCGACAGAGACTCTATCATCGTGGCGATATTCTCTTTATCTCAGCGATATTCACTTTATCTCAGAGTAATTCAAGCGATATTCACTTTATCTCCGAGTAATTTTATATATATATAAATTATCCTTCTACTCCTACTTTTTAATTATTCTAATATATTTTTATATTTAAAGGGTCCCACTAAATATATTATAACACTAAAACTTTTATAAATACCCTACCACACAAACACAAATATATTTTTTATTCATTAGGGTCCCACCCAACACAATTAAATATATGTTTTTAATCAAGTTTGGCATATCTACCATAGTGGGGAAACTCATTTGCCATGCCACTAGCATGCCAAACAACATTTTTTGCCATACCCATAGGAAGAGGCCTAAGAAAGTAACATTAAGTAGCGCATCATTTCAATACATGGAATTCGGACAATTAACATAAAGAAAAAAGAAATCAAATTAAGTAATAAACGAGCTTGAGGAAAACATGATACAATACTGCGTCTTCGCTAGAAAAGGACATGGTTGTTCACAAATTCAGACGTGAGTGGCTAAATTCAAAAGTAGAATAATTGAGCGTCAACATTTCACAGTTGATGCTAAAAAGTAGGCTAAAAACTAAACTACAACCCCAAGGGAAATTCCCCCCAACAGTGACATGATTTTTTCATTTCATAACCTGATCCCAGAGCTACAACAAGCTAATTCATCTCACAATTTAATTCTATAAATTGAGTTTAAAACTGAACTGAACTACAATGCAGGGGCCATTGTCCTCCCCTGACACTGCCTACGTAAATCCATAAGTTAATCACAATTTAGGTTACTGATCCAACATTTTCAGCCCACGTCATAATGTAGATGAGGATTAGAGTATGCATCATCATTACTGTTGTCAACGCTAACAACCTTGAGAACTACATTACAATAATCAATATCAGTGTGTCACTAAATTTCATATAGTTGTAAACTTAAGTTTTGACCAAGACTAATATCAAAATAGTTTCAGATAATACTATGATAGAGGGTGAGGCTTTAAAAGATCATGTTATCTCGATTTTGGACCGTTGTTGCAACAATTTAGAATATTTTATAGCTTAAACAATGTCCTACTTCTTATGCAGCAAAAAATAAAGTCAAGTTGTCCAATTAGACATCAATCAATGATATTATATTAATGTGATCTATAGAACCTAAAGCATACAACTTCCCCGTGAATCGTTAACGAACTGAAGACAATTGCTACTGGAATAGTACATTAATTCCTTAGTTACCTTTCCACATCGTCTCGTATTTATCATATTACCAACCACGGTTCTTATAAAAGGATTCTTTAAGTTGCAAAAGTTCGGTGTTGCAAATTTCTCAATCCCTCTACTTGAGTCTCTGCGTACCAACCATTTTTCAGCTCTGATGCCCTAGAAAGCAATGGGTTGAGACCACCTGACCTTAGAAGTTAGAACCTAATTGCACTATCTCGCAGTACACTTCCACAAAAATATACGATCGAGTTTTCTCTTATTACAATGCTCTAACACATCGGACCCAAAAGATACACAACGCTAGTAAGCCATAGCTGATCTCTCCTCCTAAAAAAATTTGAAAACTTGTAATCCCGAAGCTGCATGATACAGTTCCATTAGCAAGTGTTAATATTTCTCTTACGGATTTCAGTAAAAATCTACTATTTACAGGTGACTGGACTAGGAATTGATGGATAAAAAGATGTATACACCAAATTTAACGGATGCCACTTCTTAGCTACAATGTTTGTCATAATTAATTGAAACCTCCATAAAAGGAATCCATAACAACAGTCCTGTAATATCCTACAGTTTCTGAACATAAATTTGACCAAGAATGTTAGACTGATGATATCAAAATCAAAACTCAAAGTTGTTCCAGATTTCTAAGTTGGGCTATTAGAAATTAAAGCAAAACTTTCTCTATTAACACACGAGGAACATTAATAAACCCCTGTATCAAGAATTTGACAAGAAAAGACATGAAAATATTTTTGAAATTTATATCAAGTAATTACGAACAACGATAATCTAAAAAGGAGATGTGACTATGAGAAAACCTTCCCAAGTATGGAAAATCACCAGCTTCGTCGGCCACGGCTATTATTGAACCTTCCCAAATTCCAAAGTCAAATTTCACAAGATTAAATGTCATAATGGGGTATTCCAAAATACCTTCCACGGAACTAGATTAACCAGGTGCACGTAATTCCCTCCTCTTGTGCTTCCTTCTTGGTCTATATCCACAAACCCTTATGTTCTAGCCTTCATCTATGAACTTAGTCCAAGATCTCACTTCACTACCTCTGTCATATGCTGAAACATCCAAAACAGATTCATGTTATGGGATACCTCGGAAGCACCAAACCAAACACAAAACAAAAAACTAGGTATCCAGACCTTACATCCATTGATGCAAGCAACATAATCGTCACTCACAGGTGGTTCTCGCTGAATAGAAGAGTGATCCAATAAGTCAGCAAGCAATCAAAGTCCAGACAACACAAATTAATGTAGTGATAAATATTCTTAGAAAAATAGAAGTAACTTGAGCAAAAGAAAGAGTATTTATCAAACAGCACCACTGAACCACAGAACATTTACCACCAGTACCATAATCATACACCCACAACCAACCTAACAATAAGCACCACCACAGGAACAACAACATACAAATTAAATGGCAGGAAAACCCCAATTAATCATGCACAAATTTATTCCATTTAAGAAAAACCGCAACTTAAAAGGAGGAAAACTGAAAAACCATATCGAAAATTCAATTAAAACCAATTAAATAACACCCAATTCTACGTATCTGAAATCCACATAAGAAAAAATAATGTCAAAATTAAATAATCCCTAATTTGAGAAATTGAAATCAGAAGAAGTAATAATGTTTCTATACCTTAGAAGTTGTTGAAGACGTTCATTCAAAACCCTTTTCAATACAAACCAACCTGAAAAAACACCAACGTATAATCATCGAAACCCTAAAACCCAAATCTAATAATTGAAAACAAAAATTAAATAAAACCCATAGTCTACTAACCTCGTGAAATAGAGAAATCTCTCTATAACCTTAGATTTCTTCATACTTGATTCGGTTTAGAGGAATCTTAAAACTATAGGTGTAAGAATTTGATAGATCTATTTGAAGAATAAGAGGAAGAAAAACCATATACAGATTCACAATTGACTTATTGTTATGATTGAGGAAAATAATCGACTGAAACATACAGAGCGATTAAGTTGTGAGAGAGAAGAAACGGAAGGTTGCCGAAGGAGTACTTTACATACAGATAGATAAAGATAAGAGAAGAGAGAGGATTATAGAAGTTGCTTTCTCTCATGAGGCGTTATTCAAATCCAATAAAAGCTATTAGGGAGCTATATATTTTTACAAAAATATCCTCTAAGAATACCAACTTGTTTCGGAGACAAGTTTTAATAAAACAACTGTGGCTCACAAGGAACAACAAATCTGTTTGGTAACAACTCTATTGATTCTTTCCAGATAAATATATCCCAAGTCATATGCAAAGGCTCATCCATTTAAACTAATAAACTTCTTTGCCCGGTTAGATCAATCCAATCTTTATTACCTTAGTAATAAGATTTAGATTTGTAACAATCAAAATAAATCTCAAGAGTACTATTAGGTGTTACCGATATCACGCAACTAATCAATCGAATAAATCATATTCTAGTTGGATCCCAGCGATTAAGGCTTGTGCTACACAAAGATATGAGAAACCAATAGAAATCTTCTTCGTCTTCAAATCTTCTTTAATCTTCAATTAAACCTGTTTTAATCTTCAATTAAACACCACACCACACAATCTCTTGTGATCAATCATGCAATGTAATGGAGTCTCAATCAGTGGATTATCACAAGATGTATTTAGACCTACAAACGGTTCTAAAGATCCCATCGACACTTCGATCTAGTTTGAGTGAAACTTATACTCCTCCGATTTTAGATGATGTTTTAGGGTTATCTTTTTGTTCCACAATACTTGAAAGTTTTCATATTTTTCCATAAAGCTACCAATTACACCCTTACATTTTGTCTTGGAACTATAATTTTTTTCTTTAAAAGCACTAATAGAAATTAATGTTTGAAGACTTTTTCAAGGATATAAAATGGAAAATCTACATATCTCTCCATTTCTTAATCTCAAAAAACATCATCTAATGTGGAACAGGGAGTATCGAAACTCAAGATAAACAAACTAGGTGCAATCAAAGTTCAAAAACTATTAGTCAATTAATCAATCCAACAATTATCTAGTTTCCCAACAACAGTACTCATAGAGGTTCTTGATCCCACGGAAGTCTTTAACGAGCCATTAGTAAGAGATCTCGCCTAATTAGGGTATTTTCCTCTCCTGGGACAGACTACTCCACCCGTAAATAACAAAAAGATGAAGTTTTCCCTGGCTCTTAGGATAGTTTCCTAGAAATGCAAACTTAGGTATTTATAGACCAAGGATGTTTGGACACCAAGGAATTTCCAAAACCGAAAGTATTCTCAAGATATCCAATATTTCCCCCGAAATGCTTTGTCCAATATTTTCCGAAATCTCTCAATAAAAATCTCCAATTAGTAAATGCACATTACTAATTTTTATTCTCTATAGATATGCATTTAATTGCTGGTAATTAAAGCATATAAAACTAACAACCTTAATTAAAAGATTCTTAATTTATTTCAACCGATCTCCTTGAGTAATTACTTTATCTTTGAACAATAAAACATAAAGAGTTATTGTTCATGTTCAAAGTATGTTGATATCTTTTTTTGTAAATCATCTTTCATATTTACAATCTTGGAATCGATTATACCACACTTCCAAACAAGTTTAGAATTGGTTCATCTGTATTCTAAGACAACTACGTGATTGATCAAATATCAAATCACACTCATGAATCACCAATCACTAGGATATCAAATCACTTGTGACTCATGGGTTGCTACATCAATTACCGTGGACCTAAGTTTTCATGGTATTGATTGTGATCTGTAACAATCACTAAAATAAGGATCATGAAGTTATATCCAAAGCTTAATTGGCCCTCGGGCAATGGAACAACATTGTGATTGGTGGCACATCATAAACATGTTACATCGGGTTGGAAGTGACGGCCAACATGGCCATCGGAGTTACGGCCAACATGGCGACGGTTATGGTGGACGGCCAACATGGCCGAACATTTGGAAGTACGACCAACATGGCCGGTTTATCGGGTTGGTAGAGGAGGCCAACATGGCCGGAAATCGCGTATGTGGACGGCCAACATGGCCGGAATTACGAGGACATCGGGTTCCCAACATGGCCGGATACTCATGGTATTGAATAGTAAACTTGATGATCCCCTTTTCATACTTGGTCACATATATAGGAGGGGTAGTAGTTGGTGGTGCATATGCGGACTATGCACCAAGCAAGCTCACTAGGATCCTAAGGCTCATTACACCAATTACCATGATCAAACATTACACCAATTTCTAGGACCATTATTGGTAACATCAATTACCCTTTAAGGATCGATTACACAACTCTTTTGTGATCGGTCACACCAATTACTAGGATCGGTCACACCAATTACAAATATCGATCATACTATCTCAGGTGATTACTTAGGATCGATCACACTGATTAATCAAAACTCATCATACCAAATCCTAAGTCAGGAATTGTGATTAGTTATACCAAGATACATAACAAGTTACGATCGGTTCAAAACTCATCATACATCTAAGTCAATTGTGATTAGTTATACACATATTGGTTACATCTCATATTGGTAATCCAAAGATATGCAATGAATAACAATACCAATAAGACTAGTGATTTCCAATTTGATTCATAAAACAAGTTCATGAATGTACTTCCTTTAAACAAATGTAAACAGTGTTTCCTAGGATGAAATCTTCACCTTTACCGATACACATAATTACAATAGCATTCATACGATTATGTCGATGTCATATCTACGAAGTTCAAAAGATAAGCGTTATATTTCGTAGTCTAATTACTTAATACTATGATCATCTGATCATGTCTCACTACTAAAGTAAAATATTCATTCACAGCTTCGTAGTTATGTTTTCAATATAGCACGGCTTGAAAGATACGTTAGGAATGAAACAAGTCAAGTTAATATTACTAACCTCAAGAGGAAGGATGATGTCGTCGTTGTAGCTCGTTACTTCTTCACGTTCTTCAGGTCTTCGAGTAATACTTGTATGTCTCATATTCCTAGACTTTCTAGTCTAACATATACGAAGTTGTCTATAGTACATAATCAAGCGACTCTTAGATGAGTTTTGATTCACTAAAATATGACAACCAAACTTGACATACCAACGCTTGGTGGATTCAACCGAGCTATGCTCTAACATGTAGTTAGAAGCAAACTTATATTGCTCTTTTAAGTTGCGAAGCTGAGTATGTTGCAGCCTTATATCAACTAAATAATGTATATAGATTAAAAGATTCATTCAAGAAATTGTCGCAACAGTCAACTATTCAGTTCTCATTCACTATGATAATGAAAGTGCAATCAGGCTTGCTGGAAACCATATGTTTCGTGCACGTACTAAACACATCGAAACTCGCTATCATTCTGTTCGAGAAAAGGTGTTAAATCAAGATATTACACTGCAGACAATTTGATCTGAATATCAAGTTGCAGATATCTTTACAAAGGCGCTTCCATTGGAAAAGTTTGAAAGGCTTCGCAGTTATCTTGGAGTTGTTGAAGGGAGTTTATTCTAATTAAGGGGCCGGGGGTGTCAAAAAGTAGTGCAACTCTATTAGTCCAGGTCTGATTTATTCGTTTGATTTAGTCTATTGATTCAGTCATTTTAGTTCACTTATCCAAAGTTATTATAGGAGTTAATGGAATAAAAATAGGATCCCATTCAGTAGTTTGTTAGATAGTCAATGGAATAATAGAGTTGTAATTCAGTGCAAGTTTATTTCGGTGAACATCAATTGTTTTCTTGTCTCTCCTTGTTATTTTTATTAGAGAAATAAAATCAATTTTCTCCATTTGCTCTCTCTGTGTTACAAGTCTATCTCGATCATATTTTGTCACACTTGAAATATTAATTGTTCTGCCTCTGCCTTTCTTATTCAGTATTTCATAATCACATCTGATACAAATCTTACAAAGATGATTTTATTTTTATTTAACTAATATTATATTCCAAGATATGACAAGAATGAAAGTGATCTATTTTCCTTCCCCAATTCATAAAATAGCATTTTCCTAAACGACTGATTACAATCTTCTAAAATAGATATACTAAATTAGGTAAAAGTGACACAGGGTTCAGAGAAACCTAGCAATTCATAAGGAAAAACACCCATAAACCCACCTACAACGAGATTTTCATATTCAACCACTTGCTCCTTGAGTATATCCTTCTTAGTGGTAGCATTCAATTCATCATCCACAAAAGATGGGGAGAAATACTCCAAATCAACAAAAGAACTAGGAAGCACTGACCTAGATTTTCTAGCTATTCCATTCCATTTCAAATTTTGGGATTCAATTTTTTTTCGGGTTTTCCGATTCTTATGGAGAGGATTCACCAGACAATGTAAAGACAGAAATTGAAGAACTGAGAGTGGGGAGAGGCGGAAATAGGAATCCAGAAGAAGAAATGCCAGGATCTGGAGGGTAGGTAGTAGCCATAGCTACCAACGGGGAAGAGAAACGCTCTCCTGAAAAATCTGCAGAATTTACCGCCAAACCGCGGAGGTCAACGTCACCCGGCCAGAGTCAAAAACATTGAAGCTCTCTTCTTGTATGCAAATTTGAATCTAAATTGATAAATTAACCACACAATCCATAACTTAGTCCAAGTTTGTGTAGTTAGATCTTATATGTTTCCATTATGCAAAAGAGTACTCAAACTTGGTCAACTAAAACATAACTTGGTCAGAGTCACAACTATTACTAATGTTCATTGAAATGATCACTTGAATTAGTCATTTGTCAATTTGAACATCAAATTCCTTGATTATATATCATTTCAATCACAATGTGATTAATATTTATACGACCACTTTGTGAAAAACGCATTATCCCTTCATAAGACGTACTCTACACAATATACTACCTCTATCAAATATCTACAATGTCTCTACATAAAAAAATATAAGCTCCATTTCCTTTTTCATTATATAAAAATCAAATAAAATTAAAATTTTCATTAGCGTTCAAAACAATTTATTTACTTCATAGTGAAAATGCGGGGGTCTAACAACCACACCCAACAATTCGTTTGGCAAACTGAGAGGACTTACTCCAATATACTTTCGATAGAATCAACTAGACAGTCAAACTCAATCTAGAGTAAAGTATATCAAAGAGTTTAATATCTCTAACTCTTAATTCAATCTGTAATCAGCAAATAGAAATTTGCGAGCCCGATTGAATATAAGAGGAGTAACTTGAACGGTACCAAAGACCAATGTTCAAGTGTCAATCAATTTAAATCAAAAACACAAGGTTGGATATTCTAATTGATTGATCTTAACGCACAACCTGTGATATTTCAATTATATAACAAAATATAATGCGGAAAAGAAATAACACAGACACCGGAGTTTTGTTAAAGAGGAAAACCGCAAATGCGAAAAAACCCCGGGACCTAGTCCAGTTTGAATACCGCACCATATTAAGCCGCTATAGACTCTAGCCTACTACCAATTAACTTCAGACTGGAGTGTAGTTGAACCCTAATCAATCTCACACTGAATCAAGGTATAGTTGCGCTCCTTACGTTTCTGATCCAAGCAAGATACTACGCACTTGATTCCCTTAGTTGATCTCACCCACAACCAAGAGTTGCTACGACCCAAAGTCAAAGACTTGATAAACAAATCTGTCTCACACAGAAAAGTCTACGGATTGAACAAATCTGTCTCCCACAGAAATACTCAAGAGTTTTTGTTCCGTCTTTTGATAAATCAATGTGAACAGGAACCAATTGATAAACCAGACTTATATTCTTGAAGAACATCCTTGTATTATCAATCACCTCACAATAATCTTAATCGACTAGCGAAACAAGATATTTTGGAATCAAAAACGATGAGACGAAGATGTTTGTGATTACTTTTATCTTTCCTATTGGAGAAATTAATCTCGAATCAATTATTTCAATTGTACTCAATACGATAGAATCGGGCAAGATCAGAACACGCAACTACAAAGAAAATAGTTGGGTCTCGGCCTAATCCCAATGAAGTCTTTGAAGTCATTAACCTACAGGGTCTCGAAGAAACCTAAGGTTAAAGGAGAATCGACTCTAGTTTATGCAACTAGTAACACACAAGAGGTGTCGGGATTAGTTTTCCCAGTAGCTAGAGTTCTCATTTATATAGTTTTCAAATCAGGGTTTGCAATCCAAGTTACCTTGGTAACAAAGAATTCAATATTCATCGTTAGATGAAAAACCCGATTCAACCAAGCTAATATCTTTCAAACGTTAGATCGAACTTAGCTTGTTACACACAAATGAAATGTATCCTCATTTAGGTTTATGTAACCGTACCCAAACGTGTACACCATGTTGGCTCACAAATAGTTAACCGAGGTTAGCCATATGATTACTCTCATATCAACCTTATACATCTTAACCATAACTAGTTCAAATGACTCAAATGAAACTAGTTAAAGAACCGTTCAATTGCTATATTCTCATATAAGTATACAAGAACACAATTGCAGCAAAATCGGTTTGATTCACTCGAATCAATCATAAACATTATAGCCACGGTATGCAAAGATTGCATTCCTTATTATATAAATGTTTATGTTCATGTTCATAACCGATTTTAGAACTTTAACCTTCAAATATGCAAATGTGTAAGCATACTTGGAATACCTGGACCAAGATTGGGTTTCGCCAGTACGCAAACGGGTACGCAAACTTTCAATCCCAGCAGAAATTCTCGGACATGAACCTGTACGCCAGTACGCAAAAATGTACGCATAATTAGGTTCCCGGATTTCTCAAACCAACATGTACGCGAACGTGTGCGCATACTATGGTTCCCGGACATGGATTACATATGTGCAAGAGTGCACAACATGACATATCCAATAATGGTTAAGTGTTCTAAACTCTTATTTCAATCATTGAAACTTTCTTAGAGGATGACAATAGTCGTTTTCACACATTATTAGCATCAAAGCAATTTTCAAGATATTGAAATAATCATAACGAAACATTCCAAGACTACATCAAATGATTGTATCATATAAACCATGTAAGATGTTACTCGATAATTTTCACATGATATAAGATGAACTTGGTCAAAGCGAAAGCTTGCCAACACATATTTCTCGAAATATGTAAGCGAGATAAACTCAGCTCAAAATCTCAAATGTGTATATAGAAAACTATATCGTAATACGACTTATGTCTCAATATAGGAGATAGAGTAGAAATATACTTTCCAAGTCATAGATGAGTTTCAGTCTCCATATACCTTTTGTCGATGAAGTTCCACAAGCTCCCCTTAGTAGTTCTTCGTCTTCAAATGATGAACGCCGTGAAATCTAAACTCAACTACACAATCTATGTCCTAGTCCGAGACATCTATAAATAGGCTAGAAATCAAGACTTATAGTTTTGATCACTAACATTGACAAACATTCTTGAGATAACAACGCATCCGAGTTCGACCGAGCAGTGCTCTAACATATAGTTTATTCAAAAAAATTGGGAGCGTTTCACCATCTATATCATGTCAGGACGAGATCAGTTTAGAGACAAAGTTCTTGCGCTTCGAAACAAACATCGACGAAAAATATGATGGAAATGGAGAGGATGACCACAAACACTTAAATCTTATCAAGAGTTAGTTGCATTTTTCTTGTCCTGGTCATGTTTATCTGCTTCATTGTGTACATTCTTTTAGTATGGAATTTTTAATTGTTTTCAATTACCCAATTGTGTTGTTTCCTTCCTTATTTTCCAATATGCATGGTTTCGCTCTTTTTATGCTATGTTGTTTTTCTTTTGTCAAAAATTTCTTAATACCATGCAATATATAAAACATTTTTTTTGCTAGATAAAGGAAATATATTGAGAAGATTAGCAGCTAACCACCAAGCAAAGTACATAAAGAGAAGTTTATATGAAGTTGCTTTCCTGATGTTGTAACCCATACATGCTCTTGATGTTCAGTGGTTTTGCAAATGTTCAAAATGGCATTATCATAAATCATTTGCAATATTCATATGATACTATTTTGTTTCTTGATAATAGTAAGGATGAGTTGTTTAACTTATTCTCAGTGATAAGTTGTTTTGAATTCATTGCACGACATAAATTAAATACTTCCAAGACTAGATTAATCCCAAATAGTGACGTTCCTAATTTAAATTCTTGGGTTATTATTCCTTTCTTATATCTTAGAATGACTCTAGGAGTAAAATCAAATTCTAAAGCCACTTGCGAACCTGTTTTGCATAAGATATATTTCCGATAATCTTTTTGGCAGCAAATTTCTTTGACAAATGGTCGAAAGCTTGTAATGATAATTAAGGTGCATTCTAACTTCTTTGTCTCTATATTACTTTTCCCTCTTCAAAACTCTTACATCTATAATTCTTCAGATAGAAAATAAAATTAGAAACTTTTTATGGGAGCATAAAACTGGTTCTAAGACTTTACATCTAGTAAACTGAAATTTAGTTATGGCTTCCAAAGAAAGAGGTGGGTTGGGTATTCTTGATTTGAATAAAACGAATCAAGATTTATTGTCTAAATGGTATTGAAGATTTGGTCTGGAAAAAACAGTCTTTGGTTCAAAATTATTGATGAGAAATACGTGGCTCGGATTTCTCTAAGTGGATTCCAAAGAATGTAGATACACCTGTGGAAATTTCTTGTTAGAAAGCAATTGCTGAAAAATAATCAATTGATAAATCAACATTCAGTTTTAACAATTCATTCTGGAGTTAATAATTATTTTTGGCATGATAAATGGATTAGATATGTCTCTCTAATAATTTCTTTCCCTGATCTATATAAGTAGATAAAGATAAATTATCTTCTGTTGCAAGTCATATTGCTGATATCAACCACTAGAAGTTTGATTTCCAAAGAAGATTGACTGATGTTGAAGAAAATCATTTTGCTAGTTTCATTCAGCTCATTGGTTCTTGCCCTCCTCCTCTTGGCAACACAACATATACTAGAAGATGGTCTTTGGGTTCTAATGGTATTTTTTCAGTTAATTCTCTCTTTCTAAAACTTAATGAGTTTGCAGGTGTAGCTAATTTTCCCTATTCTTTTATTTAGAAGTCTATACACCTATACAAGTGATAATATATTTTAAGTTCTAATGGTTTTATAACTATTTGTGACTAAGGTAGTTAATATCGCGTATCGGTATCGTATCGGTCGGGTCCTATACACCTATACAAGTGATAATATATGTTTTTACAGGCGATACATCATTTAATATAGAATTTCAAATAATTATAAAACCATAGTAGAAAATAATAAGAATCATACACATATTTCAAATTTCCAAAATAGAAAGTGGTTTATTAGCTAACGTTGTGATTGCTATCTCATTATGCCGGTAAATCTTTTTTATTATCCTTCATATTTATCTTTTATATTTCTCTGCCTTTCAATCAAATATGGTTTCCATCTTATATCTTACCATATAGTCATTGATTTTATATTATAAATATATTATGGATTTTGACCTTCTCCAATTGACATTGTACTTGTCTGTAAAGACTAGATGCATGTTGATGAAAAATTTATTCACGAAACCGATATTATCGGTGTACAAATAAAACCGGTATATCGATCTTTACCGGCCTGTACAACCGATAATATCATTTCGTCTTTGTATCGCCGATATTTTTGATATCGTATAGGTATTTTCCGATATCCGATAAAAACCTGTAATATCGGCCTGTACAACCGATATTGACTACCTTGGGCTGTTACCTTCTTTGGGTGGTTTTGGGCTTTTCCGAGAACTATTTATGACTTAGCTCATTGTTGGAGTGGCGAACATTTATCAAATTCTGGAAAGGTGTTCTGGGATTATATTTCAGCAACAATCTACTGCGTCCTCTGGAAAGAACGTAATGCAAGGGTTTTTGAACAAACACATACGTTTATGACTGATTCATATCTTGGTATTGAAGCTAAGACACAAGTGATCTCCTGGGATGCTTCCTTTGCTTATAAATTGAGCTCTAACACATCTTATTTTACTTAATTTTTTTTCTTTTTTGTTCTTACTTGTTTTTTTGTAATCTACCATTGGTAGTTTCTGTAAATTCTTTCTTCTAATAAACTCTCTCTTTCAATCTCAAAAAAAAAAAAAAGTGTTTCATGTTCATCCATAAATATAGTTCCGAGAGAACACGTATATACAAAAAAAGGTAGAAACCTTAATTTTGAAAGGTTAACATCGATTAAAAAAATGCATGTAAAAGGCGGAAGCATTTGTAACGCTAACTGGGGGCTAGTGATTTGGGAATTTTAAGGATTTTCATAGACTTTTTATTTGAGTGTTCCCGGAGAGTTTCTGGAAATATTGAGAATTGAAGTGATTCCATGCATGAGAGCATTTTAGTGTCTTGTAGATACAAATATGGCGAATTTTCGAAGAGTCTTTGGGATTTGTAGAAACAAATAAATAACATATAATGCCTTATAAATAACATGTAATATCATCCAGAGATTTCTTCTCATATTAAGCATACAACAATCCCTTTATGATTAATATTATAGTATAACCCCTATAATATAATAGCGTCGGGACCGGTAAAATTTATCAATTTATCACGATATTAAGAATCGTATAAATTAATACTTATTAAATTATATATTAATTTCTTAAAATATTGCTTAAATTTATTTTTTTGAAACTTTAATGATTTTTTTTAAATGAATTTTTTTTTAATTTTTCCATTAAAATAAAATGAAATTACAAACTTTTGGTTAGAAACCTAGCAACAAGCTGGGCTCCAACACGTTTTTGAAAACCAATACCTAATCGATGAAAAATAAACATACCAGCACCACTACCAGCGTCCTTGCTAACTAAACAATTCTTCAGACGCTTGAAAAAACATAAAGTATCATCTCCAAGTTCTCCTAAAGTAGAAAAAGCAAGAACACCCAAACCATAACCATGTGATATACACTTTTCCAAGTATTTAGTGCGTTTTCGCAAACAAAGACTAGAAATAGCTTTGCCTGGAACGAAAGAGCGAGTACCTTCACATGTGAATGGAGAGACCCCTGTAACATCCACACAAACATCTTGGCCATTTTCCCAGTTAGGAACAAAGATATCAGCAGGCCACAAATCTTTGCCATCATCCGACAAAAACCCGAGGGAAACTTCCTTACGCGCAGGTACACCAGCCTTATAACAAATGTCAGCGATTACATCACGAACAAAGTCATGCCGAAACATGGGTCCAATATCCTTAGCACAATGAAGCACATGATCACCAAAAATATCCATAGGGTTATTACAACTTGAGCACAAACAATTCTCAACAAACAATGGGATACCCAGGCGGTAGCAAAGAACATCTCTGAACTGTCTAGGCCCGAGACATTGATTAAGCCCACTAATCGGTACAGCTAATAAGTAATCTTGTGCATGCTTAACTCCGTTACACTACCACATAATGGAATCTCTTGCAGACATAGAAAATTGGTCGGGGATTTTCTTCTTAATAGCATCAAAATAGGTAACTGCCAGGGAGTGCATGGATGGGGTAAGTATCATGGACACAATAAGAAGAAGGTAGTCCACATACCTGAATGAAGTTATGAAGAGCCAACTGATAAGAAGAACCTTTGTTTGTTGAGGATAAGTTACCAAGGATCACCTTTAGTAATGAAGCCATCTGACTCTGGGAAGTAAGATAACAGTAGGTGCGGGTGTCTACCATAGTATAAATGCCCAAACTACCATATTTGATAGGCAAGGTAGCCAATCTCTGCTGTAGAGGACCAAACCCCGAGCCATCACCAGTGACAAGGAGTCCCAAGTACTTAAGCAAATGATCATCGAAAAGCTCAGTGGATTGTTGAAGGGCTGCCGGATTGGTAGTACGCAAAGCAAAATATAATCTAGAAACGCCCATGTAATTGCGAAGTAAAAGCATCCCGCTTTGAGGATCCTTGAATTTTTTGATAGCAGGCATAAGTTGAACAGTCTTGTTCACTCTGTTCAATATCATATCACTAATGAAGTTCGAATCCAAACTCACAGGACCACCCAAGAGTTTAACACCATTAGACGGTCTACCAATATCATGAGGAAAAACACCATCAACAATACTTCTAGGATCAAAAGAGGGCCAAAAGACTTCTGTTTTCTTTATATTGAGGTGTAAACCCCTACCCGGTCCTTCAGTTTCTATAATGCGCAAGGCCTTGGACACCTCAAGCATATCACCAATGAGTGTTCCATCATCAAGGTACCAGGCATGCAAATCGAGTTTGCAACTGGAAGCAATAGTCTTCACTAGAGGGTGAAGAGTCAAAGCAAATAACAACGGACCGAGGGGGGTCACCCTGCTGGACTCTAAGAGCAAAAGACAAAATACATTGGTCGTAGTAGAGCTTAGCAGGTCGCATATAACAAAATTCAACCTAACGAGAAATACCTGGACAATGAAGGCGAACCTCTTTGATGAGCTGAGATCTACTCACCATGTTGAACGCATTAGAGAATTCAATGAAAAGCATTGACATCATGTCCGAGTGACCTTTCAGCTCAAGTAGACCATTTACAACATGTAAAATACTCTCACCCCCGGCAGGTACACCAACTCCAAATTGGTAATCACCTAAATGAGAAGTCATATCCTTTCCGACAGAGAAAACAACCACTTTGGAAACCAATCTACGCCAAACCGTGCCAACTGCAATGGGCCTAATGCCGCCCTCGGGCTTGAGTAACGGTGTTAAAGGCGCACTAGATATGAATTCACCGAACTCCGCCGGGCATTTTCCCACCAACCAAAGATTGACAACCCCTGTGATCGAAGCCAGAAAGTTATCTTCCGCAGATGTCGCTGCCCCACTCATCGCATCAACTAAATGTTGTGCTCGGAGGCCATCTCGACCGCAAGATGTACCTTTGGGGAAGCTCTTAATATCACCCAAAACTGCCCGGCATTCCACCACAACTGGATCAAACACAACATCATCACAAGGAATAGCAGGGGGAGGCGCAACAGGGTGTTTATCTTGCAACTTCGCATAAGTTTGGTCATTACATGGTGCAATTCCATTGGAGGAAAGCACACGAATAGCAGCAACGAAATGACCACAACTTATTTTCTTACGACAAGATGTCAAATTATCTATGCCTTGCTTCTTCTCATCTGTTGGCTTAGATGCTGAACGAACTGGAAGTTGTAACAGCCTATTAATCAGAGTGGAACATCCATTGGCTTCCTTCCAAACTGATAAAGAATTATTAATGGAAGCAACTTGCAGGCGTTTCCGATTGCTAGATTTAGCCTCAGTTAAATTCCTTGGTATGTAAAGAATAAGTTGCAGCCAAGCACTCAGGTTGCAGGGTTGGATATCACCTTGTCGAGGCAGAATTTCAGCGACCTTGAGAAAGCTAACCGGCATTGATGAGGAATGCTAGTCACTGTGGTGATTTGCCTCTGAAATGCAGCGTTCAACAAGTCTGTAGAAAGCCAAAATTCTTTGCACCAGCATCACAACAACCTGATATAGGGACATCACAGACATCACCAACTAAGGTACCCAAACAATCCACACTTACCTCGACAGGCTTAGCAACACCATATATGAAAAATTCTGCGACTGCGCTATTGAATGGTCCTGCAACAACATCCCCATTACATGGTATTTTCCATGCATGTAGATGTAAGCATCTAAAACACAACCACATCCGAAGGCGTCCAAGAACCCTTTCCCAAGCAAGGTAAATCTGCAGATTCTTGGCGATCAGTTCTCTGCAGTTGGCCTTTCTATCTTCAGAAGAGAAATGCCGATCCTGTAAATGCTTCAAAAATGATCCTTTGGCATTACCCCTTCCATGAACACCATCCAGACACCCGTTAAAGACTTTGAAAGGGCAATGGCAGAACCCATTGTCAAGTACAACATCCATTGTAATGGGAGAATAATAAGAAGAAGAGTCCTCAAATCCTTGGGAAGAGAGTGTGGTGTCGACTGCCGCTTGGAAGAGGAAGCCCTAGTTTCCCTAGCCATGAAAACTGAAAACAAGTTCTAAAGGATAAAAGAAAAACTGAAACCCTTATGCGAAAAACAACAGAAACAAAGTGCCGCGAGCACAGAAAAGGAGAAAACCGTGGAAAGGAAAATAATCGAAAAACAAAAGCTAAAGGAAAACTATCAAAAACCATGGTGAATCCAGTGAAGAAACCTGGTTTTCAATCGTCAGGGAAATAGCCGGAAAGAGAACCATGGTCGCCGAAAATAAGTTTTGTTTAATTGTAAAAAATAATAATAAAATGAACCAATATATAGAATATTAATGTTTTAGATGCAATGAACCTTGTCGTTTAAGCTTGGATAATAGATGTTCGTGCAAATTCTATTGCAAATTGTTTCGTCATTATATGATTAGTTCAATGTATGAAACCGTATCAGAGAATCCAAGTGAAGCGTTAGATAATGATAATGAAAGAACTAGAGAATTGCAAAATTTAATCACTGGATTGAATTTGTCGCAGTGGAATGGATGTTGAAATTCTTTTAAACTACCCTCAAGAGGATGTTATTTCATATTTGTTGACTGATGAAGAAATAATTGAGAGTGTCATAGGAAAAGACGAAAGTGATGATGCGGAAGTCGAAGGTGAAAGTGTAGCCATAGAACCACCTTTCCGTAAACAAGCTATCAAAGCTGCAAAGATATTGATAGGTTATTATTCCATCAGGAAACAACAACACCAAAAGCTCTTCTAATGTTAAGAAAAATCCAAGATGAAATTCAATGCGACATCAATTTTAAGAAAAACTAAGTCACAATTGAATCATTCTTTACCAAATTAGCATAAATGTAAATTTATATATCTATATATATATATATATATATTGGACCAATATATATATATATATATATATATTGGACCGTTATTAATTTATATATTTGAAGGGACCTATAGAAAGCTATAAAAAGTTATTATTTTATAAATTTAGCACATTGGTCCCGACTCGGGACCATAAAATTTATTAATTTATTGTGATTATTAATTTATCGCGGATTAATTCATAGAGGTTCTACTATAGTATTTGTTTGATTTTCCTTTTCCATGAAACATTGTATTTGATCCTTAAAGAACATCCGGAAGGAAAAAAAAATCACATATTATGGAGAAACTTTCTTCATTCCTTTTATGATTTGCTTTAACATAAAAATCTATAGAAATCTCTCAAAACCATAAATCACTAATTACAAATTCTAGCATAGTAACAACAAAAAATTTAAAATTCTATTTAGAAACTCTTTATTCATTAACAGAAAATTTGAAATTCTATAAATCCCATATAAAAAGGTGAACATGGTTAGGTTATTTTTTCCTTTTTTCCTGAAAGGCTAAAACTACAAATAAAAACAATGGATGGAGATGCAGGGTATCGAACCCTGTACCTCTCGCATGCAAAGCGAGCGCTCTACCACTTGAGCTACATCCCGCTGGACAAATCTTTTGTTTCTTTTGATAAGGGTTTGTTTATTTTGATTCTACTTGCCTTTTACATTTTCTTACAAGTTGGTATTAACTTAAAAATCGTGGATTTTTTTTTTTTTTTTTTTTTTTTTTTGACGATTAACTTACAAGTCACTCAAGTTTCTTTGATGATTTATTTTCTCGGATTGTTTATTTTTTATTTTTTATTTAAGACAAGCAAATGCAAATTTATTAAGAGATGAAAATGTCACTAAAACATTGACAAAGAGATCCAAGAGAGAAAAGAAAATCCTAGGGATTAATTGTACAATACAGCGTCCAGATACAAATCAAAGTGGAAAGTGAAATATCCTTGAAAAAATTTGTGTGCAGGGACCAATTAAACAAGGAATGTTTTACAGCAATAATGAGTTGCTTACTACCTCTAGTTCTGTTATTGAAACATCTTTCATTTCTATCCTTCCAGATATTCCACCATATTACTGAAGATACCATACCCCAAAGTTTTCTTGCTCTTTAATTTGTTGCTTTTCTCGGATTGTTTCACCTCACGAAGATTTCCCTAATTTCACTTTAGTGGTCTGTTACGAGATTCATATCTCTAACTACTCGGGTAACCTCAAATTCTACTGAATTACTGTCATTGCCGTGAATTCTACTGAATTATCGTGATTCAAATTTGTCTATGAAAAACTAATGACTAAACGCAACCATAAGTTGATAACTTGGTCTGAGTACTATGGCATAGTCAATAGACAACAAGTGATTATTCTTGCACCCCTCTTCCCTAGGGGTGATAATTTGAGATCAAATCAGCGGATCTGAACCAGCTGATTACTTGTACCCCTCTTCCCTAGGGGTGAGAATTTGAGATCGAATCAGTGGATCTCAACCATCTCATCCGTTCTTTTGCTGGTGGGTGTTCGAGATGTACATTAATAGATCAGATGCACGTGCGAAGTTAATAATCTGTTCGACATCTACATCTGCTAATTTCGTATTTATTATATTTATGTATGTTTATTTTGTTCACTATTGTTGATATTTGTTGGTTAGTTAAAATACTAGTATATAAATGAAGTTGGTGAGCTTTCTTTACTGGTATTTGATGGGAGATGAGTTCCTTTACTAGAATTTGATGGACAAGTAAAAGAAATGTTAGTAAAGATTATGTGTATTTGAGTTAATATTAGAACTCATGATAATGATAATAATCTTAAGTTATTTTGATTAACTTTGTCTTCTATATTTAAAATATTAGTTATTTTGAAGATGTTAGAATTTGGAATTTGCCATACATTGAATTGGATGTGGATGAGGTATTAATGTTAATAATAATGAATAATTTTGATTAGAGTTTAATGTAAATGATTAGTGATTAAGATATTTAAGTTATAAAAGTTTGTGTTGATGATAATTTTTTGGGAAGAGAAAAAAAAGTTAGGTTTTTTGGAGAAGAAGAAGAAGGGGAAGTGAGGAAAAAAATTATATTTTTATGAGCCAAATCCAGAAGATGAATACAACGATGAGAAACCCAATGCTAATAATACACAAGTATACTTCTAGATTATGTTTAATTTCATTTACGTAGGTTGAAATCATCAAAAATTTGAAATTATCAGCCGAACCTAACTTGTATACTACAGAAGATGAACATTTCGTCTTACTCGAAATAAAATAGTTATTGGACGAACTTATAGTTAAATGTTCGGCTAATAAGAAATATTAATTACAAGCCGAACCTTCTCCTGAAAGTTAGGTTCGGTTTTGACTCTAAATATCGTATCAGCCGAACCGTATATTTTTCCAAGTTCGGCTCGTATTCAAAAAATCATATGAGCCGAACATGTTACCGATTTTCCATAAACACTTAAATTCATACACATTTATGGGTTAAGATTTTTATTACATATGTTTTCTATTGTGAATCCTTTTCATAGGATGAATCAAACAAAAAAAATGGAAATTACTAAAAGTGTTAAGAAAGTAAAGTCTAATGATAGAGAATACCAAAGTCCAAATTCAACTCATTAAAATCAAGGAGATCTTATCTTCAACTTCAAGATAATTAAATACAAACACAACGCAAAAAGAAAGAGGTCATTCCGATATCAGACGAAAATGTTATGGCCAAAACAAGATCGAAAGACTTGAGTCTATAGAGATAAGGTTCGGCTGATAACTCATCAACACCAACTAGCCGAACCTAGAGCCCGCAACTCAATATTTTCGAAGTGTTTAAAGAGAGATGTTCGGCTTGAAAGTGATCTAATCGATTCAGCCGAACCTGACAACCACCTAGGATAAATTTCACTTCTCACGTTCGGCAGGGAAAGGTTGGCAAGGTATTAGCCGAACCTGAAACTGTTCTGGGATATATTTGGACACCAAATTGGCTTTTAACTCAAGAAAATACGATACCGTTAGGATTATAAAGCCTAACTTTGAGACATTTATATAAGAAGACATCCAAAGCCCTAAGAAGAGTTCTTTAAATCTTTATAATCTCTCTACACCACATTCTATCATTTGCATTATCTTCCACATCATAAAGAAGACATCCAAAGCCTTAAACGAGAAACGTCAATTTTGAGAAGAAAAATCAAGTTAGAGGTTCGACCTATAAACCAAATAAACAACTAGCTTAACCATTTTAAATTACAAGTTCGGCTTATAAACAAACTATTGAATCAGCCGAACCTATCTTATTAATAGAACCTAGAGGAATGGTGTCTGGTTCGGCTGATAATTTATATGAACTTATAAGCCGAACTGTTCATAAGCACCTTCAGGGTGAAAAATAATGAACAGTTCGACTGATGATTCGCCTCGATTATCAAATCGACATCAACTGTGATCGTTAAAAGCCAACTTTTTCTCGAATTAAACCTATTCCATTAATCATAACAATAAAAGAAGAGATGAATTTGTAATAAATACTTTTTAATCCTCATTTCAGGAGTTGGTTCTTCAGTCGGTTCAATTTCTGGTTCAATTTCAGTTTCTGCACCTTTTATATTCTATTTGTTCTTCAATTGATCGATTAGAAGAAGATTCAGAACGTCTACTTCTTACTATCTGCATTCTACGAGTTATTATATAGTTGAATTTAATCGATGATCAAATTTTTACCAATCGACGACTAATTGTGGAGATGAAAAAAAAAAAATTGTCAGACGGTTCGTGATGGTTGGGCAGAAGGAAGAAGAAGAGATGTTTATGATAGAAACTGATTTTGATTTTAGATTTTAAGTTTTTTATATTAAGGTAAGGGTAGATTTGTAATTTATTTGTTTAAGGGTATATAGGTAATTGCACTACCATTTAGACACCCCTTATAAAGTCACCCTAGATGGGAAAACAATTATGTATGCCCATATATTTTCATTTATGTCCTAAAACAGGGTTCCTTATAAATTATAATTCCTGTCTAGAAAAAAATTGAAGCCCAAATATCCTGCCAAGCCCACCTCATACCCATTTCCTAGTTCCGGCACCGGGAAGGAGGGTTATGGGTTTAAGGGCACAAGGTGACCTCAGGGTAAGAAGGGGTAGAGAACATACCTTGAGCCAATGGCCAAGCACGAGGGTAGCTCATGCCATGCTCCCAGAAAAAGCTCAATCGATCTTCAACAAAAGGGTACCTGTACATAAGACACGCAAGAAAAAAATAATAGTCATTCTTGCCAAAGGCCCGGAGGCCATAACTTGGTACAACTACAAGACTTATATAAATTCTTGCCACAAATCCGCCATTCAAATTCTACTCCAAATGGGAACGAAAATTTCATGACTGAACCACAGCCATAACTTGGTCCGAGCAAGTACAAAGGTTTAAATGATTAAATCACTTAACTATACAAAATCAGTCGAACCTGGTCATGTCAAAGCCAACTTGCTCTCACAAGTCAGAAGTCAAAACTCATAGTCATTGGTCAATCATCAAAGACTTTCAACTTGAATGACCACTTGAATTAGTCCTTTGTCAAGTTAGAACATGAAAAATCTTGATTGTTACGGTAAGGAAAAGAATTCTCAAGTCGATCAAAATTCTCATTCATAATTTATCATCTCAAGCCAAATTTGTTTGACTGGATCTTCCTTAAAGACACATAATCTCAATAATATCTTATTGTCTATGGGTAAAGTACTACGCGCTACAATATACTCCTTCCGTTTTTAAAAGAAAAAATAATATCATTTTTCAATTTAACTTATTTTTAATTTAAAATAAAAAAGGTGATTTTATCTTTTTTTTTTTAAAAAGGGAGAAAGTACAACTTTTTAAATATCTGCAATGCGTACATTTATATAGAAGCGGCTGCGAACCAAGGCAACCAATGCAACACTGAAGAACAAAAGCTGTACAATATCTCCGCACAGTCGGAGAATGAGCTAAAATGCTTTTTAGAGATAATTTAGCCTGTTGCACAATGAGCCAGAGACCAAGTGTGTGTGGCCTCAATGCCACTGGAGCTTATAGAACCGTAACTGAAAAGAATGGAGAATCCAAGATGCAGCAAAGGGAAGACTGATATTGAGTTAAAAGGAAATGCAGAGATAGAAACTAAAAGAACAGCTTTCATGGTATTATTACAACTGTTCAAATCAATCATACATTTCAAACTAAGAAAATGTAAACAATGATGCAAACGAAGATGATGAAGATGACAAGTAGAGCCAAGAATGCAACCAACTGTAGATAACAATTGCAATGTTTGTTATACTCGTCCCCTCCATTTCCACCATCTTGTTTGCTTTTCCGTCTGCGTTTCCTGAGTGGTCGAAGAGGCTTGTCCCTAGACAGATCTCGCCCTGGCATGATATAGCAAGATAATAATTTGACAAAGCTTTTTCTCTTGCAATGGTTTTCTCTCAAATCATCCGAAGCAAGATATATATATGTATAGATTTCTGATAATTGTTAAGTTTTGCAGCGCGTAGGACTTTGTCCTGCAGAGACATAAGATATTATTTAGATTACATGTCCTATGGGATTAGACGTTATTTGACAAAGTCATTTAAGTGTAAAACAATACCTTGTGAAAGATCCACTTGAACAAATTTGTTTTGAGATGATAAAACTATTGATGAGAATTTGATGAATAGGTTGAAATCTTATAATCAAAGATTTTCATGTTTCAACTTGACAAATGACTAATTCAAGTGGGCATCCAATATGTAGTACACTTCTGAGTAAGTTAGCTTTTACTTGACCAAGTTTGACTGATTTTAGAATGAAATGATTTAAATCTAACTTTGCAGTCAATTTGAATGACAGATCAGAAGGATTTGAGGTTGTTGGACTGACAAGTGTAGGAGTATAATCTCGCAACAGCAGTGTCCCAGCGAAGATTTAACCAACAAATGTTTGCGAAGACCATTACAGACTATTTGAGGAATGACGTAGCAGATGACATTAGCCTAATCACGAAGAAAGTGTAAAGACTTTGAGAGATTGAAGAACACGTGCGAAGAAAACTCTTGTAAACTTGCGAGAATGACGCATGCAAGATCCGAAAATAAAGGTTGGCTTAGATGTCATCCATTATGTAATATCCTATATAAAGGACCAAGTAGACTTGAGAGGGGAGAGATCTTTTTAGAAGAGTGAGAAAGCAAATAGCAAAGAGAAAGTCCAGAATAATTCTTATTTCCTTGTGTTCTTATCATTCTTGTAAGATTCATAAAAGAAGTTAATAAAGATTTGGTGATTGTTCTTGAAATTTGGGAAAATACTAGTGTAAATTCATTAGGGTGTGATTGTAGAAATCCTGCAATTACATATTGGCGCTAGAAATAGGGACAATCATGACAAGGATTTGAAAAGTTTTTTAAACTTGTGTGAAGATTGTTATTGTGATTTGAAAAAGTTTGGAATAATTGGTGAAGAATTTGTGTAGTTTTTAGTGGATTATTGAAATCAAAAGATGATGAAATAGGTCGGAAAACCGATCAAGTAAAAGATTATTAAAACCAAAGAAGGCAGTAGGAGATTGGAGTGTAATTTAATAACAAAGACAATGATTAATGAGTTCCATAAAAATATCTAAGGAAGAATACATAAACGAGATTTTGAAGGAAAGAAAATTATGACGGTGGAAAAGGTGTCACCATTGAAGGATTGGGAAAAGCAGAAAATTACATACACAGCAGCAGAAATACCAGAAGAAAATTTAAGGCACACAGATCCGTTGGTAGTCACAATAACTGCGGCGCGAAAAGAGATGGATGATTCAGCGAAATCTATAGAAGAATGGGCGATAAACAGAACTTTAGTAGATACAGGAAGTTCGGTTGACATAATGTTTCACCATGCATCAGAGGAATGGGATACAAAGATGAAGAGATGACTAATTCAACATATCATATTTACGGTTTTGTAAAATCTACAACAAAACCTAAAGGAGAAATAGTGGTGCGAATATTGCTAGGAGAAATTGAAACACAAGTGACATTATGCGTGGTGGATATAGAATCACCTTACAACATGTTATTGGGAAGGCCGTGGATACATGCGATTAAAGCCGTAGCATCAACATTGCATCAATGTATCAAATTTCCTATGCCAAGTGGAGTAGGTGAAATCAGAGGGGAGGTTAACGGTGCGAAAATGTGTTATCAAAAATAAGTGGAGAGTTATGAAGGGCGTGCAAAGAGACGAAACATTCGCTGAAAAATGGCGAAGGAGGCAAGGAAAGAAGAAAAATTTAGAATTTACATGATAAAAGCATAAAAAGGAAAAGGAATACCGAGTGAAATTTTGGAAGAAGGAGACAAACCGATAAAAACAATAAAAGAGCCAACCCCAATAGGAGAATCAATGAATGTCTACGCCGCAGTTATAATCCAACAAAAGAAGTAAATGTCGAATTGAAGGAGAACCAAAAATGTTAAAAATTGGAACCAAAATGGACACAGATGAGGAAGAAAGAACAATCAATCTATTGCGAGAATATAAAGACATCTTCACGTGGAGCATGGGGTAGATGCCCGGAATAGATCCTTCTATCGCGTGTCATCATTTGAAAATTAACAAGAGTGCAAAACCATTCAAGCAGAGAATAAGAAAAATAACAACAACGTATCATTCCCAAATAAAAGAAGAATTACAAAATATGCTTGACGTAGGAATTATACGGCAAGCTAAATACCCGGAGTGGATAGCGAACATAGTCGTGGTGCCTAAGAAAAACAATGGGATAAGAATCTGCATAGATTTTAGTGATCTAAACAAAGCTTGTCCAAAGGACAATTTTCCTTTACCAGATATCCAACAAATGGTCGAATCAGCGGCAGGGAATGATAGAATGTCTTCTTTAGATGGATATAAAGGTTACAATCAAATCCCTCTCGCTGAAGAAGATCAAAAACACACTGCCATTTTCGCACCCAGAGGATTATATTGTTACACGAAAATGCCATTTGGTTTGCGAAATGCTGGAGCGACATATCAGAGAATGCTAGAGAAGGTGTTTGCGAAATGGATACATAAGACATTAGAAGTGTATGTGGACGATATTTTGGTGAAAAGTAAGGAAGCTAAAGATCATGTGCAAGATTTGAAGGAAATTTTTGAGCAGATGCGGCAATTTAACATCAAGGTAAATCCTGAAAAGTGCATTTTCGGTGTTGCGTCGGGAAAATTCTTAGGATATATCGTGTCAAAAGAAGGAATACAAGTTGACCCAGAAAAGTACAAGCAGTTCGCGACATGCCAACACCAGCGACGGTGAAAGATGTACAGAAATTAAATGGACTCTTGGCTTCGCTAGGAAGATTCATCTCATGATCATCGGACAATAAATGCAAGCATTTCTTCAACATACTAAAGAAGGGAGTGAAATTTCGATGGACAGAAGAATGCGAAAAAGCGTTGCAAGGAATAAAAGACCATTTGATGAATATATCTATCTTACAAAAAGCAGAGCCACGGGAAGAATTGCTAATCTATCTTGCAAAAAATTCGCATGCGTTAAGTGATGTGTTGTTGCGAATAGACGCAGGGGTGGAAAAACTGATCTACTACATCAGCAAGACATTCAATGCGGCAGAGAAAAATTATTTGAAGATTGAAAAATTAATACTGGCATTAGTTTATGCAACATTTAAGCTTCACATATATTTTCAGGCTCATAAAATAAAGGTGTTGACAAAGGTGCCAATTGAATCAGTAATGAAAAATTCAAAAATATCAGGCAGGGTGGAGAGGTGGAACGCACAAGTGGGACATTTTGAGATAAAATATGAAGTATTGTCTTCACCAAAATCACAAGTTGTTGCAGATTTCTTAGCAGAATTTCCATTAGAAGATGATAAAGCTGTGGAGGAGATGATTGATGTAGAAGAAGAACATGGATACATAAGACATTAGAAGTGAAAATGGCTTAATTTCGCCAGAGGGAGTGAAAATGGCTTTTTCCTCCAGGTTGGAGTTCGCATCCACTAATAATGAAACAGTGGTACATGCTCTAAAACTCGCAATAGAAATAAAGTTAGAAAACACAAGAATCACTAGTGACTCGCAGCTAGTCATCCGCCAAATAAAAGGAGAATACATTATGAATGAACCATCATTGAAGAAATACAAGAAGCTTGTTGAGGAATTGTCAGCGAAAATCCCAAAAATAAGATGGAGACACATATCAAGAAAGGATAACAGATTAGCAGACGCCTTTTCTTTCGCCTTCAATCAACATAGAAGATGAGGAAGAGGCAGATGTGATGATAATAGAAGATGGGGAATAGGAGAAGGCGAACAATGTCGCAGATTGGAAAATCGAACTTCATCCATATCTAGAGAAAGGAGAAGTACCAAGGAATAGATTGGAGCCACATAAGTTGAAGAGTCGCGCGAAAAATTACGAACTTAGAGATGGAGTGTTGTATAAAAGATCCTTTAATGGGCCATCACTTAGATGCTTGACACGAAAAGAAGGAGAAGAAGTATTGAAAGCATTACATTATAGAGATGCTGGTAACTATAGTGTAGGAAGATCTTTGGCATACAAAACAAAAATGCAAGGATATTACTGGCCGTAAATGCATGAGGACGCGAAAGAAGTATCAAGGCGTTGTGAAGAATGTCAGCGGCATGGTAGGATGATACATGCACCTGAAGCACCTTAATCATCTTCAACAAGTGTGTGGTCCTTTGGAAAGTGAGGTTTAGACATTGTGGGACCATTTTTACCAGGATCTGGACAAAGAAGATATTTGATGTCACAACAGATATTTCACAAAGTGGGCTGAAGTAAAGGTAGTACAGCATATTCGCGATAAAGATGTCTTTACATTTGTATTCAAAAATATCATATGTAGATTTGGAATTCCTGCACAATTGGTGTCTGATAATGGAAAACAGATCGAGGGGAAGAATAAAGAAATGTTACTTAATGAATTTAAGATAAAGTGTGGGAAATCCACTCCTTTATATCCGCAAAGCAATAGACAAGCGGAAGCAACAAATAAGACAATTGCAGATACATTGAAGAAGAAGATGGAAGGGCATAATAAAGCATGGTGTGAACAGGTGCATAATGTAGTCTGGGCTTATAACACAACTAGGCGAGAAGCTACAGGAATGTCACCTTTCTGTTTAACATATGGGGTTGAAGCGGTACTACCAACTGAGGTCATTATTCCCACAACAAATAGAGAAGCATGGGAGAAAAATTTAAGTGCGGATATGATTTTAACGAAGCTTTGATGAATTAGAAGAAAAAAAAGAAATAGATCTACAACATATGGAGAACTATCAGCGAAGATTAGCCCGAGAATACAATAAGCATGTTAAAATAAGAGAATTTCATCCAGGTGATTTGGTGCTGCGAGAAATACCAGTGTATCAAAGAGTAAATGATGGAAAACTAGAACAAAATGGGACGGACCATATATCATTAAAGAAATAGTTGGAACAGGGGCATATAAACTGATGGATCCTGAGGTAAAAAATACTAGTCTCAAGCTTGATCGACCATGGAATAGACTATATCTAAAGAAATATTATCCATAAAAGGTCTAGCAAAAATTGCTGGAATAAAAAAATGAAATGAAGATCAAAGTGAAAAAATTTATTGCGAAATTATATTTGTCAAAACAGATTGAAAACATGCGATAATTTCGCAGAAATTATGATTTTTACAAAAGAAAATCAAAATATTAAAAGAAAGAGGCACCCAACTATGGCGTACACCCTAGTTCGCGAGAAAATCTCGCAAGAGGAAAATGTAAGACCTAAAGTGCGTCATAGAAGGGGAGAACCTATTACATGGCTACGGGAAAGGCTATACCGCCACCGGAACCTGGGTCATGGAGATTTGGGGTCAATAAAGCCCATCCAGAAAGGCGCCTTGGATTTTCAAATTAAACATGACTTATGTTGGACGACTAAGGTGAGAAGGTCTCTCCTAAGGAGTGCAAAACTCGATCAAGGCGCCGAGGTACACGGTTGAGCCAAGAGTGCCAAGGCGTTTGAGCGTACCTGGCCATTCTTGGCAAGTCTTGACTATGATGCACTCGGTCCGAAGAAAACCTCACTTAGGGTGCGGTCTTGTAACCATGAGCCATATCGGCGAAGGGACAAGAGGCCGCGAAAACAACTGGTTGTTGTTAAGACCGGATGGGAGGAGCCAACCTTGTACGTTAGAGGTACGCCTCCTTGAAGGGGAAACCAGGGGGATGATAAGGACGGCACCCTCCATTAGGGAGATGATAAGTGTCAAAGACGTAAATGTCATGAGGCTTTTTACTCAGGGGAGAATCAAGGCTTGTCATATTTGTGCAATGATCCTGCAAAGGAAATAATACAAGAGAAAGATAAGGCGAGATCAATGGGTCGATACACGAAAGTGTAAAGAAGTCCTGCGATTTCGTCGCAAGACGGCAATGTCATGGGGATTTACGTTTGCAAGAATATTTAGGCATGTCATATTGTCGCATGAAAAATATCCTGCAGAGGCAATAATACTAGAAAAATATAAGACAAGATCAATGGGTCATTACATGAAAGTGTAAAGACGGCCTGCGATTTTGTCGCAAAGACAAGGGGTGGAAAAATAAGACCTTTACTTAGGAAGGCAAAATAAGAAAACATAAGAGAATAATAATGAATGAAATCTTGGAAAATACCAAGATATATATGATAACATATATGGTAGAGAAATCATGAAAACATGATTGCGATCTTGACGCACATGAAACAAAAATAAACTTATAAGAATTAATTATTTAAATATTATGCAGGTAAAAGATCCACTTCTCACGAGAAAGATAATGAGAGGCAAGTATGGGAATTAATAAAGAAGATGCATTATCTTTCTCGCCAATAAGTAAATGAATTTCAAGATTCATTGAAGTACATCATTCGCAAGAGTAGTAAAGCGGAAATAAAACAATTCAAGAAGCTAAAGCTAAGTAGCTAAAGGAATTTCAGACTTCAGCATTAGCTTCGCGAAGAGGGGTTGATGGAAGATCTTCTCCAGCTTTCTTATTTTTGCAAGTATTCTCCTTTTCCTGTTTTGTTCTGGCCTCTTCTCCACCTTGATTACTGCCAGCATTTGCTTCCTTAGCGGATTCATCTTCTTCATCGTTCTCAAGAATAGCTTCATCATCACTTTCGAATTCATAGTCACTGTCAGGATTGTGAGGAACTTCATCAACATCTACTTCAAGAGGCAAAATTGTTACAGGAGGAAGTGATTTATCCAGTAAGATGTTATTTACAAGGACTTCAGCTTTGAGGTGAACTTGGCGAAGAAGAGCTCTTTGAAAATTTCTACTTTCAATATCCTTAAGATGTTGAAGGTAGTCAAATCTTCTTTCTGCACGATCGCGAGAACATGCAAGGACACTAGTAAGCATCGCATTATTCTTGTGAATCTTGGCTAATTTGGATTCCAAAGAAGAAATAGAAGAATAAATATTTCTCTCAGACTCTGCGAACAACAAAGACACAAAGGGTTGTTATAGCGAGATTTTCGTAAGAGGAATATTGCGAAAATAATTAAGTAAGAAAAGGTGGTTGAGGGCAAATGCGATTTTTATGACTACCTTCCTTTTGTGAAATAAGATATTGAGTTAAAGCCAAGTTACTATTCTTCATATGGTTCATCGCATCGTCAAATTTATCCCTAACCAAACCTTTCAGGCGAGATCGAAAATCCTTCTCGTTAGAGACAAGTAAAGAATTTTCCTTCACTAGGGAAGCATAGGAATCTTCTAATTGAGTGTGTTGTTCCTTAAGTTGATTTGCCTTTATACTCAAAGCTATCCTACCTTGGATAAGTTTATTCTTTTCAGCAGTAGACGACTCAGTTACTTATTTAAGTTCACTCTTCAACGAGCGAAGAGATCGCTCTTGATCATCACATATTTTTTGGCGTATACTAAGTTGTTGCGAAGATATCGCTACTTTGTTTAAAAGAATTCGTTTCTCTTGGGACATGGTTTTATTCTCATCTAACAAAGTTTCAATCTCCAAGTTAGCTTTAGTTAACGAATAAGAGAGACGAGATATTCCGCTACTTATTGTTTCTTGCTCTTAAGCTAATTGAGCGTTTTCGTTGGAAAGAGTGTCAATTTGGTCAATAGAATATGAGTAAAGATTATCTAATTGATTATATTGATCCAACATAACTTCTTTGTCATCACGAGCATCTTCAGCGGCATATTGAAAGTCGTATCTCTCCATTATTCGTTTCTGAATTAAAACTTAAGGTGCAAAAAAAGGATTTTAAGAAAGGTGAACGCGAAAGAGATAAAATTACCAAAGAAGATCAGCCATAAGTTAAGACAAGAAGGTCATACCTTTTAGCTCATCATTCTTTTTGCGAAGATTATCGCAAATCCAGCGACACATTCTCAAGCTTCTGATTCTTGAGATGAAGATTCCCATAATCTAAAGTCATGGCTTGGAGACTCTCCTTTAAGGATTCAACTTCTTTTTCTAAAGATGCTTGCAAATCTTCTTTTTCAGAACTAAAATACTTTTCTCGAGTCTCATGGTCTACTAAGTTTGATGGGGTCAGCGGAAGACCTCCGAGCATCATCAAGAGCATCAGACAAAATCTTAAAGGCAATGTCTACTCCTTCCAAGACTCCCTTATCAACAGGGAAGGATTCAGATGAAGAAGTAGCGAGGATTGAGGACGTGGGAATTAAATCATCTTTTACAGGAGAAGGAGGAGGAGGATTAATAATTGAGGTTGAAGGCAAATCAATTCTTGAGGCATCAACAATGGGAGACGAGGGGGTTTCCTTCGCAATAGGGTCAAGTGAAGAGGTGACATCCTTAGTGATGTCTTTGTGGACAAGAGCGGTAAGTAATAAAGGATCAGTTAGCGAAGGTATGGTAGGCATTACTAGGGGTTTAAAATCAGGAAGTGCAATGGAAGATTTAATAGTCTTTAATTGGAGATGCTTCTTGGTGGGTTTATTACCATCTCAAGCATCCTGCGAATATCAACTCAGATAAGAAACAGGGGAAACAATATTGTTATTAAAGAAGTGATGTTTCTTACTACCTTGCTATTCGCAGGCTTCCTTTTCGCCGTAACAACCTTGTGATGCGAGCTTTTGGAAACATTAGGTTTTGGGACTGTGAATTTGGTGCTAGAGGTGCTTTTACTGAAACAGAATCAGTATGGGAATCACATAAAATAATAAAATTAGGGAAATCAACAAAATAAGATCAGTTCCAGCAAAATCAAAAAAGAAAAGCCAAACTAACCTTGGTGACTCCATGAAAGATATAACAGGTAGATAAATTTATGAAAATCAAGGACGAAGAAAATTGCAGAGGATGAAGATTTACAGAGAGTTTGGAGAAGAGGAAGATGAAGTAAAAGAAGAAAATTATGTTTCCACTAACTCTCTCCTTAAATAGACAAAAAGAGATGACCGGTTGGAATGGAACGTGCCGGTAAATAAGAGGAATAATAAACACGTGTAGATGGTTACACCAAATTCACGGAAGGTTTCGGTAAAGGAAAATATAGAAAGATGAATAGATGCAGTGTTGTGAAATAGAGGTTCTCATATCTTTCTCTTCTTCGCAGAAAAGACATGAGAAGAGGCAAGATGTAGGAGTAGAATCTCGCAATAGCAGTGTCCCAGCGAAGATTTAACCAACAAATGTTTGCGAAGACCATTACAGACTATTTGAGGAATGACGTAGCAGATGACATCAGCCTAATCACGAAGAAAGTGTGAAGACTTTGCGAGATTGAAGAACACGTGCGAAGAAAACTCTTGTAAACTTGCGAGAATGACGCAGGCCAGATCCGAAAATAAAGGTTGGCTTAACTGTCATCCATTATGTAATATCCTATATAAAGGACCAAGTAGACTTGAGAGGGGAGAGATCTTTTTAGAAGAGTGAGAAAGCAAATAGGAGAGAGAAAGTTCATATTAATTCTTATTTCCTTATGTTGTTATCATTCTTGTAAGATTCATAAAAGAAGTTAATAAAGATTTGGTGATTGTTCTTGAAATTTGGGAAAATACTAGTGTAAATTCATTAGGGTGTGATTGTAGGAAATCCTGCAATTACAA